>JBCFYV010011135.1:5189393-5254437 GCA_039000515.1 Timema cristinae
GGTAATGGTTGCCTTTTAAATTGACCGTTACTGCCCTTTCCCCTAACCTAGGTTTCATGCTATCTGAATTCATCAGGTAAAAGTGTGAAATGCGCAACACAACTTTTTAAAAGAGGAAACCAATGCCAGAAATGTAAAGTGTTCTTTCTTTCATTGTAAAAGCCATATTGTGTTTGTTTCTATCCACCTTTCCTACACCTTCTTACAATTATAATACAATTTATTATATTTTGGGTATTAATAATATTATTGTCAACAAGATGTGTGTTAAGTAGTATTTGTCTGAGCTAATATAAATTGCACTAGTGTTGTATTAACAAATAATTCAAACCAGTCTAATTCGAGAGAAATTTCTGTGATAAGTATGGTAGGATTTATACCAGAATCAGTTCCACTGAAATTATGAGATGTGGGTTGAAAATTTGAATCATTTTTCTAAACATATTCAACAGTTTTATTTATTTTTGTATGTTTTGTAAGCCTACAAATAGGTTGTTTCGAAAGAATTTCTATGTTTATTTCTGCATCCAAACTCTCACTTTTATTTACACAAAACAAACCTTCAATTTCACTGTCAATATCCGAATTGGCATTGGTAAAAAAACTGTAAGATTTCTCATCTTCAAACAATCGTAAACCATTAAAACCAACCATTTTAACAAAACATGGACCAAACACAAAGTAAACAAACAAAAAGGAGTTCAACAAAAGAAGAATGAAAACAATGTATTTTTTGTTTTTGTTGCTAAAACATAATATCATAAGTAAATAACCAGAGCTGCCACCCTTCTGGGAAAAGGGGTAATGTCAGAGAATTTGGTTTGACCTGTAAAAATCAGGAAAATGTCAGAGAATTTTTAAATTTCATAAAAATACTGGATTTAAAAGTACAAAGTCAAATTTTTAAAAGTGTTTAACTTTTTGCTAACAAGCTATTTTTACATTACAATTACTATTACTTTTACATGTATTAATTAAATAAAATTGTGATGGTAATTTGTGAACTTACAGTGAAGGCTATTAATATATGGTGGCTTACGTAATCCAAGAACATCTTAGTATGTGTAAACATCAGCGTATGCGCCGTGGTCACCGCTATAGTTGTGGGAATGCGTAAGCACAGCCTTCGATACGGCATGTAATACACATGCGAGTCTTTGACCTTTTGTTTTCTTAATTCCGAAATAGTAACAAATCAGCAATTTATTGTTATTTTCTATCATTTGTAACTTAATTGTTTCTTAAATAAGGTTTTAATTAATTATTATTTTATGGCGTTATAGCAAAATTGTTTATCTAACACATTGTTTAAAAATGAGGTGGCCCAATGAAGTAATCCATTGTTTGTGTTATTTGTACTCTCTTCTTCTTTGTGTTTGATAAAGGCAACAATGCCGAAATATTATTTTATTTTATTTGTTTTAAAATGTGTGTGTGACTATAAAGTGTTTTGCCTCTCAACCACCCACTATTTACAACTAGAAATAAATCTTTTGTGTAAATGGGTGGAAAGCAGTGCATCCATAGGCCTACTTCAAACACAAGATTCAAATAAACAAGTAAGATTATTTTACTTATTTATAATAGGCCCAGGCCCTGAAGTTTTTAATCTTTAATAAACCTGGTTATCATTAATATGGAGCTGTGGCATGGACTACATGCATTGCATGTAATAACAGAAAGGTTGAGGTTTGAATACTGGTTAGGTGCACTTCACATTACTGCCACATTATATTGTGTTGTTGGAAATATTATATTTTCGTCTGGAAAGCCTGAAAATGTCAGGTAATCTCAATCTTAAAAAACTAGTGGCAAACCTGATAACAATATTACTAGTATTAGAACAGAAAATATCATATAAGTTTGTGCTTGGTCCTTGGAACAGAAGGTTGTAAAATATACCTGTACATGCATTAAGCAGTGAATGTATCAGTACATTCATAGTAATAAAAGTGTTAAGGATATTTGAGGATTTGAAAAAACTTTGGATTCAAGGCTTACATCCTTAAAAAAATATTAGAGCTCTAATAGTTATAATTGATGGTTCAAAATCAATTATAATTATAGGATGAATTTAACAACCAAGTCGTAGACCAGTAATTTAACACTTAACTGGATGTATGAATGTTATAATGAATGGATCATAAGAAATGATATTAACATTTAGTTATTATTTATATTTTCTACTATACTCTTATATTTACACTTCCTCATGTTAAAAAAAATTCGTAGGTTCAGATTTAGATTCAAGACTAGGGATTTGAAAGTAAATTGGTTATTTGGATTCGTAAAATAGTGGATTAATCCCAACTCAACTATAGTCAAAATTTTAAATGTTAGAACTAAACTGAAATCTATCACTATTAAAGAAACTATTAGCAGAGTGAAATGTTTCTTGTTGAGCAGGTACCATGTCGGGGGTGGAAACCGTGTGTTGAAGGGCAAGATGGGCCAGCGAGTGGTGTCCCAAAGCCCTGCCTCTGTGAAGGAAGTGGAACGAATGGAGCGCAGAATAGAAACACTCCAGCAACGCCACCAACAACTACAACAGGAACACACGGCGCTAGAGGAGCAGATATCAACACTGGCCCCACAACTACAACGAATGAACACAGACTTGAACAAATTCAACATTGACCTACAGGTCAGTAATGATGTCACACAACACAGAGGAAACAAGGGTCTCTTAATGTTGTGTCTAATAACACTTATATATATTTATTTTTGTCAACTTTTGTTTTTATCGTATAATACTTCTTTTTGATTTTTTTCACGATGTCTAAGGATATTTATTCATAATATTTCTGTCACCCTCGGTTAAAAAGAAATTTTCAATACAAAATCTAGAGATTAGTCGAATCCGAATCTACATTTATTTTCGAATCTTGAATGCGAATCCTAGCAAATTGTTGGAAATTTTAATGATTTACAAATAGACCTACATTACACAATATAGGCATAAACTGTAAATTAAGATTTATTTTAATCATGCTTTCAATTTTAATCAACCCCAACCATTCCCCACAAAATACGGGTTAAAATCCAGCCAAATTAAACAATCTAGACTCATATTATTGTTTAAAAATCAAATCAATCAAAATTTGAGTGTCCTTTAGTTATTTTTAAAAGTGTTGTTAGAATGAGCTAAGTTTCTAAAAAAACATGTGAAATAAACAGATTAGGCCTAGTTATCCTTTGATCAACTTTAAAGTCTTTAATCATCATTGAAAGATTATAATTTATTTTATAAGATAGCAAAAATAAAAATATGAACAGATATTTCTAATAAAGATTAAAACAACATGCTTAACACATTAAACACACATTGGAAATAGTGAACTCAATAATGCCCAAGCATGTTTTATTATTATTTTCTTAAATATCCATTATCTACCTTCGAGTAAAAACCAAGATATATGTTCGATTCTTGTGATATATCAATTTCTGAGAATACATTCTATTTAAAAGACGAACATATTTTCGACTACAATGCGTTCATTCCCATTTTATAAGGCAGGACTAAGTTTGAATATTTCTACAATTACTTCAAAAACATATTTAAAAAAAATAATAAACTCTCCTCAAGTTAAAATCACTTTAAAAACAAATAATGAATTAGCAATTTGTTGTTTGATTCTTAAGACTCGAGAGCGCTTACTAAGTGATCAGATTACCTGAATTGATTTTAAACAAACAGTCAATATATGATACGTATACTGGTAGGGATAAATAAACAGTTTTATCGCTGTCTGACTGTTGACAGTATTTATTTTTCATGAAACCTAACAAAATGTCTAACTTAAGGATTGTATTCAATAAATTGAGGTTCTTTGCATAGTTGTAGATAATTAAAACCAGTTGGGTGGTAAGGATTAACAGTATTTTAATTTTAATCATCACTCGGGCGAGTAAACATAATGGCTGCAGACTTTGTATCGTCTGTAATGGCTGCTGACTCTGTATCATGCGTAACGTGTTCTTATTTCTGTTAAAAAAAAGTCTTAATTGGTTTTATTTACTTCGAGCTTATTTGTAATTCTAGTTTTGATTTTCAGTTTTTGAAGAGATTCGATGTGTTTATTAAAATATTTACAAGATTGTTCGGGAGGTGAAAGTTTCAGAAGTGAGCATGTGCTACAACGGTTGAGTCCAGGTTTCCCATAGAGGTGGGAGGGTAGGGTACTTGGCACGTAAGATTCTCCACACCTAACAATTATTATTATTTTTAAAATAATGATGTTATTCATGCTAATCTCTTTTGTCCGACAAAATAAATATTACGGATTAAGTTGTGCTTTTAAAGTAGGCTTAACTAAGTTATTTTTAAATTTAAAATATAATATTTTTTTTACGAGTTCAAAGATTCAACCATCGAATCCCGTAAAACACTGAATCTTCGAATCTCGAATACGTGTCAGAATTTGGTGGATTCAAGGATTCGAAGATTCGAGTGGCCTATCTCTACAAAAAACTTTTAAATCATATTTTCATTTTAAACAGATATTACTTTATAATAGTACATCTAGCACAGACTCTGCCTTAAAATATGAGTGAAGAATGATCCTGAACACAAAATAACTTCTGGATTGCTCATTGGTCAGAGCATTGGTGTACTAAGTCAAAGGTCCATAGTTTATATTACCATTTACAGGTGTAATTCTTCAATTTAGAGAATATGGTATTTAGATGCGGCTTTAGCTTTGCTATTAATTAAACTATCATGATATAGCGTCAGTCTACTACTTAATTGAACTTGTTGGCATACTATAATGGCTGTACAAGTGGGAGAGGAGAACTTTGAAAACCATCAATTTTATGGTAACTAAACGCATATCATTAGTATGGGCTCCCGTCTCCAGTACACAACAAAGACTTCTTCCATCTAGTATAATTAGAGATTGATCGAATCCACTATTATATGAATCTGAATCTTAAACTCAAATTCCCAATTTGCCTTCTAATCTCAAATCTCGAACCCGAATCTTGGAAAAAATTACAAACATAAAAGGAAATATAATAGAAATAGAAATAATAACTGAATGTAAAAATAATTTTTTATAATCCATTCATTCAGACATTATAACATCCATACATTCACTTAAGTGTTAAATTATTCAGGGTGTCTACTGGGTCACGAAAGTCATCGAAGTCACAAAAAAGTTACTAATTTTCAAAAAGGTCATGAAAGTTCCTTAAAAGTCATGAGTTTTCAATATTCTAGTCACAAAGTCACGAAAAAAGTGTCAAGCCTAGAGACCATTTAAAAAATGTCAAGCCTTGAAAACATTTAAGCGGTTTTAAACCTAGACAACATTTAAGGGGTTTCAAACCTAGATAACATTCAATGGATGTCAAGCCTAGAGAACTTAAGGTGTGCCAAGCCTAGAGACCATTTAGAAGGTTTCTCACCTAGAAAACATTTAAGGGGTGTCAAGCCAGATAACATTAAAGGTGTTTAAAGCCTATATAACTTTTAAGGGAGTATAAAGATTATAAATTGTTTAAAGGAGTTAAGAATTAATTTTATCATTAATTACTGTTATTTTGTTTTAGTAAATTTATTGTATAATATGAAAGTGGGAGAGGTATGTAATAACATTCAATATCCCTGTGATGAATGGAGTAAAGATGTCACTTGTAGGGTCACTTGGTGGCTTGGCAGACTGATTTGCAATAATACCTTCTGACTAAATGAGGAAAAAACACTCCTAATTTACCTATTAAGTCTTTTAAGTGCTGCATAAACTTTCAGCTGACAGTGGTATTGTTTAAGATCCAACCAAACTTTGTTTTGAGTACTAATAATCATACAAACAAAAGTAAGTATGCCTTGCATATTAGAAAATCATTACTTTAATATTCACCCCATTGTTTTACCCTTTCTAAAAATAATAATGTTTTAGATTAAAGAAATATAATATCTACATTGAAAACATTCTCCATGCAATTAAATTAAATTAAATTAAATTTCTGTCAAAAATTAATTACAAAATTTAAAAAAATATACTTAGGTGAAACACATGGTTTTTAATTTGGTTCTTTTTTTTAATTAATACCAGCTCAAATAACAATGTTTTGAAGTATTTTTTTTGCATTTTGCATACTTATATATAAAACCACATTTTCAATAGGAAGGGTAAGGTGTCAGACTTCTGTGCTGCCGGCCGGGTTTCAATCCTCGGTCCCGGCAAAGATTTATCTGATTTCCAAACCCTTCCTACACCTCTGACAAGACATCTTGTGAATGTGTGGAATGCCAGGCCGCCACCGTGGTTCGGATTCCACGTTAAACTGTAGGTCCTTCATTTCATCTCACAATCACCCTACTATTACACATTAGCGTAAGTGCGTATAACCCGAACGGGTAGTAAGACGCGGTGCTAATAATAATTCAATAGGAATTTACTAATTTAAATTATTTTTATCAAAAATGTAAGAAAAATCTACTATTCGGTACTCGTTTGAAATTTTGATATTAAATTCAAAATTATTCGATTCGATAAATAATCCTATTTGCACACTCTTACCAAGGACAAGGCTAACGTTCGCCATCCAGCTTATTGCATTATATCTATATATGCATTATATGATGTTCAACCATTTACTGAAGGAGTTTTGTGGTTAAAAAAGTTCACCAAAAATCACTAATTTGGGTTTCTCCATCTCACTAGACACCCTGTTATCGGTCTGGGGTCTGGTTAAGTTCATCCTATGATTATAAATTGTTTTGAACTCCCATTAAGCAGTGTTAGAGCTCTAAAACAAATCTAAATTGAAAAATTGAGCAAAGCTTTATTTATTTTTTTACGAATTTGAATGTAAAATCCTAGATTTCCTTGAATCCTGAATATCCTAAAGGATTTGATAGATTCAGGGATTCAAGGTCCTGTGTAGACAATGAACCTATAGTAGGTCATTTCACTAAACCAAATACTTATTTCTAAAGCAGAATTTTGCATAGTGACCAACTTTATCACAATAATTACACATCAACCTTGCTGCAGGGCATTAGTAGCGGTGCACCTGACCACAGTGAGTACATTTATATTCTCTTAAGCTTGACAACTACTGTCTTTAATAATTTACTCAGCAACTTGCACTTCTTCCTCAAAATTGATTGAATGACCATCTTGCTCCAACCTTATCCAGAGTTCCCACAAAATATTGAATTGATAATGATACGTTTCCAGAATTTAGCTGTAACGTCTGAAGTTTGGACAATTTCATTGATTAGACAAGCTAGACTACTTTGTCTAAAGTAATTTGATCCTCATTTAGGTGTTGTTTAATCTTATTGCACAAGAAGCCGAGACCACAAGTGAAAATATTTTTTTAACTGGAAACTTTCTCTTAAGTTACCAAATTCACCAGAAAGACTGAGATTTGTTAATACTTTGACAAAATCTGTTTTGTTTTCTTGTTGACGATGAGTGAAGAATCTATGACTTTCAGATAAAATATCGACTTTTGGTGTGGAAGATATTCATTAAGCCTGGTGATTAGCTCATTATATTTCTCATTGTCACTAGAAGTCAGAATAACTAAATACCTCATCCAATTGGTGTAACATAAAAGCAACCTTGCGTGAATCATCTTGTATTTACAGATTGGTGGGTCATAGAGATATGGTGAGCTAAGTTGATCAGTTATCCCAAACATATAACACATTCAGACTTTATAAGTAAATCAGCTGACTTGCGCACCTAATAGTTGATTTGGTTGACTTAGTGTTGTCAAACATTTTATAGCTTGAATACTATTTGATGACTGACATGAACTGACTCCTAATAACTGCCAGTTTATACTCTTCTTGACTTCTGACACCATGCTATGTGTCTACAGGGACAACATTCACGCTACACTAAGAAATAGTACAAAAGGTAATATAGGCTCATTGTTACCAACAGTGATGCAAAATAATTATAAAACAGAGCCAACAGCAGACATCGCAGAAGGATGACATAAAAACATAACTAACTCTGCATCAATCCTCACTTATTTTTTTGCATCCTTATGGGCAATTACAGGCTGGTAGTAGTATTAACTGTGGTAGCTCGGACTGATAATTTGTATAACATTTCTTGGCAATATACAAACTTATTGTAAATATTCATCACCGGCAGTGAAGTCTTGCTGCTGCTGAAGTGAGTCAGTGCTAGTTTATATCTTCTTTGTGTCAAAACAATATTAATTTACAAACAAAGTAAACTAAGATAAAAGTATGGACAACACAACATTATTATTATTTGTTTCCAGACACAGGAAGCTCATGAGCCTGTGTTGAAGGAACAGTTGAAGAAACAGAAGGAGAAGCTGCTGGCCGCAGCTCCAGACCCCGTACAGCTTAACAACAAGCAAGCCAACGTGGACAAGGCCAGGAGAAGTAGGAATTACAAACCTTATGTTCATATTAGAATGAGATTACATCTTTTGGTCCCATTTACTCTTTTAATCCATGAAATAAATATTCTCAAGTTTTTAATCTCTAGCCATGTTGAAATTACTATTTCATAAATTGACATCTCAAATTTGAATTTTCACTTTACCTATGAATAACAAATCTTGAATCTAAACCTATACTTAGAAAACAAGAACCTGGTAAGCAAAAGAGGACTAAATTTTTCAAAATTGAAAAATGATACAGAATCGAACCTGGGACTTTTGGCTTAGTACTTTAATGCTCTTAACACTGAGCTATCGAGTTGTCTCATTTTTATATGGTTTTAATGAATAAATAAAGTAATAGGAATATTTAAAATAAATATGCATCTCTTCAACTAATCATTGCATGCAGTGAAATTGATTGAAAGATAAAAATTGAGATATTGTCGGTGATTCACAATTCGCCTCCCTCTCTCTCACACTCAATCTGTCTCACTTACTGATTCTTTTACCACTACCCTCAAACTGTAACGTTGATTTGACATCAACGTTACAAGAATGAAAGATATACTAGCGAATGAACACTATTTGAACAACACCTAGAATAAACAACATTGTACTCACCAAGGAGTGCCCCGTTTCTCGGCTAGTGTGTGTCGACTCTCGTAAATCAACTTCCCTGTTCACGAGCACTTTTTCTGCACCGAGTGTGAAAACAGCCTAAACGAGTGAAAGGTGTGGAAAATTGAGCGTGAGGTCGCACGTTGCATCATGGGACTAACCTCGTGATTGACACGTGACGTTCTACGCGCCCCTCCAATGATCTGGTTGTTTCCCTTGGTAACTTACGACCCCTTCCCTCTGTTCCATGTGATTGTTCTTTGATGTTCTTTTGTTTCCCCTATGTTCCCCTCCCCTCAGAGAATAACGGCTTATATACGGGTTCTGTTTGTGGTGTAAGATCACTTCTTGATTCAACTGTGTCATACGACAACCACATTAGGACAGGATGATTCTAAGGTATAAATTCTATTTCGGCCTGTACACATCAAAATTATCTTTGGAACTTATATTATTCATTTAAAAGAAATCTATGCTGGTACAAATTCTATTTCGGCCGGTACATTCAAAATTAACTTTGGGACTAGTATTATTTATTTTTGGATTACCATTATATATTATCTTTTGTAAATATGTTAGATCACGAGGAAAGGTATGCCCGGCATGGCATAAAATATTCTAAATATTAATGTAGGTAATATTTGTAGAATTCCTTTTTTGCCCTTCTGGATCTACAAATAATTGTGATTTATGGTGAACTTTACCTTTTGTAATGTCACTCTAAATCTACGTAAGGCGTGTTGCCTACCTAATGTGGGAATTGTTATAGCCCGTACGGCTATGTAGTTTTTGGTATTTATTGTATATTTATTGAATCTTGGAGGATCTCTCTTTGTACTGTGGTAAACTTTGATTGCCAATAATATTTTCAAGTTAGTTAATACAACTTCGCTATTGTTGTGCGGACGGTTGGCCTGTGGTGGCTAGATGTTGTATTCATTGTATTGCGGATTGCCGCAGAGACCCTAAGGGGCCATGGATTTAACTTGGTAATAATCTTTAGGTCGTATATAACCTTTGTTATGACAACGGTATTATTATGGGCATAACCTATGTTGTTACGACAACTGTATTATCATGGGCATAACCTATGTTGTTATGACAACTGTATTTTTATGGGCATAACCCAATCTTATATATATATATATATATATATAAATATCTATTTATTCATTGTTGTTACTTACATTTGCATATATCAATTGTTATCTTTTATAATAAACATTCTTATACTCAATGCAACCTTTTAATTTACTAATTCTAGGTAAATGAGTTATATCTTTAAACATAAGATTCTCGACCTCCTTCCCATTGCTCATAGTACCAACATGGCGGATGATAGTTAAGGAGAGTTCATGGAAGCACAATCGTTGTATAAGCCAGAGAGAAAGGCCTATTCACTTTTATGCAGTCCTATCAGCTCCTCTGCAATTTATCATTTGTTATTGTTTATATGTTTATTTTGCTCTTGTGTAATGTGCGCCTGCCCTTATCTATTAGAGGATAAGGAGGGCGGTACACATCTCCCCATTTGTCAGAGAATGAAAGAAATTAATTAGTTTCTACTTGTGCTCACACATAGTTGTTGAAGAGTCTGAATTGTAAGCAATTTTCGAGTCAAAGTCATTAAATATAGTTCGACTTTGGCTTGAAAATAAAAACTTATAATGTTATAACTAGAGATGGGTTGAATCGTTATAAATTAAATAGACCTACTTTACACAATATAGGCCTAAACTGTGAATTAGGGTTTATTTCAATCATGCTTTCAATTTTAATCAACCCCAAACCCCCCCCCCCCCTCGCAAAATACAGGTTAAAATCCAACCAACTTAAACAATCTAGACTCATGTTATTGTTTAGAAATCAAATCAATCAAAATTTGAGTGTATTTTAGTTATTTTTAAAAGTGTTGTTAGAATGAGTTAAGTTTCTAAAAAACATGTGAAATAAACAAATTAGGCCTAGTTATCCTTTGATCAACTTTATAGTCATTATTAAAGAATATTTTATTGTATTAAGATAGCAAGAATAAAAATATGAACAAATATTTTTAATAAAGACTAAAACAACATGCTTAGCAATTAAACATACATTGGAAATAGTGAACTCAATAATGCCTAAGAATGTTTTATTATTATTTTATTATGTATCCATTATCTATTTTCACATAGAAAACAAATATATTAGATTCTTGCGATATATCAATTTCTGAGAATACATTCTATTTAAAACACGAACATATTTTCGACTACATTATGTTCGTTCCCATTTTATAAAGCAGGACTACGTTTGAATATTTCAACAATCACATATTTAAAAAAATAATAAAAACTAAGTTAAAATCAATTTAAAAATAGATAATGGATAAACAAGTCATTATTTGATTCTTAAAATTCGAGATCACTTACTAAGTGATCAGATTACCTGAATCGATTCTAAACAAACAATCGATATACGATACGTAGGCCGGTAGGGATAAATAAACAGTTTTATTGCTTTCTGACTGTTGACAGTATTTATTTTTCATGAAACCCAAGAAAATGTCTAACTTAATGATCATATGCAATAAATTGGGGTTCTTTGCATAGTTGTAGATAATTAAAACCAGTTGGGTAGTAAGAATTAACAGTATCTTTATTTTAATCATCACTCGGGCGAGTAAACATAATATACGTCATGGCGACTGACTTTATATTGTGTGTAATGGCGGCTGACTTTGTATCATCCGTAATGTGTTCTTATTTCTGTTAAAAAAAAGCCGTTATTTGTTTAATTTATTTCAAGTTTATTTGTAATTCTAATTTTGATTTTCAGTTTTTGAAGAGTTTCGATGAGTTTATTAAAATATTTACAAAATTGTTCATGAGGTGAAAGTTTTAGATTGAGCATGTGCCGAAACAGTCGAGTCCAAGTTTCCCATACGGCTGGGAGGTAGGGTACTAGGCACGTAAGATTTTCCACGCCTAACTTTTTTTTTTTTTTTTACAAAAAGTTTTTATTCATGTTTATTTCTTTTGTCCGACAAAATAAATTTTATGGATTAAGTTGTGCTTTTCAAGTAGGTCTAACTAAGTAATCTTTGAATTTAACATATTACGCTTTGTTTATGAGGTGAAAGATTCGATCATTGAATCCAGTAAAACACCGAATCATCAAATCTCTAATACTTGTCAGGATTTGGTGGATTCGAGGATTCGAAGATTCGAGTGGCCCATCTCTAGTTATAACATTACATCATAAATATATCAGTTTAACACTATACTTTTTTATTTTTATGTCCAATGTTTTTGAAATTGTGTTTGACAAGTTTATTTAAATATAAATTCACAATGCTAAAGAAATTTCTCATGAAGTTATCTGTATAGTAGCATTTTATTGCAGTAAATTTGTTATTACTAATTAATACACAACCATTTATGAAGAAACAGTCAAAGGTATGCTGTAGCGACCTCACAGCCGTGGCCAGCAACAATCAAAGCTTACATATCTCCCCTTTTACCCTCCAACCGCTAGTCTTTTAGCAATAGTAACCAAGGATAGAGAATAAATACAATGAAATCTGCACTACCCTAAAGGACAATTACGGTAATCGGAGTAAACAATTGTTGGCTCTTAACACCAATCATTAGATCAACCAAATAAGTTATTTGTCAATGATAAAATTGGTCTAGCGTTATTTAATTTCGTGAAATAATTAATAAGTAGACAAAATAAACAGCTTGCAACATTTATGGAACTAAGGAATGAACGGTCATGTACACTCAATTTAAGCGAGGGATTACCTCTATTTCCAGTGGCAACAATGTAAAGTGTGGACTGTGTTCTTCTTTTGTTGTAAAAGTCATATTGTATTTGTCCCCTATTATCTCTTTCTATCTCTTAGTCCTGTGCCTTCTCACAAATATAAAACCATGTTGTATCTTATAAGATAGGACCATAAGACAATCCTTCAAGGTAAGAGTGTACATCACATCAATAACAGAAAGCAGATTCTAATGCGCCAAAATGTATAAAATAGATGTGCAACTAGGCATTAAAAATATGGGCTCTAGTCACCCAAATAGGTACTTAGGCCGATGTATTCAGCAATGCAGTAGTTGCTTTGTAACTGGTTTATAAGATTATCTGTGCAGCAGTCATAGTGGCCTCTCATGGGGTATTCCATCTGTGTGAGTCTGCTGTTGAATGAGGTGGAAGGTTGGTGATTTTTGCAGGCTTTGTTGCAATGGTATAAATATTTGGCTTTATGTTTTTTGTGCCTGGGTTGGGCAATTTAGTATGAATCAGAATGTTGCAGAGTTTAGGGGGGGGGGGGGTCATTAGAATGTTATTCTTAGAGCACTGTTGAGAATATTTTGTGTCAGAGGTGAGGAGGTTAGGATATTGTAGCATGTGTAGGATAAATCTGAGTTTGTATAGTCCTTAATAATACTGGGTGGTGAGTGGTATGTCATTGGAAGGGTATCCTCTGGCTGGGAAAGCCTTGAAGAGTTGTTGACATTGCTTGTTAAGGTCGTTTGGTAGCTAGGCTATAGGTTGGAAAGCGTTAATATGAACAGGATGGTTGCTTTGGAAATGGAGGTATTGTTGATGATTGGTGGTGAGGTTTTTGTTTCCCTCAATAAGGTCCCCGCATGGTGTTGCGAAATGTTTCAGGTGAATCTGAAGACACTATGGTTATTTCATCTGTACAAGAACTGTAATAAATTAGTTTCCGAATCTCTCCAAATCATTAAGATATCAATAAATCTCATCCAGCAAAGCGGTTGCAAGGCTTCGGATTGAAAAAAAGTGTGTCTCTAGTTTGCCCGTGAAGAGGTTAGCGAAGGAGGGGGCCATGCATGTACCCATTGCCATCCCTCAGATTTGAAGGTCAGGAAGAGTAAAATGTTCTTTTCAAGTATGAGGGGGGCGGATTCCACTAGAAGGGTTTGGAACTGGGTGGTCGTTTGTCCAGAAAATGTTACATTGCATAAAGTCTTTAAGTGTGGGCTTCGTAGACGGGAACTTGCTCACCAATATATAACCAAATACAAGTAGGCCTACTCACATTAGTTAATCATTTCTATATCAATAAAGATATTAGATGACCTGGTGGTCTAGGGTTAAGGGTCGGACTTCTATGCTGGGGGTTTGGGGTTCAATCCTCGATCCCGGAACAGATTTATCTGATTGCCAAACCCTTCCGTCACCTCTGACAATATTTGTATTAATCACAACTTGTGAATGTGTTGAATGCCAGGCCTCCACCGTGGTTCGGATTCTACGTTAAACTGTAGGTCCTTCATTTCATCTCACAATCACCCTACCATTACACATTAGCGTAAGTGCGTATAACCCGAACGGGTAGTAAGACTCGGTGATGATAATAATAACAACAAACATTATGCTAATGTGATAAAAATAATGAAGTTGGAATCTGGAGTTGGAAGTGTAGCGACATTGTCATGGAGGGTAAGGGAAAAACCCCAGATAAAAAACCTCAATAGACCTGAACAACATTCAATCTCCGATTTCCTTGTCATCAGCATTCCATTTTATTGCGGGAAGTACTCCTTAAACCACACAGCCACCGAAGTATGCTCACAGCCAATTTACATTGCTGATGATCACGAGATACTTTAGTAGATTTCAGGGAGGGAAATTGGATCTGTTGTGAGACAGAATGTTTTCATAATTTCAAAAAACTTTGTTCTACTTCACATGATGTCAAAAAACCAAATTTAAAATTTGCCATTTCCAAAGAAGTTAAACTTTAATCCTCGTGCAATGGCATGTTGTTTCAGAAGAAAATATATACCATAGAGAGAGAAAAGGACAAAGCCAAAGCCATTATTTATAAACTAGGCAAAAACAAATCGGTGACACAATTATAGGCACAATAAAATTAATATATTTTACTCATTATAACATGAAATGGATACATATCTCAACTGACTATATTTTACGATCAAGGAACAGAAAAGGCAAATAAGCAAAATTTTCTCTCTCGCATGTGTTTGATAATGTTTCAGCTCTTAAATCACACTATAATACACAAATTACCTCGTGCTTTTTTCATGTTTATCAAGTTCAAAACTGTTACTGCCAATTTTATAAAAATGTCGAGACAGATCATGAATAGTTGCTTCTTGAAAAGACTGCTAGTAATTGTACCCTCAGATTAAGCACTAAACTTTCCTTTTAAAACCAGTGCATACACATTTACTCATTATATTACTGTATTTGTAGTTGATCAAATTAATAATAGGGGTCTGCGAGCTTGGGTTTTTTCATTAGAGTTGAACTCGAGTCGAGTATTTCTAAAAGCTCCCGAGTTCGAGTCGAGTTTGAAAAATGTATATTCATAATTTTAAATATTAAAATTTATATTAAAACACACATTCTTAAAATATGAATGACACTCATGTTTATAAATAATAAATAGTATTGAAAAAAAAAGTTAAATAATGGAAATTTCTGTTCTTAAATTAGAAATAACACTTACAAAACACAGTTTAAAAATAAGAACACTCAAATAAAGATCTAATAAAAACAAAATAAAATCATTTCAACACTCATATCTTTAAGGACATTAAAATTACACTAACAATTATAGAAAAAGTTAATAAAATTGATAATTGCATGATGGCTTGGAAATGTATAACACAATAGTGTAGAAACACTGTACAGTAATGTAAAGTAAGTGATAGTGAAGGAAGCCAACATGAAAGGATAGTTAGATTAGGCCTAGAAAGAAACAAGCACACTTCTCCATGTCTTCTAACACTTTTCCACTTTTTCAAACTTCCACAGTTGCACATTAGTTTGAATTTTCAGGAATATTATTTTTTCATTAAAGTCTGCTCATATGAAAAATAAATATTTTCGAAAATTCAAAACCATGAGCAATTGTGGAAGTTTGAAGAAGTGGGAAGTGTAAAAGTTTAGAAAGAAAATAGAGAAGTGTGTTTGTTTATATCTAGGCCTAACCTAACTATCCTTTCAGGTTGGCTTCCTTCACTATAATTTTACATTATTGTGGAGTGTTTTATACACTGCCTTTTAAAATGTTAGTAAAATTGATGTTTTAATAAGCTAATATTTCTACAAAATATATTTCAGTAACTTAATTTACCCTATAAGAAAACATAAGAATCATAAACAATTAGAAATTTGAAGTGTTTTGTATTTTGTTTATTATTCCTTAGTATAATCGTGCATGATCGCGTCTTTTGTTCCTTTTCAACTCTTCTATGTGCAGTTGCACATGCACATTGTACAGGCTCTCAGTAAACATTATTTTACTGAGAAATTTATTTCAATTCAATTCTTAATGCTTATGTAAGTTGATGCTGATACTTTTAAATTAAAAATAATATGACTAAAATATTTCTAGCAAACAATATGGAATAGTAATTTTTTTTTAATTTAAATGTAAGTTTGGTAAATAAAGTATGTATTGCAATAAATAAGATCAACATTGATTTTAACAGGTTAACCAACATAACTAAACTAGAGATAGTTTTGTAGCTAAATGTATTAATTAATACTGGTTTTAAATATCTTAGGTTTGATAACATTTAATATAACGATATATTCTTGAGATTAAATTTGTAAATAACCATAAATTATTGTTTTAGAATGGGACAAGTTAAAAACAGTAAAAAGAATCATTCATCTATTTTGTAATATTCTTAGCTATTTTATTTTCATTGTTTTGTCTTGGCAATACAAGTAAACAACTTCAATCAAGTATAATTCAAAATGGATGAAAATATTGAATAAATTTACCTGTTGAAAGTGGTTTTAAAGTTCTATTATGTTAATAATGTGAAAATTGAAATTAATTTTTAACAATTTGTTAAGTAACCGAATTATTATTAAGTACATAAAGTGGAAGCTTGAAAATGACGAGTCTACAAAACTTTCTATCTCAAGCTTAAGCGATGAGCTCGTAATACAAGCACTCGCAGAGCCCTAATGAATAATAAAAGGAAATGAGGGAACATTTCGTACGTTTCCGTCAAGCAAAGCTAAACCAGGCAACAGCTCTTAGTTCTTTCGTGCCTTCTTTTGAGCTTTATTTAAGTTTGAGTGAAAACCTTTACTTTTTATGTTTCTCTCTTAAATGGTTGATTCTATAACTGGATAATTTCTTAAGTAAATTATTTATTACATTTTCTGAGAATCCGCCATATATATTTTGTCTTGTGTAACTATAGATACTAATATTGTTTATAGGCTACGAGTGTGCAGCGGCTGCAGCCGAAGAAGTGGACAAAGAGGTTCAGAAACTTCACAAACAAATCATGGAAATCACAGAGGGGAGGATGAAAGCTGCTCAGAAAAAACTTGATGTCGTCAATAAAAAGATTGACAAGACTCGACAAGACGCCACGCGACTCAAGGTCGCCATTAAGACAGCAGACAGGTAGAATTCATATTTTATGTGCTTGGCTGAAATCACATCCAAACTTCATACACTTTTCGTTTCACAATCAAAACTTCAACTGCATTAAGTCATATGGGCTGTCCAAGAGTTTCTCATTATCACCAAACTACTAAGACTACTAATCTCTTACTTAACAGCAAGTAAGACTTGTCTCTAGAGTTGGATTGAATTCACTATTTTAGGAATCTTAATCTCCAATGTATTTTCTTTTAGTGTTAAGACTAGGCTTCTGAAGACGGGAAGATGAGGTTCAAATCTTGGTTGAGTGTATTAAGAATGTTTTTTTTTTTTTCAAAAAATGGTTTCGGGGAAAATTATTTTAAATTTTTTCCCATCCCGTTCTCGCAGGAAATTGTTACTTCCCGCCCCGCCCGAAAATTTCCCGCAGTAAAGATGTAATTCCCGCACATGACTAATTCTTAATTTAATCCAATCATTAACCGCTTAGGTGGTCTCATGGTCATATCACAATAGACTAGACTGCCAGTGACGAGAATATCAGGGTTTGAATCTCAGTTGGGTGTACTGAGTGTTTCCAAAATAGTTTTCCACTATCCCTCCACACTAAGGTGAGTACACTTCTTCTAAATCAAACCTTAAACATCCCTAACCCATTAGCATAATTAGTACACAGATTTATATCCCAAATGGGTAGTAAGATGTGGTGCTAAAGACACTCATCCTATTGAAACAATTGGCTTATTTTATCAAAAACCTATTGGTGAAAATATAGCCAAAGTGATTGATGGCCAACATTCATGAGATAACAACAGAGGAATGACATCGACAAAACTTATAAATAGGATATACGGAACAGGAAAAATGGCCCAGGGACTTTCTCTACGTAACCATGTTGGTTCTAAAGAAAGAGAAACAATCCAAGTAATGCAGTGACCACAGGATCATCAGCCTCGTCTCTCATGTTGGAAGGATTGTGGCAAGAATATTCAACAGGCGAATGGAACAGGAAATAGAAAACATAATGGGAAAAGACAAATTTAGATTCATAAAAGGAAAAGGAACCACAGATGCCGTCAGGATGCAAAGAATAATTCCAGAATTAGTGCTGAAAGTCAATGAAGAGGTATACATTGACTGTCAAAAGGTGTTCAATAGAGTGTCATGGAAGAAACTAATGGGAATACTCAATAAGATTGGTATCAACTGGAGGGAGAGAAGGTTGATTGCAATCCTGTACCTGAGACAGCGAGTGAAGGAGAGTCTGAATGATGGAGGGAGAGAAGGTTGATTGCAATCCTGTACCTGAGACAGCGAGTGAAGGAGAGTCTGAATGATGGAGGGAGAGAAGGTTGATTGCAATCCTGTACCTGAGACAGCGAGTGAAGGAGAGTCTGAATGATGGAGGGAGAGAAGGTTGATTGCAATCCTGTACCTGAGACAGCGAGTGAAGGAGAGTCTGAATGATGGAGGGAGAGAAGGTTGATTGCAATCCTGTACCTGAGACAGCGAGTGAAGGAGAGTCTGAATGATGGAGGGAGAGAAGGTTGATTGCAATCCTGTACCTGAGACAGCGAGTGAAGGAGAGTCTGAATGATGGAGGGACAGAAGGTTGATTGCAATCCTGTACCTGAGACAGCGAGTGAAGGAGAGTCTGAATGATGGAGGGAGAGAAGGTTGATTGCAATCCTGTACCTGAGACAGCGAGTGAAGGAGAGTCTGAATGATGGAGGGAGAGAAGGTTGATTGCAATCCTGTACCTGAGACAGCGAGTGAAGGAGAGTCTGAATGATGGAGGGAGAGAAGGTTGATTGCAATCCTGTACCTGAGACAGCGAGTGAAGGAGAGTCTGAATGATGGAGTGAGAGAAGGTTGATTGCAATCCTGTACCTGAGACAGCGAGTGAAGGAGAGTCTGAATGATGGAGGGAGAGAAGGTTGATTGCAATCCTGTACCTGAGACAGCGAGTGAAGGAGAGTCTGAATGATGGAGGGAGAGAAGGTTGATTGCAATCCTGTACCTGAGACAGCGAGTGAAGGAGAGTCTGAATGATGGAGGGACAGAAGGTTGATTGCAATCCTGTACCTGAGACAGCGAGTGAAGGAGAGTCTGAATGATGGAGGGAGAGAAGGTTGATTGCAATCCTGTACCTGGGACAGCGAGTGAAGGAGAGTCTGAATGATGGAGGGAGAGAAGGTTGATTGCAATCCTGTACCTGAGACAGCGAGTGAAGGAGAGTCTGAATGATGGAGGGAGAGAAGGTTGATTGCAATCCTGTACCTGAGACAGCGAGTGAAGGAGAGTCTGAATGATGGAGGGAGAGAAGGTTGATTGCAATCCTGTACCTGAGACAGCGAGTGAAGGAGAGTCTGAATGATGGAGGGACAGAAGGTTGATTGCAATCCTGTACCTGAGACAGCGAGTGAAGGAGAGTCTGAATGATGGAGGGACAGAAGGTTGATTGCAATCCTGTACCTGAGACAGCGAGTGAAGGAGAGTCTGAATGATGGAGGGAGAGAAGGTTGATTGCAATCCTGTACCTGAGACAGCGAGTGAAGGAGAGTCTGAATGATGGAGGGAGAGAAGGTTGATTGCAATCCTGTACCTGAGACAGCGAGTGAAGGAGAGTCTGAATGATGGAGTGAGAGAAGGTTGATTGCAATCCTGTACCTGAGACAGCGAGTGAAGGAGAGTCTGAATGATGGAGGGAGAGAAGGTTGATTGCAATCCTGTACCTGAGACAGCGAGTGAAGGAGAGTCTGAATGATGGAGGGAGAGAAGGTTGATTGCAATCCTGTACCTGAGACAGCGAGTGAAGGAGAGTCTGAATGATGGAGGGAGAGAAGGTTGATTGCAATCCTGTACCTGAGACAGCGAGTGAAGGAGAGTCTGAATGATGGAGGGAGAGAAGGTTGATTGCAATCCTGTACCTGAGACAGCGAGTGAAGGAGAGTCTGAATGATGGAGGGAGAGAAGGTTGATTGCAATCCTGTACCTGAGACAGCGAGTGAAGGAGAGTCTGAATGATGGAGGGACAGAAGGTTGATTGCAATCCTGTACCTGAGACAGCGAGTGAAGGAGAGTCTGAATGATGGAGGGAGAGAAGGTTGATTGCAATCCTGTACCTGGGACAGCGAGTGAAGGAGAGTCTGAATGATGGAGGGAGAGAAGGTTGATTGCAATCCTGTACCTGAGACAGCGAGTGAAGGAGAGTCTGAATGATGGAGGGAGAGAAGGTTGATTGCAATCCTGTACCTGAGACAGCGAGTGAAGGAGAGTCTGAATGATGGAGGGAGAGAAGGTTGATTGCAATCCTGTACCTGAGACAGCGAGTGAAGGAGAGTCTGAATGATGGAGGGACAGAAGGTTGATTGCAATCCTGTACCTGAGACAGCGAGTGAAGGAGAGTCTGAATGATGGAGGGAGAGAAGGTTGATTGCAATCCTGTACCTGAGACAGCGAGTGAAGGAGAGTCTGAATGATGGAGGGACAGAAGGTTGATTGCAATCCTGTACCTGAGACAGCGAGTGAAGGAGAGTCTGAATGATGGAGGGAGAGAAGGTTGATTGCAATCCTGTACCTGAGACAGCGAGTGAAGGAGAGTCTGAATGATGGAGGGACAGAAGGTTGATTGCAATCCTGTACCTGAGACAGCGAGTGAAGGAGAGTCTGAATGATGGAGGACAACAGTGTAGAGATAGAAAAAGTAGTGAGGCAGAGATGATGTTTGTCACTCAATCTGTTCAACTTATATAAAGAGTCGCTAATCAGTGAAGCCCTGGATGGACCTGGCAATTTCAGGATAGGAAGACACGTCATCAACACAATAAAATATGTAGCTGGTCTAGCATTGCTGGACAAAAATAAAGAAGAGTTGCAGGAAATGATGGACTGGCTGGTGGAGATAGGGAGAAGATATGACATGGCGTGACACCCCGGTCTGCAGCGCCGGCAATGCAGGGGTCAGTGATATAAGGCTATAAAGAAAGATAACTTATGTCTTGATTATTTGACAGTTAACAATTAAGATAGTTGAATATGTTTATCATAAAGTTGTAATGATATTGGTTTGGATCAATCTAAAATATATAAAAAGTCATGGATGAAGGTAATTTTTCTCTATTAGATTTTTATTTTAGTGTTATGCTTATTTTTAAATTATGTATTATAAGTTTTATTTATAATTTAAAAACTGATATTTCCATCATTTAACCTTTTTTTTTTTTTTTCAAAATTATTAAGTATTTATAAACATGAGTGTCATTCATATCTTAAGAACATGTATTTTAATATTTTAAAATTATGAATATACAATACTCGAACTCGGGAGCTTTTAGAATTACTCGACTCGAGTTTGGCTCGAATGAAAAAACTAAAGCTCGCAAACCCTTACTGTTTGTATTTTCTATTTGTTATATTTATATTTCCTCTTAGGTTCATAATTATTCCCAGATTCAGATTCAAGCTGCAGGCTTAGAGGGTAAATTGTAGATTCGGATTCAAAAAATAGTGGATTCAACCCAACTCTAAATAAAACCTAGGTTAGGGAACTAGGCAGTAATGATAAATTTTCTTAAAGAGGCAGCCATTACATCTTTGTCCATTGGCAGCAGTGTAAAGTGTGAAATGTGCTGTTCTTTTCATTGTAAAAGCCATTTCATGTGTTCGTCCCTTTACCTTCTTCCAAATATAATGCAATTACCTCAAAAAGCGATAAGAGAGATTCCTTAATGTATTATTTGTAAAAGGTAAGAATTGACTTTATTAGTATAAAATAATATAAATCAGTACATACACCTTTAGGTAGTTTAATTGTTTTGAAAGTGTACCCGGTTGTCTTCTCTCCTTTAAATAACCCACAGCACTCAGTCATTACTAGTAGAGACACTTCATCTCGTCGCTACATGCTGGAGGTGGGGAAAAGGAACTTGTCTTCTCTCCTTTATATAACCCACAGCACTCAGTCATTACTAGTAGAGACACTTCATCTCGTCGCTACATGCTGGAGGTGGGGAAAAGGAACTTGTCTTCTCTCCTTTATATAACCCACAGCACTCAGTCATTACTAGTAGAGACACTTCATCTCGTCGCTACATGCTGGAGGTGGGGAAAAGGAACTTGTCTTCTCTCCTTTATATAACCCACAGCACTCAGTCATTACTAGTAGAGACACTTCATCTCGTCGCTACATGCTGGAGGTGGGGAAAAGGAACTTGTCTTCTCTCCTTTATATAACCCACAGCACTCAGTCATTACTAGTAGAGACACTTCATCTCGTCGCTACATGCTGGAGGTGGGGAAAAGGAACTTGTCTTCTCTCCTTTATATAACCCACAGCACTCAGTCATTACTAGTAGAGACACTTCATCTCGTCGCTACATGCTGGAGGTGGGGAAAAGGAACTTGTCTTCTCTCCTTTAAATAACCCACAGCACTCAGTCATTACTAGTAGAGACACTTCATCTCGTCGCTACATGCTGGAGGTGGGGAAAAGGAACTTGTCTTCTCTCCTTTAAATAACCCACAGCACTCAGTCATTACTAGTAGAGACACTTCATCTCGTCGCTACATGCTTGAGGTGGGGAAAAGGAACTTGTCTTCTCTCCTTTATATAACCCACAGCACTCAGTCATTACTAGTAGAGACACTTCATCTCGTCGCTACATGCTGGAGGTGGGGAAAAGGAACTTGTCTTCTCTCCTTTAAATAACCCACAGCACTCAGTCATTACTAGTAGAGACACTTCATCTCGTCGCTACATGCTGGAGGTGGGGAAAAGGAACTTGTCTTCTCTCCTTTATATAACCCACAGCACTCAGTCATTACTAGTAGAGACACTTCATCTCGTCGCTACATGCTGGAGGTGGGGAAAAGGAACTTGTCTTCTCTCCTTTATATAACCCACAGCACTCAGTCATTACTAGTAGAGACACTTCATCTCGTCGCTACATGCTGGAGGTGGGGAAAAGGAACTTGTCTTCTCTCCTTTATATAACCCACAGCACTCAGTCATTACTAGTAGAGACACTTCATCTCGTCGCTACATGCTGGAGGTGGGGAAAAGGAACTTGTCTTCTCTCCTTTAAATAACCCACAGCACTCAGTCATTACTAGTAGAGACACTTCATCTCGTCGCTGCATGCTGGAGGTGGGGAAAAGGAACTTGTCTTCTCTCCTTTATATAACCCACAGCACTCAGTCATTACTAGTAGAGACACTTCATCTCGTCGCTACATGCTGGAGGTGGGGAAAAGGAACTTGTCTTCTCTCCTTTAAATAACCCACAGCACTCAGTCATTACTAGTAGAGACACTTCATCTCGTCGCTACATGCTGGAGGTGGGGAAAAGGAACTTGTCTTCTCTCCTTTAAATAACCCACAGCACTCAGTCATTACTAGTAGAGACACTTCATCTCGTCGCTACATGCTGGAGGTGGGGAAAAGGAACTTGTCTTCTCTCCTTTAAATAACCCACAGCACTCAGTCATTACTAGTAGAGACACTTCATCTCGTCGCTACATGCTGGAGGTGGGGAAAAGGAACTTGTCTTCTCTCCTTTATATAACCCACAGCACTCAGTCATTACTAGTAGAGACACTTCATCTCGTCGCTACATGCTGGAGGTGGGGAAAAGGAACTTGTCTCTCTCCTTTAATAACCCACAGCACTCAGTCATTACTATAGAGACACTTCATCTCGTCGCTACATGCTGGAGGTGGGAAAAGGAACTTGTCTTCTCTCCTTTATATAACCCACAGCACTCAGTCATTACTAGTAGAGACACTTCATCTCGTCGCTACATGCTGGAGGTGGGGAAAAGGAACTTGTCTTCTCTCCTTTAAATAACCCACAGCACTCAGTCATTACTAGTAGAGACACTTCATCTCGTCGCTACATGCTGGAGGTGGGGAAAAGGAACTTGTCTTCTCTCCTTTAAATAACCCACAGCACTCAGTCATTACTAGTAGAGACACTTCATCTCGTCGCTACATGCTGGAGGTGGGGAAAAGGAACTTGTCTTCTCTCCTTTATATAACCCACAGCACTCAGTCATTACTAGTAGAGACACTTCATCTCGTCGCTACATGCTGGAGGTGGGGAAAAGGAACTTGTCTTCTCTCCTTTAAATAACCCACAGCACTCAGTCATTACTAGTAGAGACACTTCATCTCGTCGCTACATGCTGGAGGTGGGGAAAAGGAACTTGTCTTCTCTCCTTTAAATAACCCACAGCACTCAGTCATTACTAGTAGAGACACTTCATCTCGTCGCTACATGCTGGAGGTGGGGAAAAGGAACTTGTCTTCTCTCCTTTATATAACCCACAGCACTCAGTCATTACTAGTAGAGACACTTCATCTCGTCGCTACATGCTGGAGGTGGGGAAAAGGAACTTGTCTTCTCTCCTTTATATAACCCACAGCACTCAGTCATTACTAGTAGAGACACTTCATCTCGTCGCTACATGCTGGAGGTGGGGAAAAGGAACTTGTCTTCTCTCCTTTAAATAACCCACAGCACTCAGTCATTACTAGTAGAGACACTTCATCTCGTCGCTACATGCTGGAGGTGGGGAAAAGGAACTTGTCTTCTCTCCTTTATATAACCCACAGCACTCAGTCATTACTAGTAGAGACACTTCATCTCGTCGCTACATGCTGGAGGTGGGGAAAAGGAACTTGTCTTCTCTCCTTTATATAACCCACAGCACTCAGTCATTACTAGTAGAGACACTTCATCTCGTCGCTACATGCTGGAGGTGGGGAAAAGGAACTTGTCTTCTCTCCTTTATATAACCCACAGCACTCAGTCATTACTAGTAGAGACACTTCATCTCGTCGCTACATGCTGGAGGTGGGGAAAAGGAACTTGTCTTCTCTCCTTTATATAACCCACAGCACTCAGTCATTACTAGTAGAGACACTTCATCTCGTCGCTACATGCTGGAGGTGGGGAAAAGGAACTTGTCTTCTCTCCTTTATATAACCCACAGCACTCAGTCATTACTAGTAGAGACACTTCATCTCGTCGCTACATGCTGGAGGTGGGGAAAAGGAACTTGTCTTCTCTCCTTTATATAACCCACAGCACTCAGTCATTACTAGTAGAGACACTTCATCTCGTCGCTACATGCTGGAGGTGGGGAAAAGGAACTTGTTATCGAACTAGCTAAGTAAGATAAAAGCAAAATGGAAAGTTTGTAGATTTGACATCAATACATTTTGGTCTGAGTCATAATATTATGTATCAAGTAATATTTAGGTATTTTGATGGTTATTTGAAATTTCCATTAATAAAGTAATAACAAAAAAAAACCTTCTTAAAAATAAACTAAGACGGAAATTCCAGCAACCTCTTTTTCATTTGAAGCCTACCCATTGTGCATACAAACTTGAGTAGCAACCATACACACGTATATCTGGCACCGTCACTTCAACTGGGTTCAACTCCTGGGGGAGCTAGTAAACAAATATTTCACTCAGATTCAAACACTTGAAATGAAATGAGAAATTTTTCTATCACTCAACTGTTTAATTATGTTGTTCGTTTCCAAAGATGCCATAAAGAAATAATCGAGTATGACAGGAGAGTGCTAGCCTCTTAACATTTTACATCCATTACTATTTCTAATCTGTGGTCTGGGTCACTTTTTTTATTTACGCGAGATATTTTCCACTAGCGGCTGGCTAGGCCTGTCGTAGCTTCATATGCCTTATAGGACAGGCACAACATTCAGTCCTCAACCATTAATTTATCAATGAGAAAGAGTAAGCCCACATATCACCCCAATGATACATTTTTCGGCCGTGCTGGGAATCAAACCCAAGACCCTAAGCTCAGTAGACAGACACGCTACCAACTGAGCTAAAGTGTCGTAGCTACTACACATATTGAACCCTATTCAAGGTACAGAAAATCAAGTCTGGTCTCTTCCCCAACAGTCTCAAGGATGTAAAGCCCTATTAAGGAATCTGATTCTCATTTGTTCAATGCAGTTCTTAGAACAAACATGGTCAGATATTACAAGTGCCAATCCAAATATGTTCTCGCGTGAGAATGTAGCAAGTAGATTTGTGGTACATCATTGGGCTCAAGAAATCCAAATGTTTCAAAACCATAGTGCCAGGGGATGGGCACTGCTCTCAGACATGGGAGTGGTTTTGCTCGTATCACCCAGACCCTGTCCTACATCTCCCGTCTTGCGGGGCTCTAAAGTCAAATTGAAATTGACCCACTTGACATGGTAGTATTGTTGGTTGTAATTTAAAGTCACGTAAGTATTAAGAAATGCTTTGAACCCATGACTTAGTTAAGAAGGAAAAGTAATGTAAAACTAATTATGTTACTGCCGATCTAGAACTATTAATTGTTGAAACCCAAATAAATGTTGTTTTTTGTGAAAATATAACATTTATCCTGGCCCCTATGCTCCTTGTTGACTCCACAAATAGTTGCACATGTGATATTAATGTGCAGTCATTAGGCTTGTTTATGTGGTTGGATATGGGAAGGGGGGGGTGATGTAATTTATCACACATTTTTAAGTTAAAATTATATCCAATTTTTTTTATAACCAAACAAACATTATGAGACTTTTTTTTAACTAAGGTTTTTTTCTATGGTTATTATATCATATGTATGTTTTTTATCACTGTGTCTTACTTCTTGTTCAGTCCATACACATATATGATAGTGTAGGGATGAGAAATGAAGCATTTTAGAGGTAATCAACCACATTTAATTGTGAAGAAAGTGGGAAATCATTTAGGAAAATCCACCCTCAGTAGACTCGGAGGATTCAAGCTCTGATCAGCAGGCCAGTCCACGAAAGTGACACCCGAGACCATTCAGCCACTGAAGCGGGTGTTGTATAAATTAACTCATGTTTGACTGTCACACATCAACATAACTTGCAGGAATGCTAAGAAGAGTCAGGATAAGATAGCCAATATGGAGGAGGAGATCCACACAGCAGAGACTAACATCATCTCCCTGCGGAAACAGACGGAACAAATTGAGCAAGAGACTAAGAAAATATTGGATTTGTTCAATATAGCTTGTGTAAGTATTCAACATGGGTCATCATGTACGGTTATAACTAAACTGAAGTGGTTTTGTTTGATTTAATTTCTTAGGGGAATAAAAAGTAAACTTTTTTTATCTGGAATTAACTCAAATCCCATTTTGGTAAAATCCCTTAATATTGTACACCTTTCAGGATTAAAAAAATGTTACTTACTTGAGAAATATATATTTTTATTATTATTATTTAAAATCAGACTGCTTGAACACAATTTAATCCAGACAAAATTATACACTTGTAATATTAACTACAACAATCAGTGCAGTGTTACATACAAGATAATTACTACCAATGAATAATGTTGTTACAATGCACATAACAAAACACCAATGAAATGAAACTTAAAGTGGAGTGGAAGAGAATGTAAGAAAAGGCCACGGTTTTTGCAGTTTTTATAACAAAGCATTTTTTTGGCACAAATAAATAAAATATTGGTCCACTAGAAACAAAGTTTAATTTTCTTCACATGATGGGATCGAAAGTTCATGAGTATCTGTCAAGGGTTTTATAGAATTTGATGGCAACTTTTCCCTCTTCTTTTAAAAAGTTTCTCATCTAATACCGACATGCTCATGACAGATATTCAACAACTGTTGATATCATCATGTGAAGAAAATTAAACTCTATGTGTGTACTGGAGAAATACTTGATTTATTTTGGCTAAAAACATTTGTTTGCCATAAAAACTGAAACAAAACTGGCTTTTCCTCGCATCACCTTCTATCCCACCTTAAACAGTAGGGCTTTTCTAGTGTATATGTATGAGCACAGACTAAACTACTGGAGCACCTCCCTGCCCCTAACTGAAGTACTATAACCATATACATAGGCTATTTTAGAAACTTTTACTAGAGAGAGAGGTCAGGACTACGCACACGTCACACTACTTCATATTCCTACAGTAAAATATTATACTAATGGACTAGTGTTTTCCATTTTTATCCGCGATTTAGATATTGTCATTTGCTGAGAATGGGTGGATATGAGTCTTTAGCAGTGTCCATTTCTGTTATCGAAAAAGTCAGGTCCTGGGAAGAGCCCATGTTATTTTGTTGGGGAAATTTAACTGTCTATTACAAAGAAGAATTTGCTATTCAGTGATGTCTGTTAACAGATTTTTGAAAAACATAATAAGTTGTAGTAAGGAAACAATATTTAATCGTAATTATAATAATAGAATTCAATGTAAAGAATAGTTATAAAAGTGGAATGAAAATATGTTTTAAATGGTACTGAGTCTAAGATCAATTGAGAATTTAAGATAAAAATGCTGTCCTTAATATCTAAGAGGATATAAATATTAACAAAATTAGTCAAAATTACAATATAACAATTTAATTAATAGAATTATGATATTAATAATGATGTAAAAGCAATAATTTGAATGTAGGATTGAAAGAATGTAGTAAAAGATATTAATCTTAGATCAGATGACAATTTTAACGTTAAACCACTGTCCTTCACAATGTCTAAAAGGATATCAACATATTAAAATTGTGAGTCCAATTCACACATAATACAAGGTAAACATATTAAAACATATGTAATAATAACACGTGAGTCAAGTAAAGTTGACTATACATTATAATGAAAAAATGACAAAGTGAAAATGTTTAAGATAGATAATTGTCAAATGGGAGAGAATAAAAATTAAATAAACGTGAATTGAAAAATTGAATTCTATTCTTATCTTAAGATTGAAATTCCCTTGTTCCTTGTGATGCTGAATGTGAATTAATCACTAATCAACATGTTTTGACGCGTCATCGGCGTCATCCTCGGGACTAAATAAGATAAAAATCAACGTAAGTTGTGGTTTAAGTAATCCAATGCTAGCCAATGTAAACACCAGAGACAAATTGCTTGAACAGGTGTTAATAAGGAAATTCAAGCAATTCTTCAATTTTCGACCCAGAAGTAAGATGTTCATATTTTGTAGCTCGCTGAGTCGAGTCGGACTGTCAGCTGGGACATTTTGCTCGAATATGGGCTTTCCCAGCAATATGTTTATATCTGCCACACATTATTAGACTTTATTAGTTCTTGCATTTAAACTGATAATAATGTATATTAGGTATTTTGAGTGTACGTGCTAACGAGCGTTGTAATAATTGTATCATAATATATTCTTTCTCATTTGTCCAGTCCACTCGTATTTGAAAGCATGTTTTGTAACGTAAAGTTTCTTCACATTGTTCTCTTTCATTACACCAACAGTTTCTTTACAAATTAAGAATGTTGCTTTACCATTATATTCTATTTAAAAAAAACTCTAAATTCCATACTACCTCAAAAACACGATACTCGTCAGTCACTTTACATTTTTTCTTCAGATACTGTTCTAAAGTGTCACAAAATAAATAAATGGTGCCAAGCCAGATGGATCTATAATAACTAACTATAATGTGTGTCAACCATTAACTGATTGACTGAACTATCATTACGGATATTGCAGTGATCATTTTGTTATTTATTTTGTTGATAATGTAAAATGATTGAATCCACAACAGGAACGTTTGATGTTCTGGGTGGATTCCTGAACACAATTTTATATTATGTCGGTTCTTAAAAACCCTTTTCCTTATCCCTCTTGCAAGCCGCATAAATGTGAGGTCAAGGGTCGCGGGCTGTGCATGGTTGGTGTATTGAATGGCTCATAATGTTAAATAAATTCGGCCTAAGCTCTAGCTAGTCAAGTAAATTCTTTTATAAGTTAAGGTGCACAGAAAAACCAGTAAAGCTAAGTTGCAGTATTCATTACATGAGAGCCAGAAGTAAGTTTTTGCTAAGATATTCAGGCCCGATATTGTAAAACTCAGCTTGCAGGGAGTGAAATGTTGTCATACAAATGTGCGTAGTCTCTACTCTTAATATTGACACTTAATTACCTGGGCTTGTAAATAATTAAACAAAATAAATAAAAGAATATAGAAACTGTGAGTGTCATGGTTGTCACATCATTAAGAGATTTAAATTATAAAAATGTTTGTGACTAGCGACCCTTTGTTCATTAATTTTATTTATCCAGACAGTTTATATATACTATATTTGTTTGGAATATAATTTTAAAAGATCATTTTTTATCATAACAATGAAAACTTATTATGTTTATGTATATTATTTAAGTTATATAATTTTAATTAGGTGCATAATTGTTTAGTATCTATTATTAGAATTTGGTTGAATCCACTATCTTACAAATCTGAATCTCCATTTAACCTTCAAATCTTGGGAAAAACTATGAACCTCGGAGGAAATATAAATATGATGGAATAGTAGAAAACAAAAATAGTTACTAAATTTGTTATTATCCTTATAATCCATTCATTATTGTAATCAGTTAAGTATTAAATTACTGGTCTGGAAACTGGTTGTTGAGTTTGTTATATAATTAGGTTTTTTCTGAACCACCAATATTCATCATTAGAGCTTTAAAAAATATTTCAATTGAAAGGTTGAAAAACCATTATTATCTCGAATCCAATATTTTCTTTAATCCTCGAATATCCTTAAGGGTTCGAGGAACTTGAGGGTTCCATCCCTAGTTATATTTAATCTATCTATATATTTCTTTGACATACTGTACATTTAAATTGTTGCCTTCTCTTTTGTGGGGTTGACCAACCACATACATAATAATGTAGTGAGCTAATTAGTTATATAGAACAAGCTTGTTACTAAATGATAGTAAACCCTAGCTTCAACAAGCACAATCCACACACTGCTGCTACTGGCTCTTAAAGTTAGTGATATAACTACCCACTTTCTAGTTGGCAATGAATAAGATAGCATCCTGGTCAAAACAAGTGTAGTAGCTTTATTGAGGTGAGTGTAATATTTTATCCACGCTTTGTTTTAGGGGTAACTTTTAGTAAATACGTCTGGCACTGGGTCTCCAATGGGCTCTATATTTGTTTTATTTAAAAACTATTGAAATTTTCTTACTTGAAAATGTGTTGTTTACAGGACAAGATAAAGGAGCACAACGCAAAGCAAATGGATCTAAAGACTAAGTTAGACAAGTTAGATCAGGAAGAGGGCAAGATAAAGCTGGAGAAACTGGAGTTTGATCACAAGTTGGAAGCTCTTGAGACACACATCAAAGGAATTAAGTCAAAACAAACCAACTTAAAGAAGTCGGTAAGCTGATAGCTATGTGCTAATTATTTTCCCAGTCACTTATTGCATCACGGCAGCTAGATCATAGCAGCCAATGCTTGTTCATTATTAACTTTATACCACTTATAATACAATAAGAGTAGCTATAGACATATAGCCATATTGATTTCTAAAAATGTCTTCTAAGGCCAAGTATTTTTGTTTTTGTCAAGTGTGTGTACGTACATATAAAAGGTCTGTCCAAAAAGTTCCCGAACTTTTTAAATAGCACAACAATGCACTGTCATAGCTCTGTGCGGAATGCGTCTTTGCTTCGCAGCAAACCTAGCAAATAATATTCCGTTATCTAGTCATTTTATTGTAATTAGTTAGTGCAGATTTATCTGGTTGCTAAACCCTTCCTTCACCTCTGACAAGACAACTTGTGAATGTGGGGAAAGCCAGGCCTCCACCGTGGTTCGGATCCCACGTTAAACTGTAGGTCCTCCATTTCATCTCACAATCACCCTACCATTACACATTAGTATAAGTTCGTATAACCTGAATGGTTAGTAAGACACGGTGCTAATAATAATAATAATAATCATCATTGGGGGTATACCGATGCGGGTACCGATGAACCGTTATTGGGTGATTATTAGTGCTTCGGCAATTGAGTACAATTTAAAGTAAAATTTTCTATATGTGAGTTAAATGATAAAAAAAAACATAATATACACTCTGCATCTGAATTGTGGGCTATGCAAATATTAAACAATCATAAAATCCCTATAGAAGGGGACTTTTCCATAAAAAAAAAACTATTGGGGGTGATATGTTTACACGCCATGAACCCTTACTATTTGTTTCGTAAATCTAATACAATGCCTAATTCAGGGTGAATATTTTCCCCTTGGATAACATTTTCGGGGGACTTAACAAATAAGGGCGATTTTATTTGCTTTTTTAAGAAATTTTCGCTGTTAGACTAAGGTTCGTTCTATTCATTAGGTGAAAAATTTTGAGCAAAAAATACAATCATGCTCCTTTCCATCTCGTTCAGAAGGGGGGAATACATTTCATTGACATCAAAAATCTTTTAGTGAACTGGTGTATAACACCATACTCTTAGATTACTTTTTTGCATACGGGCAACGATACACGCTTACCCCTTTTTTTTGTATCGGTATGAACTTTTCGTAACCCTTCACGCATAAATAATAAGAAAGCTTACAATAAACATACAAAAAATTTATATTCACATTGACTTTGGAAGCTTTACTTGACAAAAATAAGAATTTTAAGTAACGACGCACCCCCTGGGGTGGCGTGAAGCTAACGCGTTTGTGTGTTGAATCTACTGTTTGAGGATGGGGAAAATCGAGGTTTGAATCCGATGGGGGGAAAAACGGGGTGGGGGTTTTCCTCAATGGTTTTCCATCTCTCCAGGGCAAATTGGGGTTCATTTCCACTAATTAAACCCTTTCCCCAAATTTTCTAATCCTTTGGGCGTAATTAGTATTTATGTTTTAACCCAAAGGGGGGAGTGGACGTGGTGCTGAATAAAAATTTTAAAAAAAAAAAAGTGTTTGCACTCCCACAGTCCCCATGTTTCTAAACAGAAGAAAGCTGGGTCACGAGCGACTTTACAGCGCGCTGCTTTTGTTAGGGTGAGCTGAAGCTGGCCGGAAAAGGGTGAAGGGCCCTTTCCCTACAATTTCTAGTAGCTTTAGTTAAGGAAGGACCATCAAGTTTGACAAATAAAACCTTAAAATTTGAAATTCTCAGTGAGTTGAGTAATTGCAGGGGGAAGGAGCTTGGAGGTCAACATTTTCAAAAACAAATATTTTTTAATTACTTTTCTGTTTTGTAAAGAATTTAATTTTATTAATTAGGGGGGAACAAACATAGACATTTTCAAAATAAAAATAATTATTATTATTATTTAAAAAATGGCATTCTGGAAATAGGGTGAGGGAGTATAATAAGAAAAAAACTTTTTGAATTAGGAAAAAAAAAATTTGACAGATAAATAAAGATAAATCAAATCCCAGATAGCCAAAAAAAAAATTTTAGACTATAAATTTCTCAAGGGGGTTGGGGAAGGGGGGGTTCAAAAAGCTAAAAAAATTAATGAAACAACACATCTCAGTGCATTGTCGTAAAAAATTGATTTTTGGCATCCGAAATGCACACTCTAAATAACAAATAAGTCACATTTAAAATGTAACTCATGAAATCAAGGGGGGGGCCCCGGGGGGGTTTTAAAAAAAACCTTTTATCTAAGTTGAAATCGAAATTGGCTGGCAGGTAGAAACAACTATAATAAAGAAAGTATTCTTAAACATGTGTTAAATGGGAGTTGAGAAATTATGATTGGGGGGGAGAAGGGGAAAAAATTTTTAAAAACCAATAGAAACAATTAATTACAAACAATTTATTTTATAAACTGAGGTGCTTAGTACTAGAGGTTTTTTTCAAATTAATCATTTCGTTTGTAAATTTAAACTATTTTTTTTTGGGGTTCATTTCAACAATGTATTTTGCTAGCGAGCCAATATTGGGTGCAAAAAAACGCATATATATATATATATTTAAATAATATATATTATTTATAAAATAAAATTTTTCATCTTTATAGGATAGTTATTTGTGGGTCTTCAAAATACAAGTTTTCCGCCAACGTGTTGAAAATTTTTATTTTTGGTAGTTTAGATCAAGGGTTTCTCAAACTGCGGGCGCGAAGGATTTCAGATTTAGGTTTTGACCAATTTCTCATTTTTTCGCTTGCCTAAATTATGATTGACTAAAAAAAAATTTATATTCTGTTTGCCTATAAGCAATAAAATTAATTTTTAAACTTACAAAAAATTTACTATTTTTATAAAATTCTACAAAGCTCTTATCAGAAAATAATTAATCAATTTTATTAAAGTCCCATTTTGTTTTTTTAAGTAAACAAATTTTTTTATTCTAAGAAAAGAGTCTTAAACATTAATTTTATGTTCTTTTTAAGGGTCAAGGTAAGATTTGAGAAAACCTGGTTTTTGATGATTTTTTTAAAAAAAAAGAAATTAAACCCCAAATTTTAAAAGTTTAGCGAACGTGGGCAAACTCGGGAATTAATATGATTTTTAAAAAAAAAAGAATAATTGATTAATTCATTTCGCAAAATTAATAAACAAATATACTTAGAGACTGAAAAAAAAAACTTGGCACTTAAAAAAATTAAAAATTCAAAAAAAAACAAAATTTTTAAAAAGGGTTTGTGACCACAGTATGTGTTTTATAAAAAACGGTAGGGTACAAAATTTTTTATTTTGGTACAAACGGTACAAAAATTATTATTATTAGCCCCGTTCTTACTACCCGTTGGGGTTTATACCACTTACGTAATGTGTAATGGAGGGGATTGTGAGATGAAATGAAGGCCTATATTTAACTTTGGAATCCGAACCACGGTGGTTGCCGGCATTCCCCACATTAACAAGATGGCTTGTAAAAAATTTAAATAAAAAAATTTGGGCATGAAAAAAAGTTAAACATACAAATGTGGTACTACGGGTTTAATGGACGTGTGTTTATCCCTTGGGGGGAATAGTAAAAGAAAAGACTTAATATTTTGAACGGTATTTATAAAATATTTAACTAAACACTACACACCTGGCCATCTTTTTCCCATCATTTACAAATTTTAAAAGAATGTTTCAGACACCCAAAACATTTTTTAAAAATGGTCAAAAAATTAATTTTCAAAAAGTCTTTTTGGCCAAAAAGGGGCATTTGGCCAAAAAAGGTTTTTTGGCCCCTAAAGCTTTGGGGCCCCTAAAGGCATTTGGCCAAAAACCCCCATTTGGCCTAAAGGCATTTGGCTAAAAGGCATTTTGCCTAAAGGCGTTTAGCCTACATTTTAGGCCAAATGCCTTTTTAGGCCAAATGACGGGTACCCAAAATATTTTGGTATTAGTTGCGATTTCGTGAAACCAGGAAAGGTTGAGAGACATATTATCTGCAGATATGGGGGCCCTACAGTGTTTTGAAAGATACAAAAATGGCTGTTGACTAGTTTTTTTTAAGTTTTTTAAACAGAATTTTGCTTATAAAAAACCTATGTATTTTTTAAATACTGGTATTATTAAGATTTGGGAGAAAACTTTGATTTTCCCTATAAATATCTTAATCTTTTTATTTTGTAAAACTAAAATATATTTAATATGTTTTTCTTCAAACTTGAAATAAGTTTTTAGAGCTTCCAAATTGATTTTAAAAAATTCAAAGATTTTTGAACATAAGAGGAAAATAAATTATTAGATATGGGTGGGAATCCACTATTTCTCGAATCGAATCTACTTTTATTTTCGAATCCGAAATAAAATTGTTAAAAATTTTTTTAAAATTATTTAAAAATTTAGCCCTTTTATTTTACCACATTTAGACCTAAACTAAAAAATTTAAATGATTTATTTCAATCATGCTTTCAATTTTTAATCAACCCCAACCACTCCCAAAATACAGGTTTAAAAATCCAGCAAAATTAAAAATCTAGCTCAATTATTGTTTTAAAAAATCAAATCAATAAAAATTTTATGGTCTTTAGTTATTTTTAGAAGTGTTTTGGGAATGAGTTAAGTTTCTAAAAAAAATATGTGAAAATTTAAACGATTGGGCCTAGTTACCCCTTTGATCAACTTTAATCATCATTAAAAGGATTTAATTATTTTACTAATATAGCAAAAATAAAATTGCAAACGGGAACCTTTTTTTTTAATAAAAGACAACTGAATAACAATTAAAAATTACATTGGAATAGGGAACTCCAATAATGCCTAAGTATGTTTTATTATATATCCATTATCTATATTTGGGAATTAAAAAAAAAAAAATATATTTTGATTCTTGCAATTAAAATTTCTGAGAATACATTTGTTTAAAACACAAAAAAAAATATTTCGAAATACAATGCGTTCATTCCATTTTTATAAGGCAGAACTACGTTTGAATATTTCTGCAATTACTTCAATAACATATTTAAAAAAAAATAATAAACCCCTTAGTTAAAAACAATTTAAAAACAAATAAATTTAATAGAAGTCATTATTTGATTCTTAACATCGAGAACGCTTAATAAAAGGGATCAGATTACCTGGGAATTGATTTTAAACAAAACATCAATATTTGATACATTATACTGGTAGGGTTTAAAAAACAGTTTTTATCGCTGTCTGACTGTTGACAGTATTTATTTTTCATGGGAAACCTAACAAAATGTCTTTAAATTAAAAGGGTCGTAGCAATAAATTGTGGTTCTTTGCATAGTTGAAGTAATTAAAAACCAGTTGTGTAGTAAGAACCGACGGTACTTTATTTTTTAAACACCCTTGGTCGAGGGAAAATGAATATACGTCATGGGGCCGACTTTGTATCGGGGTTAATGGTTTGGGTGACTTAGTTTCATGCATAATGTTGTTCTTATTTCTGTTAAAAAAAAAAACGTTTTTAAATTTTCTGTTTTTTTAAAAAATTTTTAAAGTGTTTATTAAAAAAATTTACAAGATTGTTCATGGGGGACAGTTTTAGAAGCGAGCATTTTGATGAATACGGTCGACTGGGGGTGGAACTGGGGGAGTAGCTAGGATGACAACCACTTAAAAAAGGGGGGATTTTCCTCTTTGGGAAAGAGGAGGGGGGAATTAGTGAGGGAAATTGTTTGATGTGAAAGTATCTACCTTTACTTTAGTCCTTTTTCTAAAGATCTGGTTATCGTTCATTTTACATAAATTTTCAAAACCCCAGCCAATATCCTAAACAATTCTTACTATCTACATACTTAGTTATAGTTTGCACGCATGAATATACATACAAATGATTTGACATTGTGTCGGTATAACCACTTATGATAAATTGGTTTTCTTTGATGAATTCTCTTTTGCCTATTTGGAGAAAACAAAGAAGTCTTGTGTATCAAGGGTTTTTGAAGAAGATTAGATGTGAACCTCTTGTTGCTCATTCAAAAACGGAGGCCGCAGTACAGCCTCTCGGCTCGGGAGAGCATGTAACAAGTTTAAAAAATGTTCAAACTTTTCTAAAATGTATGATTCTAGTACTGTGAAGGATTTAATGAAACCTTGTAATTGTGTTGTCCCCATTGCTTGTCTTGTTGTTAGCTAAACCAATTGGAGATGGAAGAGATCCCCGGTGAGACCAGTTCAATGGAGCTGTGCAAGCTGACCAAAGAACAATTGGACCAGATGGATTTTAAACAGCATCAGTACGAAACAGGCTTAAAAGAAACAGAACTAGCACCCAACTGAAAAACCCAACCTTGCCGTTATAAAGGAATACAAGGAAAAGGTAAATAAAAATATCTATCTTTATATTTCAATTTCTCACGCTAAGCATAGATCATATAACACAATTTCTGACATTTTAGGTCATTTGCACTTCATGTTGAAGCTATATAGATACATTATAAATAGATAATGCTTTGTATAAGTGGTTAACTTCTTCTGGTTAGTTTTTTTTTAATGCATATTTTATTCACATCCATTATTAAGTAGCTACAGTAAGTAGTTATGTAAAATTATATCTCTTGATTTAATTTAAAGTTTTAAAGTACATCATCCACATTCAATCAAGTGGTAATTAAAACTCTGAAGTCTGGTTGATAATTTTCCTAAAATTTTATTGTAAAAAGTCACTAATCAGTCAGTAGCTTATTGTTTGATATGTATGTATTAATATAATATGTAATAAATAAAATGATAAATTGTAGAAAAATAAGGCTCTAATAAAAAGACTATACAATTCAAAATGTTGATGCTTTTATTGTATCTTCCTCAAGAAGTAGTAAGATGGAAGAAACATTGCTAGCATTGAAATATTGAAGGGTGTGTAAATATGTGTTAATGCTTTTACTTTTATTTGTGATTGGTTTTTCTAAAATACTATCATTTTATATATAATATATATATATTATATATATTATATAATATATATATATAGTATTTTGTTTAATGCACTTTATTTTATACACAATATTTTTTACTAATTTATTGTTCTACTTAAATTTTTAATATCTGAAAAAATGAATTATTTCTTCAAATATAATTTAGTATTTATATGACCAATCCCCGTTTTTTTTTAAATATACATATAACCTAATGATGGATGATGATGATAGTAATAAATGAATTAATTCTTGATTAGTGAATTGGGGAGAGGTGCTTATAACATTTGTGATTTTATTGTCCTTCCTTAAATTATGATAAATTCCCTTCAATTTCATATAATGTTTATGTTTCTTGCATATAGCATGAATGAACAGTAAAACATTAATTACTTAAAGAATCTCTCAATGTAGCTGTTTAGCCATGCAAACACTTTGTAAGGTTTTTTTAATTTAGTTACTTGTTTTAAACAACTAATGTCTTCAAAGAAGCTAAATGATAATAGAGAGTAGCAATTTTTTAAACTAATTATAGATTTAATCTTATATATTTATTTAAGCAAACTATACTTTATCAATAAAAATGTTGAATAATCGTAAATTTAGTTAAAATTCGGCTTGATCATATATAATCTGTTGTTTATGTTGTGATGATAGTCGAGTGTGTATCTGGCCCGCGTAACAGAGCTGATGAATGTAACTGCACGTCGTAATGAGGTGCGCAAGCTTCATAAACTTGTGTTGCGAGAAGAGAGCTACAGAGTTTCTGGGAGGGTTTCAAGATCATCACCTCTAAGCTGAAGGAGATGTACCAAATGATTACCTTAGGAGGAGACGCTGAACTTGAACTTGTGGACACACTTGACCCTTTTCATGATAGGGATTGTCTTCAGGTCAGTGAAACTGCCGCCTGGTTTCTCTTTTAACTATAATATACAAACATGTATGTTCCACTTTTGTTACTGTTTAGCTTCCAGTTTATAAATATGATTAACATCTCCTCCATTCTCAATAAACATATAATAATTTAATCTGTATTTACATAAAAATTGTTTTCTGTAAACAAGCTTTCAAAAAAAATGGTTGCTGAGCTTTTAAACTTTAAAAAAAAAATCTATATATTAGTCTTAAACTCATATTTTAAATAAAAGAAAATTTGGTCAGTAAAATATTTTTCTTTTTTAATTTTTAACGGTCGCTTATGAATATTTAACAATACTATATTTAACACCTGTATATAAATACAGGGTATAAATTACTAGATATCATGATTGTATCTTAAATAAAGATTAATAACCATCTATATCTGCTGATGCCTAAGGATGATATCTTCAGAGGAGGCGAAGGTGACCTGGTGGACTTCTTTGCTAGGGATCCGATGTTCAATCCTCGGTCCCGGCACAAATTTATCTTATTGCCAAACCCTTCCTTCACCTTTGACAAGACGTGTTACTAATCACTCCACCGTGGTTCGGATTCCACGTTAAACTGTAGGTCCTTCATTTCATCTCACAATCACCCTACCATTACACATTAGCGTAAGTGCGTATAACCCGAACGGGGTAGTAAGACGCGGTGCTAATAATAATTCAGGGAGGTATGTGGGGGGGATAAGTGATAAGAGGAAATGGAAAGACATCATGGTGGAACAGGGGAGGGAAGAATAAAACATTCAGAAGGAGTTTAAGAATAGGAATGAAGAAACAGAGGAAGGTTCTAGGGAGAAGAAGAGAAGGGTGAAGCCTGTGGTACAGGAAGTCAGGAAGACCTTGGATGCAATAATGGACAAAGATGCTGGAAAGGAACATGGAAGGATGTAACAAGGTATAAAGTCAGTTAAGAAATAGGAGGTAAGAAAAAACAAGTTAGAATTATGAATGTAGAAGGAAGGAATAGTGAAGATAGGAGAAGAAAAGATGGAAATATGTAGTGGATTTTTAAGATGTTGTGCAACCGGGAAAGAGAAAGGTGATTATAGCGAAGCAGTGGAACAGTAAGAAATAGCAGTAGAGGAGAAAATGAGGTGGAAGATGCATTAAAGAGGATGAAACTGGATAAGCACCAGTTGCGGACAAACTGACTGTGGAAATTATCAAAACTGCCAAAGAAGCAGGAATACAATGGTTGTACAGCGTGCCGAGAGTGCGAGAGTGGAAGAAGAACAGTACTGGATAAAGGGCACAGGAATAGGGGAATAATACTGATGTGCCACTATACAAAAATATATGAGAAGATAGTGAAAAATAAAATAAGGAAGAAAATGGAAAGAGGTTGGAGAGAGGAACACCACGGATTTAGGGAACAGAAATCTTCAATAGACATCTGATGAAAAGAAGGTATTAATTTTGGGAATGATTTGGTGATGGTATTTACGGATGTAAAGTTTGTAAAGCAATGTAAGAAGCTAGAGTGGAAAGAAAAGTTGTAATGGCAGTAAAGAGTATGTATGAGGCTAATATGAGTTGTGCTTGAACAGATAAGGGGTGGACTCAGGGGTTCCAAATATAAAATTGGGTGAACAGTGTGACCAGATGCCTTTGGTGCAAAGGAGGACAAATACTTCCAAAATATAGGAAATTTAAAAAGAATGTAGGACTTTATAAAATCAAAGTTTCAAATGTATTTGTACAAAATCACCTCGTATGTTTTATTGAGAACCATATTACACAATTTATGGTACATTCAAGCATATTTCTCATATAACTCATTATTTAATGCCTTGTTGGCTTACAAAGTACTTAGTAGGGGCAATACAAAAGTAATGTCTCTGAGTTATTAATTTGTTTATGTCTGGTGTTGTTGAAAATAGTATAAGGTTTGCGCCCGGTGGGCCTGGAAAATGCTTACAGACGACCAAAAAGAAGTTTGAAAATACATCTGTATGTAACTTCTCGGACGTTCTGATAGTGAGGAGAGGAATTTTGTCATGCCATAGTCTCAGGTGACGAAACCTGGATAATTATTACAACCCTGAAACAACGAGAATGTCGATAGAATGGCGTCATCTTAATTCACAGTGCAATAATAAGTTCAAACGATAGCCTTTGGTCATTAAAATTATTGCAACAGTGTTTTGGGTGTGTTCAGGGTGCTGTGGACTTCTTGGAGAGAGACACAACGATTAACTCAGATATGTAGAAACATTGGAAACATGGATTTGTAGTGTTAGACCTGACAAAAACCTGGATGAGGTTCTTCTTCGTGACAAGGCACTACCTCTCACAACACCTCTCACAACACCTCTCACAACACTGCGCATGACGGAGGCAGCTGCAAGATTGTCCTCGCCCCCTTATAGCACCCTCTGACACACCTCTATAACCAGTTGAAGGATGTACGTGTGGTGCTCAAGCAAACTGTTCATGAAGACCTCAGAAGACGAAGCAAGGGTTGTTACGGGACTGGAATACAGCGTCTCACTCGGAGGGGGCAGAAGTGCATGAAAATGAAAGTGAATTTGTGGAAATATAACAGGATGTTTAATAATGATTGAGTATTTATTACTCCATGTGAAATCCATAGCGCTAGAAATTCTATTTATTAAGAAAAAATATTGGAGACATTACTTTGTATAAATCTCTGAACAAGTCAAATGCTTAAAATTATACTTAACAACAAATCCTTTACTGAATCTACATTCAATTCATACATTTGAGAGAAAATACCAAAACAATTACAAAAAATATATATATACATTTTGTCAAAATGGGGAACATTTTGGGATGTTTGAAAGTTCTTACAAAAAAAAAGTGAAATATAGGACATGTCCGAGAAAAGGAGTGTGTCTAATCACCCTGGTAATGAAGCAGGGTAGTGCTCTCTCATCACTGGACGTCAGGTTACTTTGGTAGTGAGGAGTGCTCTCGCTACACTTGGATGTCAGGTCACCCTGGTAGTGAGGAGTGCTCTCGCTACACTTGGATGTCAGGTCACTCTGGTTGTGAGGAGTGCTCTCTCATCACTGGACGTCAGGTCACCTTGGTAGTAAGGAGTGCTCTCTTATCACTGGACGTCAGGTCACCTTGGTAGTAAGGAGTGCTCTCTTATCACTGGACGTCAGGTCACCTTGATAGTGAGGAGTGCTCTCTCATCACTGGCGTCAGGTCACCATGGTAGTGAGGAGTGCCCTGTCACCACTGGATGTCAGGTCACCCTGGTAGTGAGAAATGCTCTCTCATCACTGGACATCAGGTCACCATGGTAGTGAGAAGTGCTCTCTCACCACTGGATGTCAGGTCACCCTGGTAGTAAGGTGTGCTCTCTCATCACTGGACGTCAGGTCACCCTGGTAGTGAGGAGTGCTCTCTCTACACTTGGACGTCAGGTCACCCTGGTAGTGAGGAGTGCTCTCTCACCACTGGATGTCAGGTCACCCTGGTAGTAAGGAGTGCTCTCTCATCACTGGACGTCAGGTCACCCTGGTAGTGAGGAGTGCTCTCTCTACACTTGGACGTCAGGTCACCCTGGTAGTGAGGAGTGCTCTCTCATCATTGGATGTCAGGTCACCCTGGTAGTGGGGAGTGCTCTCTCACCACTGGATGTCAGGTCACCCTGGTAGTAAGGAGTGCTATCTCATCACTGGACGTCAGGTCACCCTGGTAGTGAGGAGTGCTCTCTCTACACTTGGACGTCAGGTCACCCTGGAAGTGAGGAGTGCTCTCTCTACACTTGGACGTCAGGTCACCCTGGTAGTGAGGAGTGCTCTCTCATCATTGGATGTCAGGTCACCCTGGTAGTGGGGAGTGCTCTCTCACCACTGGATGTCAGGTCACCCTGGTAGTAAGGAGTGCTCTCTCATCACTGGACGTCAGGTCACCCTGGTAGTGAGGAGTGCTCTCTCTACACTTGGACGTCAGGTCACCCTGGTAGTGAGGAGTGCTCTCTCACCACTGGATGTCAGGTCACCCTGGTAGTAAGGAGTGCTCTCTCATCACTGGACGTCAGGTCACCCTGGTAGTGAGGAGTGCTCTCTCATCATTGGATGTCAGGTCACCCTGGTAGTGGGGAGTGCTCTCTCATCACTGGACGTCAGGTCACCCTGGTAGTGAGGAGTGCTCTCTCTACACTTGGACGTCAGGTCACCCTGGAAGTGAATCAGGGGGCTGCATGACTTACCCTCCTATTAACCCACCTAACTCACACCACACATAACTGGTTCATCTTGTTTCAGAAATTTGCGGTATTATTTAAAAAAAAAAAATTAAACTCTGAAGAGAAGAATTAATGCAAAGCCTACACTGATGTCTATAATATTACTTTACCTACAAATGAAGCCTCATTTGATCAAACATTTGTAAATAAAAAGTAAATTAAACAGTATAATAAACATTAATTGAGAACACAAGTCTATTCAAGTCACCAAATAGGATCATTAAATGAAAGTGCACTGTTTTGAATTAATTACATTAGAAAGACAATTTAAGTACTTTACTGGTAGCAACTTAAAATACTTAAGTAGGGCTACTTGAAATAAAAACTTTTTCTGTAATTCTTATTTGTCAAATAAAAGAGATTATCTTTGTAAAAATAGTCAACTATTCTTTCAGGTATTTAATAATAATTGTTATTGTGCAGAAAATCTAATGTGTCTGATACCCTACTCACCCCTCAATGCAAAACTTGGACTCAACCATTTCAATCAACAAATGATAGCTTGAAACTTTAATCTCACAATCTTAGAGATATTTATCAAGCACACTAAAAGTCTTCAAAACTAAAAAATTCATATAAACTCGAAATTAATACAATAAATGGTAGTATGGATGTTATAGCAGAAAGAAGAACACATTTCACACGTTACAAAAATATAATGTCTGCCATATCTGTTCCTACGCACGTTAGCTCGCCAGAAATTAGTGATGAAGTGTTTGGGCCACGATATATTGGACTACACTTTTCAGTTGAATTAAAATAAATAAAACTTTATTAATCTTGTCTTATTCAATGATCTAAATATAACATTAAAATTGTAAGTGATTAAGAATATAATTACAAGAGAGCGGCCATCTTAATTTGATCAAAATATCATAATTCTCAATATAACACATTGTGATATATCGATGATAGATATATATCGATAAATTATGGAAAATTGCCATCCCAAGTCTACAAATTACATATCGATTGTTTGTTTAAAATTGATTCATGTATTCTGAAGTCTCACTTAATAAAAAGTGTGTCAAAGTTGTTAAGTTCCTACCTGTTTTTACTGTCATAATGTCAGGTCCTATTATATTCAAGACAATTTATTTTTCATTCAGAACACCTCAAAATGTCAGGTTCGTATTATATTCGGGGCAATACGGTATATTTACAATTTGCCGGCATTCAAGTAACATGATGCACCGTCATGCTTTCCAATTACCCTAAACTTATTATCCTATCAGTAAAAATAACTAGCAAGGTACAGAAATATTACAAAGACATAAATCAGCAGGGAAGTTTGATTTGACACACCAAGTGTAGTGCCCCAGATTTCATTATTATATGATTTAATTAAAGGTTGAATCGGGAAAAATCACTCTGTTCATATATTGGAACAAGGTAGTAAACGTAAAAAGTTATAAATAAGCTAATGTTTTACTAAAAAATATTATAATTAGCTACCAGGTATCTCTTAAATTTGCACACAGTAAATATCTTAATCTAATCATAAATAAAACTGTCTTGGTATGAGAAATACCTATAACACAATAACATACCTAAAACATACAAATATATCTATTCAACTCTGGTATCGAATATCTGACTAGTTATATAAAGCTCCAAAATAGTCTCTTGTAAGCTAGGGCTTGATACAACATAGTTCTGGTCTTAACCATACTGTCACTATTAAACCTAGGTATTGTTATTATCCTAGTCCCCGAAAAGTGGGAAAGACCTACCATTTACTATCTAATTAAACAAAGCCCATTATGAATATAAACAATACCTCAAGGATATGGAATATTAAAGATAAATATACATTTCTAAGCCAACCAAAATAAAAAACATAATTAAAGTGAATCAGTCTTAAGGACTCGCAATAGATGCCAAAGTTCCAGTTCTAATCTAAGACTTTAAAACCATTCAATGCTACAACTATCATCTTCATGAATGTTATTTCGATTGTGGGCTTCATATTGTTACAAAGCATAAATAATACATAAATCGGATGCGGTTTCTAATCCCCAATTTTGTAAATAAACAAAAATGAAAAATTAGATTGAAATATGGTTTATAGCTAAAAACTAATCAATGGGTAAACCCTAAATAATTTTTAAAAAACAAAAAAAAATATTATTTGAAAGATAACTCCAGCTTACGTAGTTAGTAAGCTCCTAATATTGTCCAATATCAAAGAGTACAGAATACACTGGGATTGTGGCTTTTATGCAGCTATTTCTCACTGGGGTAATAGTGTGGAGAGACACTACTTGACCCACCGTCCACGATGCGATCACCTAACATGAATAACACGCACCCAACTGTCTTGTGCATGTGTAGTACATCTGGTAGTTAGGGATTTCCATGAAGAGATGGGGGAGGGGGGGTTAATTGGAATAGCTGTCACTTCTTCCCTTGAAGGTCGCACCTGAGCAGTGAGTATAGCGTCCAAGCATAGGTGGGGGGTTGAGAGAAAACTTTGTGGCTTGTAGTTCAGATCCCGTTGACCACTTGGTTGTAGTGCATGGTTTTGTTGATGTTGGTTAACCGGGCACATCGTCTGCTATAATGGGGTAAGTGCGCCATTGGATTTAAGTTGTGAGGAGTTGTAGACATGTTGTATCATTGCAACGGTACAATGAGATAATTGATTATTACCTATTCTGAATGTTGCAATTCTGAGAGCTAATAATCGAAGTAGCGAGAATTGTAATGTTAAGATCGATTCTCGATTCTTTCGATACCAGTAAGAATCGAGGGTATTGAGGAGTCAAGTTTAACAGCCCTAGTTGGAAAGGTAATCAAAAATAGCACAGCAAAATAAAATTCAATTATTTAAATCATTCGATTATGCCCACCAACATCCCCCCCCCCCAATTCATTTGAGGATTTAACCATGTTGAATACTAAAGAGTGGCAATGAGATTTTTAGTTTATAATATTGATTATTGCAATATCAATTGATACTGTGTGTATTGAGTAATCAAGTATCAATATCGGGCAATAACTGGCTAGCTATTTTTAATGATAACATTAACATTATCTAAAAAAAAAATCCTAAAAATCCACAAAAATAACTAAATATTCTGTGATTTGTGTTATGCCTTTAAAATCCGTGAGAATGGACAAAATTTGTAATAAAGGCAGGCCTGCATTATTGTGTTGATATTAAATAAAGATCTAAATGTTCAAGACATCTTGTGAATGTGGGGAATGCCGGGCCTCCACCGTGGTTCGGATTCCACGTTAAACTGTAGGTCCTTCATTTCATCTCACAATCACCCTACCATTACACATTAGCGTAAGTGCGTATAACCCGAATGGGTAGTAAGACGCGGTGCTAATAATAATAATCTAAATGTTACTTTTTGATGTAAACCAATCCTTAGTCTGAGATTTTTCGATGACCCCTAGATTTTGAAGCTACAAATTTGGGGGGGAAATTCATCTTGGATTCAGATAAATATAGAACTTTCTCATAGTCTATATAGCAGTAAGGATTTTTTTAAATCAATCATCAGTTAACTAGGCCTATCCTAAAAAAATATTTAGAAGAAATTATATTTTTGCTACCCATATGAAACACTCTTCATGCATAATTTTGATTATAGACATTTTTTACCAATTTTAAATCCTCAAAAATCAGTTTTCAGTATACTCTAGTATGAAATTTGTTCAAAAAACAAATTTATAAAGCAATTATCATGGAAACACTTTCTTAGCACTTGCTACTATCACACTAAACTCATATTTAGAGAAAGAAACATAGGTGATTTTTTTTAAATTGTAAAAACCTTTATGAATATAAGTCCAAACATAGCTTATTGATAGATTGTTGTGTGGATGTGATAGCGCATTTGTTGAGAGTATAATGGGAATGTAATATTGTGTTGAAGTGTTCGTCCGCCCAAAAAGACCTGGAAGAACATTGTGAACTTGTCTGGTGGGGAGCGCACTCTCTCTTCCCTTGCACTTGTGTTTGCGCTCCACTACTACAAGCCCACTCCTCTCTATGTTATGGATGAAATCGACGCTGCCTTGGACTTCAAGAATGTCTCCATTGTTGGCAACTACATCAAGGTCAGTCTATTCTATCCTTCATAAAGTTAAGGGAATATCTTTAATACAAAATAGAGCTTCTCTACAAGTACCCAAACATTGAACAAAAAACTTTCAAGCGGCTAGGGCTTTGAATGTCGTATCATCAGAATTTAATTAAAATCATTAAATATTAAAAAAAAGTTGGATGAATCATTTGCTGGTCAACCAAATATTTTTTAAATTGACCATCAAATGTTTATACAAAAATACAACAATAATTTTAAGCTCTTAGAATTAAGTTTTGAATTTAAGTTTAAATATTGTTATTACTCAACCTCATATATTATCTAGAATAACACTATCATAAGTAACTCTCAAATTGTAAGACCGGTCATGAGCTAAAATTTATATTAATAAATAATAGAAATGAGACGCTTAAGTAGAACTTTAGGCCTGCAGCCATATTAATAATGTAAACTCACCCTTATTCCCCCAAGAATAAAGGTGGATATGCAATAAATAATTAACAGAGATAAAAAGGGAATAAATGCATAGGAGCCGATAGGACAATCGTAAGGCAAATATACAGCACTCGGGCAGATCTGTCTTAGCCTCCCCAAAGCCCACTCTACAAAGTATAGGGCAATCATAAGGCAAATATACAGCACTCGGGCAGATCTGTCTTAAGCCTCCCCAAAGCCCACTCTATAACGTACAAGTTAATCAAAATGTAAAAGATCGTATGACATAGGAACCTAGCAGAAGAAAAATTTGAGAGAAACATTAGAATAAGTTCAGCAATGTTTTATTTATAAATAACAGATATAATAAATTTAAAAAAAGAATAATATATATATATATATATATATATATATAATAAGAAAAAATATTAATGCAATAGTTAGGGGTTCTAACAATAACCTAATTTTTTTTTATAATAACAAATTATTAGTGTCAACAATGAACTTCATAATAAACCCTCTTAATATTAATTTTAATATTCTGATGGGTGTCAATATTTGCCCATAATAAATACATTATAAGTCCGAGGTTTCCTCAAAGAACTGAGTCTACATGCATAAAAACACTAACCAACCAGCTACCATTTATTTTAATACAATTCTATACTTTCCTTCTACACAAGTGCAGGTACATGTGTGTTTGAACTAATGGTATATTTAACTAGCTCAATATATTATTTGCCTAAATGTGTATTTTAATTACCACTATTGATATGACGATACTTACAGTAATGATACAATTGCAGCAACCAGGGAATACATGTTTATTTGTTTGTTTGTACATAGCAACGAACAAAAAATGCCCAGTTCATCATAATTTCCCTCCGCTCTAACATGTTTGAGCTGGCCGATCGTCTGGTGGGTATATACAAGACTCACGACTGCACCAGGTGTGCCACCATCAACCCCAAGTTGTATGGACTAGATAATCTGGAGGTAACGTATTAGCTACTCTTGGCAATGCTAACTGAACAATCACTAGACATTTATTCCAGGAAGTGTCTGTAGTATCATTGTATAAAAATGTTGGTTTGTTGTTATAAAATAAACAATTCCTTAAAATATCAATAAAATAGCCATCTACAACCAGCCATAATACTTAAAATGACTAGGATTCAGGTGATTGCTTACATTGCATTTAGCACAGAATACAATAATTCATACCCAATATCTGAAATTTTGACTATTCTCACACACCTATAGTATATTCTTAACGTCACTTTACCAACACCACCCAAGATCATACCAGGCTTACCACCTTACTTCCACCTCAAGAGTCAAACAACTTTTGTTTAAAACATTTTTGTTCCTGCAGTGCGTTTTCGAAATATTTTGATGGCAAGTTTTCAAATGAACAAGCGGTATACATCACCCAAGACTACAAACCACTTATATAACACACTGATAATTTCTTCACTAGCGTCAGTAGGAGATTAACTAACCTTTGAATAACCCAAAGCCAAGATAAACATACAATATGTGGGATCCTGAACTTCGGGAAATTGGTTGAGCAGTAAAATATACAGGAGAAATTATTTTAAAAAAAAGCTAAATGTAAGGACCATACATCAATGTCATGTTTGTACTTATTTTTCATTAAAAATATTAATTAATTAAATTGTTAAACAATGAGATGTCCCAATGGCTAAATAATTATATAGGAAAGGAAATTTATCAAAATAAAGAAGGGAAAAATAAACTAGATTCCGATTCTTAAGTTAACCTCGATTCTTTATTCCGATTCTTGAACATTTCCTTTTTTATTATTTTACAAAATATTATTGCACAGAAAAGCTGACATGCCTGAAACCCTACTCCCCCCTCAATATGAAACATAGACTCGACCATTACAGCATATGTCGTTTGAAACTTTAATCTCACAATCTTATAGATAATTACTAAACACACTAAAAATTTTAAGTCATCCACCATAACTGATCCTATGCACGTTAGTTTGTCATAAATTAGTAATGAAGTTTTGGCAACGATATATTGATAATTTAGTGAATTAAAATAAATATAACGGTTTTTTGCTTGATTTTTATTAACGTGGTTGATTTTTGTTCTATTTTTATTAAACTTGTTTTATTCAAAGAGCTAAATAAAATATTCTAAATTGAAAAGCGACAAAGAATATAATTACAGAAGAGCAGCAATTTTAATTTGATAGGAATATCGTAGCTTTCAATATACATGTTGTGATGTATCAATTAATGATAGATATATCAATATATTACAGAAAATTGCCATCCCTAGTCTACATATTATATATCAATTGTTTGTTTAGAATTGATTCATATATTCTGACAGTCCCACTTAAATATTACTTTTAAAAAAATCAAAATGTTAAGTTTTTACCTCTTGTTACTGTCAAAATGTTAGGGCCATACTATATTCGGGCTATTACAGTATATTTACAATTTTCCGGCATTTAAGTGAAACGGCAACTAATCTAATATGAGAGATAATCGATTATCACCTATTTTGATGTTGGAGTTTTGTTTAGCTGCCAGTTTTATTGCGAGCTAAGAAATGAAGTAGTGAGAATCGTAATGTTAACCCTCGAGTAGGCGTGCTGGGGTATAAAGTACCTTAATTGTGTGTGTTTTAGCACACTCAGGTGCCTGGCAGACGTGTTGCTCTGTCTAATCTTTCAATGTGACCTTGACTATTGTTTGGTGTGGTTAGGTTAGTTTTCAGTGAAATAAATTAGTGCCTCTGAAAATTGAATTTATTTGAAAGAGAGTATTACTGGGGTATTGCATACCCCACATGCCCACTCGAGTCATGTAAGTTTTTATATACCGTATTGGCCCGAAAATAAGCCGCATTTTTTTCCAAGAAAAAGCTCTCATAAATCTCTAATGCGGCCTATAATCGCACTCTTAGATAATACACATCCAATTTTGTACCTATAGGATATGCACGTTGTTAAATCGATATATCTCGCCACCGCTATTTAAAAATAAATGAACCTTGAAAGTTGACAAAATTATTAAAAAATATATGAACCATGACAGTTGGCAAAGTTATTTAAAATTAGATGAACCATGACAGTTGGCAAAGTTATTTAAAAATAGATGAAGAATTACTATCTTATTTGTGTGGACAATATTTGAGCCATAATGGCTGCAAAATAAAATTATTTTTTCAGCGCATTCTATCGGCATAATATCCTTTCGGTAAAGTGAGCTTTAATATTTCTAGTGAGATTTTGTTTCAGTATGTTGGTCAACATTTATTTTCATGTGAGAACAATAACTTAATGCGTGTATTAAATTCAGAACATTTATTCTATTGTGAGAACAATAATTTACTGCGTGTATTAAATTAGGAACATTTATTCTATTTATTTTATTCTAGTGCGTGTATTAAACTCGGAAGTGCAATATGACGGATCATGTCGAGAAAAAAGCTGGTTTTAGCCAGGGAATTAGACGAAGCTATGATGCGAATTTTAAATTAGCGGTGATAAACTATGCAGAAACTACAAGTAATAGGGAAGCGGGAAGAAAATACGGAATTGATGAAAAAAACATATGTCGCTGGATTTTAGAAAAAAACAAACTTAAGAACGCCATCTCAACGCGAAAAGCCTTTCGAGGACCCAGGCATGGCCGAAATCCTGAAATTGATACGCGTGTTCTTTCTTTTGTAAAGGAAAAAAGACGTGATGGATGTCCAATAAGTCGCGATGTAATCAGATTGAAGGCACAAGAAATTGCAAGAGAGCTACAAGTGCCACATAGGGAATTCAAGGCAAGCATTGGGTGGTGCCGAAGATTCATGCGCAGAAGTGATCTGTCACTAAGACGAAGAACTTCTCTAGCGCAAAAGTTGCCCACTGACTACGCGGAGAAATTGGTGAAATATCAACGATTTGTAATTAGTCTCCGTAAACAAAATGACTATCTTCTTAGTCAGATTGGAAACGCCGATGAAACACCTGTGTATTTCGACATGCCAAGTAATACTTGCGTGGATGAAAAGGGATCCAAATCTATTGTTGTAAAGACCACTGGCAATGAAAAATTGCGCATTACAGCTATGTTGGCTGTAACTGCTGATGGTAGGAAGCTACCCCCGTATGTAATTTTAAGAAGAAAAACCCTCCCGAAAGAAACCCTGCCCAGTGGAATCATTGTCAGGTGTCAAGAGAAGGGGTGGATGACAGCAGAATTAATGTGCGATTGGCTAGCAGTGGTGTGGAATAGAAGGCCTGGAGCTCTTCTAAAAAAGCGGGCAATGCTAGTGCTTGATGCATTCAAAGGGCATCTTACTCCAGATGTGAAAAATAAAGTCAAGGCAACAAATTCAGATCTTGTTGTTATTCCAGGAGGTATGACTTCACACCTACAAGTCCTTGATGTGGTTGTGAATAAACCCTTCAAGGACAACCTCCGAAGAGAGTATTCAGATTGGCTTTTGTCAGGAGATCATCCCCTAACCCCTAGTGGCAAGATTAAGAAGCCTTCATTGAACCTGCTTTGCAAGTGGATATTAACTGCTTGGGGAAGGATATCTGCTGAATCCATTGTCCACAGATTTAAGAAATGCTGCCTATCCAATAAGATGGATGGCACAGAAGATGATATTTTGTGGGAGGAACATCCAGAGGAGACCAATGAGAGTGAAGAAAGTGACACTGATGAGAGCAGTGATGAATAATTTTTAATTCCTCTCAAAGTGTCTCATTGTTGGCCTATTTTTTCAGTGATCACATTTTAAGTGTATCATTATTTTTTAATTTCCAAGTGGCCTCATTTTGAATATGAACAACTTACCTTTTTTTTCCCAAGCGATTCAATTTGAGTATGAATAACTTACTCTTTTATTTCCAAGTGACATTATTTTAAGTGTAAATATTGTGAGTTTTTTCTATGAAAGTAATTTTATTTAAGTAACCTAATTTTAAGTATAAGCACCTACCATTAAACAATTTCTATTTTCAAATGATTTAATACACTGATCATATTCAATTGGGAATATTGTTTTTCCTCTAAAAGTTGTCGAAAATTTGGGGTGCGGCCTATATTCGGGGGCGGCCTATTTTCGGGCCAATACGGTGTGTGTGTGTTATATATATATATATGTATATATATATATATATATATATATATATATATATATATATATATTTATTGTAATAATTAAACGCTAGCCTGATAAGAAATGTCTTTACACCATCGTAAGGGTGATATTATTTTAATAATTAATTATATTATTTTACAAATTAAAAGTTATGGTGGTTTTTTTTATAGTCTTTTATTTTTATTTTAAATGAATAAACTGTTTACTTTTAGCTAGATATCACACGCATTTTATATTTTGATAAAAGCCCGACTATTGCGTTAAATGAATCTTAGCTATACGTGTTCTTGTCGAGAAGGAAGGATCACCAGCAGTGAGGAGATGTGCGCATTTCAAGGGGTATATCAAGCGACATTTCCTTCTCGAAGCTTCCTAGAAGAAAAGGGGTGAGGTCACCCAGGTGCGTCTCTTTCCACGGAAAGTGCGTTGTCTTTTTAAATAGAGACGTAGAAGGATTTCACCACACCTTACAACTCGACAGTTCTACACAAATAAATCTTACAGCCCGCTCGAATATTAAATATAGTAATTTTGAATATAGATTTAAATAATAAATTATTGATATGCATAATTTCATATCATTACAGTTACCCCCCTAATTGCTGGAAAGATTGAACGTGTGTGATATCTAACAGCAATTACATAATGTACATGTTTCTTATAAATTCACTTAAAATTGAATATACAGAACAAAATTATTTTTAAGTACAATTGTTGAGTTAAGGTTTGTCCTCAACCATACTTTCTCTCTTGAAATTCCTTTGTTACATACAACAAAACAGAAAAGTTTTTTTTAACAGTGTCACACTAAAATAATTTGTTTTCTTTATTATGTTTTTTTTTTATCCAATAGCATTATTCAGAAAATCTTAGTTCTAAAATATTTAACCAAAATTACAATTTATTTACTTAATACAATATATTTGACATATTTAATATAATATGTTATACAATGTAGATAAAACCCTTAATTTAATTGTTTTATTACACAATGTTTTAAATTATCTATCTCAATATTCATTGATCGATCCTCCTTAACATCATGGTTATTATCCATTGTTCTTTAACAATGTTTTAATCAAATCAATTTGATTTTAATTAAGTTAACTTTTTTTTTAATAGGACTTTAATTAAATCAGTCTTTGCTCCAGCTATTTTTTTATTTTATAGGCCCAAGACAAAATATTTGACATTCTCCTTTACTTCACCGTTGAATACTTTTATCTAGTTTTGTTATTAATTATATTGTTTTAATTTGTTTACGAAACACACCAGAAAATCACATCAGACAACTTTAATTCCTTCCCTGGTATAGGTTTAAACAAAATGAATTACGTCGACTATTATCTTACCTTTCTTCAATGACGTATACTCACATAAATAGATTTTATGGGGCAATTCCTCCCATATATATATCTATATTTATTTTGAACGACTTAACTCACCTTAAGGTATATTGGATCAACGACGGAGCTCACCTTATTTGGTGCAATTAGGATCAACGACGAGTTCTTCACCTTCAACTGGTGTATCTTCCACGAAGACTAGATATTAAACCTACGACTATAATTCATATCATTGCATAACTACCTATCCATACCAAGCGAATTTAAAACATACCCTCCTTTTCTTTAGACATTTTGCATTTATGATGGTACTTTACCATGAACGATCATTACTGGATGTCGTAAACAAATATATTTAATTCATATCGATCATTTAGATCGATCAATTTTTTTTTTTTTTACTCTGTATCAAAGATTCTTAATACTCGTTCATTTCTTTGGCCTATAAAATTTCTTGCAAATTTTAACATTTTTATTGTTTTGTAATAGGTTCATACCTTGACCCTTGTTTGATAATGCATTTAAATTCTATCTTTAAAATTTCCCGACTGTTACTGATGAATCGATATTTTGAATATTATTACTTTTAAGGCACTTTTAATGAATTACATACACTACATTTCTATGATAAGCCCTTGAATTACATACACTACTTTTCTATGATAAATCCTTGATAAATTATTATTATTTATCTAAACACAGCTTGTCTAATAAAGATGACACACTTAATATAGTAACATTGAAATGCTTCCTTGTTAATACATTATTAATACAACACAAATAATTCCATTTTAATCATTCTTGCTTAACACATTGGTATTACAACACATAATTCAATATTAATCATCTTTGCTTAATATAATATACAGAATACATAGAATTTAATATTCATAGAACCTTGAACGAATTTATTTATTATCCTTATCTCATTAAAATTATACTTAAAGTTTTACAAAATTTATGACATAATTTAAGACATGTATATAGAAAAAACTATCTTCTATTACAATATAGTCAGAGAAAGAGATAGTGTGAGATAAGTAAAAAAAAAGTTTATTCTTTTTACTTTCATGTAGAAAAATGCTACCTGCCTTACTGGCCATTATAGTTGTTTACTTTAACCATTTCTTTGTCAAAGAAATCCTTTTCTCTGAGAATTGAATATAATGGACAAGGGTTATTCTCCATCTTTTTTTTTTTTTTTTTTTTTTCTTTGTAACAATACATTTTCTTAGGAAATATTCGTCGTATTTTTTAGTAACTACTAACGTTGATATACATTCAACGCTACAAATCTGCGTAGGATTTCTAGTAACTACAAACCTAAGTCGCATTTAGTTACAAGGTAAATACATTTCTTCTTTGTGTACAGACCTCGGGTTCAATTCTGAACACCTATTACATATTAAAATTATATGATATGAAACTCTTTATTTTGACATAACAATGAAATTTGCCAGGCGATTGTGGAATCATTAGACAACATTAATATATATATTAATTTTGATTTGTTCATTTTTTATAATAAGGTCTTAATTCAGTCAAATTGTAGTTGCCTTTTATTTGTAACGTAACTGGGTCTCGCACTAGATAAACATTATGACCAATTTGTTTTATAACCTCAAAAGGGCCCTTGAATAAAAGAAAGAATTTCTTTATCTCTTTATTCAGGCTGGACGATTGTTTATGTGATTTTACCAATACTAGTTGCCCTATTTCATATTTGATAGGCTTAGATATCTTTTTATTATGATATTGAGTTCGTCTTTCTGCTGCACTTCTTAAATTTTCTATAGCCAAGTAAAGTTTTGTTTCTCTATCCGGTTCTGTCCTAGGTGGAAAATTAAATATTTCTTCTAGTTTTCTACTAGGTCTAATCCCTTTCATTAGCTCTAGTGGGGTATATCCGGTACTTTCATGAGTTACACTATTTAAACAATCTTCTATTCTTGTAACATAGGACGCCCACGAGGCATGGTTCTGGTGGCAGAACAGTCTTAAGAATCGTCCAATCTCTCTATTAGCCCTTTCCACGCCATTACTTTGAGGGTGATATATAGAGGTGTATTTTACAACTATCCCTTCTTTTGCCATAGCTTCACGCCACTTTTTTCCTACGAACTGTGAGCCATGATCTGATACTATTGTTTGTGGTTTACCTACATCATTAAAATAGCTTTTGATTATTTTATTGGTAATAATAGTTGCAGTAGCCCTTCTGATCGAATATAGTTTTATATATTTGGTACAGATGTCTAAAACGACGAAAATAAATTGCACACCCCTAACACTGGAAGGGAGTGGGCCAAATAGATCAACAAATACTAGTTTTAGTGGCTCGTCTGTCAATATATTTTTCATCAAACCCTCATATTTAACATTTGGAATTTTACTTTTTTGGCATATATCACAACTACGCAATTCTTTTGCAATTGACTTGTACATTTGTGGAAAATTACATGATTCTTGTAAGACCTTTTGACACTTTTTAACTCCCACGTGTCCATATTGCTGATGACAACTATCAATTACTACCTCAATTAATTTTTTAGGAATACAGATGGTCCAAATGTTTTTTGACAAGGTTCTTTTAAATAATAAATTATCATGAATTTGGTATCGATCTTGAATTTCTATTTTGGGGTTATTTTTTTTTAATTCTTCAAACACCAACTTAAGTCTAGGGTCCTCTTTTTGTAGGGTTGGCAATTCCTGTTTGATTTTCCTATCCTGTTCACTACTGGTATTTTTTCTTTGTACTAATATCTTAAACTCTGAATCAGTGGCGTGTTTAACCACTCCTTTTGCTGGATACCGTGAAATTGTATCTGGTACAGTGTGCTCAATACCTGGGACGTATTGAATATTCAAATTGTATTCTTGAAGTAATAAGATCCATCGAGTTAGTCTACCATGCAAAAGTTTACATTTATTTATAAAAATAAGAGCCTTATGATCAGTATATAAATTTGTGGGTCTCCCATAAATATAAATTCGGAATTGTTGGCATGCAAATACTATTGCTAATAGTTCCTTTTCTGTGATTGTGTAGTTTAGTTCAGGGCCGTTTAGCACCCTACTAGCAAAGGCTATTGGTCTGTGATCACCCTGTTCGTCTAGTTGAAAGAGCTCACCTCCTATTGCTTCTCCCGATGCATCTGTTGCAACGCACATTGGTTTACTTAAATCAGGGTGTTTTAACATCACGGTATTAATGAATTGTTGTTTTATCCTTAGCATTGCAGCATCCTCTACCTCTCCCCAGAACCATTCTTCCTTCTTTCTAATTAATCGTAACAAGGGGTATACAAGATCAGAGTGATGTTTAGTAAATTTTCTATAGTAATTTATCAGTCCTAAAAATGCCTGAAGTTGTTTCTTATTCCTTGGTGTAGGAAATTCTCTAATTGCTTTTGTTTTTGCTGGGTCTGCAGAAATCCCACCAGCGGAGATTACGTGACCTAGGAAATTGACTTCTTTGCATAAAATTGATGACTTATGTAAATTAACAGTCATTCCCCCTTCCTGAAGTTTTTTTAATACCATACTAAGTTGTTCGATATGCTCTTCGTATGTTTTTGATGCTATTAAAATATCGTCTACATATAAGGTTACAAAATTAAGTACTTCTTCTCCCAGAACGGCTTCTAGCCCTCTTATAAATTTACTGGTTGAGACGCATAATCCAAATGGCATTCTTTTAAAGCAATACGTTCTTCCATTATACATAAATGACGTATACTTGCGTGATTTCTGTTCTAATTCAATTTGCCAGAACGATGATACAAGGTCTAGTGAGGTTAAGTACTGACATCCATCAAACTTCTGTATTAATTCACTGGCAGGGGCTGGGGTTTCATTATCATTTATCAGGATTTGATTTACTCGTCTAGCGTCTAAACATAGCCTAACCCCCCCATCTTTTTTGTTTACAACCACTATTGGATTTATTATTTCTGAGCTACACCGCTCAATAATGTCCCAGTTCATCATGTGATTTAAAGTCTCTTCTACGGCCTGCCGTTGACTGTATGGTACAGGATACGATTTACAGTTAAAGGGTTCTTGGTTTGACACCTGTAATTGACATTTATAAAATTTGTTTAACCCTGGTTTTTTAGAAAATATATCTTTAAACTGCCACATCACTTCAAGTAATTTCTGTTTGCGTTCAATAGGAATTTCTACCATCTGGCCTATTTTATCTTCTATTTCCCCCAGGGTATCTTTGGGTCATCTATGGTTATTTGTCTAACCTCTACCTTCTTTCTAATTATCAAAGAGCTATTATCATTTTTATTAACCACTCCTGTTATATGCATACATAGCAAATTCGATTCTGACTCTCCTACAAATGGAACATTTGTATTATAAGGTTCTTTATTAATTGATATTTGCTTACTTTGAAAATTAACTACTGCATTTAGGCTGACCATCCAATCTGCACCTAAAATTGCTGAGACGTTAAGACCTTCTATAACCAAGAATATAATAGTCATTTCATTTCCCCTATCTCTACATCCAATAATATCTGTCTTTTTACCTTTTTATTTTTAGCTCCTGTTGCGCACATAATAGTTACATTACTCACAGGGAGTGTGGGAATAGCTTCTTTGGGATTCTGTTTACACAATTGTTCATAGTATTCCCCTGAAATGGCTGTTATTTCAGATCCAGTATCTATGAGAAACTTTATAGTTCTTCCATTAATTTTACCTTCTATTTCAGGTGAGACGGCTTTGCTATGTTTTTTATATTCATTGCCTTCAAAAAGTAAATCTTCTTTTGGGTCACCCTGTAAAATACTATTTATTTTCAAATCACCACAAATATTTTTTTGAGGTTTTCTAAAGTATCTGCCCTTTCTCTAACTTGAGTGGATGTCATTGTCGGGCAACTCAATGACTTGTCTGACCATTTTTTTGTAAGTTTTGTGCCGGTTCTTCATGAACAATGACATGGGTTTTTAGTGGGTGTGGTTCTATTTTTTCAAGGTCTGTGTTCATCAGCTGATTTCTTTGTTGACTAACGTTACCCTTGTGTTCTTTTCTTTTGATTAAGTTTATTCTATCCCCTGGTGGTCTAGAAAAATCTCCCTTGTAATTAGGATTAGAATAATTTCCCTTTTGATTAGGATTAGTGTAATTAGGATTAAAATTGTTTCCCTGATTATTGGAATTTTCCCAAGTTCGATTTCTCGACTCCTGGTTCGATCTCTGGATAGGTCGTGCCTGGTTATGTCTACTCTCCCTATTTAAATGGTTTCCTCCATTTTGAAATGAGCTATCTTGCATGTGTGGTTTCGACCTTTCTCTCCTAGAGCGCTCATCAAATATTTCAAGAATTTCTCTCATTTCAACGCTAGTTTTTACTCTAGCAGCTATAAGAGCATCTTGTATTTCACGTGGGAAGTGATGCAATAACTGATTTACTAATCTTTCCTCGTCAATAGGGATGTCCAAATTCCCTGCCTGCATGGCATATCTATTGTAATAGTCACACATAGGCCCTCGATGTGGATCATACCGGCCTGTAAAAATATCATTTACTAATTTGTCCTGCTTATACACGGACCAAAATCTTTTACGAAAAGGTATCTTTATTGCTTCATATGATGTATATTCAGCCTCGTGATTATTCAGCCACGCTTCAGCGTCACCTACTAACTTTGAATTAAAAAATGCTATTTTTTGTGCTTCAGTGAGTTTACTATTTTCAAAAAGTCTATCCATCTTTTTCAAAAATTGTACAGCATGCACCCTATCATTATTTCCACTGAAGGTGGGTACAGATTCCATTAGTTGATTCTGTATGCCCGTACTGGGTAATACTAAGGCACCAGTGGTAATTAGCGTCCCTTTTTCTACTACCTCGTCATATTTTGACTTAGCCTGTTCTAATTGTTGTCGCATTTGTTTGACTGTTTGTGACGTCTTGTCCACAGTCTCAGTCAGGTTGTCCTTAAATTTGTCCAATTGGTGGTCAACTATTTCCTTTATGTACACATCTGGTACAGTGTGTCCATCAAAGAGGTCATTTTGGAATTTAAGGTTATCACTATATATTTGTTGCTCTTTTTCAACAGTCGCAAACCGTTCTTTTAAATTTTGCACCTGTTCTAGAATTTCATTTTTATTCTTTTCGCAACTTTCCTGAGTAGTTTTTACCTTAGAATTTAAAGAGTCCTGTCTAAACTTCAAGTTTTCCTTTGCATCTTTGAGTTCTTTTATCTGCTCATTCGTCTGCTTTTCTGACTTACTACAGTCTTCCCTAAGCGTCTGTAGTTCGTCCCTTACCTGCATTTGGTCACTTTTAGTCTGTTGTTGTACTTTCTGTAATTTTTGGTCAAAGTCGTTTTGTACTTCTCGAAATTTACTCTGTAATTCTTGTTCTAACCTGTTGAATTGTTCATTTACGTCCTTAAATTTTTCATCAAACTTAATGTTTAGTTTCTGATTATTTTCTCGTAGCTCCTGGCTAGTTTTTTGTAGCTCCTGACTATTTTTTTGTAGCTCCTGACTAGTTTCGTCGAACCTTTCATCTATTTTCTGACTATTTTGATCTATTTTCTGACTCAACTTTTCACTACTCTTTTTCATTTGCTGATTTAACATTTCACTCTTTTCACTACTCTCTTTCATTTGCTGCATTAACTGCATTAATACTACATTGAGGTCATTTGCTGAGGTGGTTTGTTGAGCTATACCTTCTACCTTTGAAACATTCTCTACCCCCCTTAAGTCTTCTTCTTTATGAGCTATTGGTTCAACTACCTTCTTAATTTGTTGTTCACGTTGTTCCTGATCAGATAGTTCTAAACAAGAATGTTCTTTTACTATTGGTTGGGAATATTGTGCTAGGGGAAGGTTATCTTCACTGCTACTACTGTCCGTTTCTTCCATATTTAATGCAATTTTGTTGTTGTTGATGACTTACGTAAGATTCTCCCTGCGTACTTCACCTGAAGTCTAGAAGCTCTGACCTTCTTGTGAAGCTACCTGATTTGGAAGTTCTCCCTTTGAAGTCACCTGGTTTGGAACTTCTTCTTCCGACGTCGCCTGCTTTGGAACTTCTTCTTCTTAAGTCACCTTTTTTTTATTTTTTATTTTTTATTTTAAGTACTTAAGCTGTTTGTGGCACTTTCACTGTTCTTTGAGCACTCACTTTCACTTTCTCGGGTTGTGAACTGAATTTATGTATATAATTATATATTTTTTTAACTCAGCTTATCAGGCCCTCCACGTTGGGAAGCCATTATTGTAATAATTAAACGCTAGCCTGATAAGAAATGTCTTTACACCATCGTAAGGGTGATATTATTTTAATAATTAATTATATTATTTTACAAATTAAAAGTTCTGGTGGTTTTTTTTATAGTCTTTTATTTTTATTTTAAATGAATAAACTGTTTACTTTTAGCTAGATATCACACGCATTTTATATTTTGTTAAAAGCCCGACTATTGCGTTAAATGAATCTTAGCTATACGTGTTCTTGTCGAGAAGGAAGGATCACCAGCAGTGAGGAGATGTGCGCATTTCAAGGGTATATCAAGCGACATTTCCTTCTCGAAGCTTCCTAGAAGAAAAGGGGTGAGGTCACCCAGGTGCGTCTCTTTCCACGGAAAGTGCGTTGTCTTTTTAAATAGAGACGTAGAAGGATTTCACCACACCTTACAACTCGACAGTTCTACACAAATAAATCTTACAGCCCGCTCGAATATTAAATATAGTAATTTTGAATATAGATTTAAATAATAAATTATTGATATGCATAATTTCATATCATTACAATATATAAGAGAATATAATTGATAATTCATAAATGATTAAATTTCTATGCAACCCACATAATTATTTTTTGGGTATTTTTTATTTTTATTTTTAATAGAGTTAAGAAGCTTGTGTTATATTCCTTTCAAGGTTATAAAATATAGAGTTATTGAATTTACATCTTGTTTTGTCCTAAAAATATTTCCATTTTTATTTACTACTCTGTTATAACCAATTGGTTGTAGAAATTGAAAAATCTAGTAAGGGAAAAAAATCAAATAAATTCTTATTTATTTAGAATGATGTTTCCTGAAGAAATTGCAAATTATTCCAGGAGCTGTCAGATGATGAAGAATATATTGATGATTCTGATGAAGATGGGGAAATTTTAATTCATAGTGACCATGTTAGTGAGTCTGAACAAGATTGTGTTTCTTCAGATGAAAATAGTAAAACTACAACTAATGAAGATTATTTTACCGGAAAAGATAGAGAATGTATTTGGAGGAAATCTGACTTTTCAAAGAAAGGAAAAATTCACACAAAAAACATAGTCAAAGTATCTCCTGGTGCCAAACTTCTTGCAATGGATATAAAAGGGGAATATCGGCATATCATAAAATTATTGATATGGTTATGTTAAATGACATTGTAAAATTAAAAAAATGCACATTGCAAAAAGACAATGGACGGCACCATATTCTAGAGACAGGGACGGAAAAGAAACATCAAGAGCTGAGATTATGGCATTATCTTTACCGTATTGGTATCAAAAAGGGACATCACATTAATGTCAAAGAATTATGGACTTCAGATGGGACCAGAATACGGATTCTAACCGCTTGTATGAGCTACAAGCGATTTTTATTCTTCCTTCGTTCTCTACGACTTGACAGTAAGGTTACAAGAAATAACCGAAGAAAAATAGATAAACTAGCTGCTGTGAGATCATTTTTGGATGCATTTGTACTGAATTGTAAGGACATGAATAATATGTGTACTCATGTCACAATTGATGAGAACCTGTAAACATTTCAGGGGTGCTGTAATTTTGTTAAATATATTCAGAATAAACCTGCAAAATACAGGATCAACATTTTTGCAATTTGTGACTCAAATACATTTTTTGTCCATAATTTACAAGTGTATTGTGATAAGCAAGAAGTGTCAAATAAGCTAATTGACATTGTGAACAGATTGGTTTCAGATATTGATGGATCAAGTCGAAATCTTACATTAGATAACTGGTATAGCAGCCATCCCTTGGCAAAATCTCTTTTGGAAAAGAAAATAACTTGTGTTGATACTCTCAGAAAAGATAAAAGAGAGATTCCCTATGAATTTCAGGTGAATGAAAATTGAGACGTGGGTTGGTCCATATTTGGATTTCAGAAAAACATGTACCCAAGAAAAACAATTCTGTAACTTTATTATCTGCAATACATGATTCACCAACTATTAATGATGACACTAAAAATTCAGATATAGTAATGGATTACAACAAGTCGAAGGGAGGAATAGATACAGTGGATCAAATGTGTAGTGTATGTATTATTAGCACCGCGTCTTACTACCTGTTCGGGTTATACGCACTTACGCTAATGTGTAATGGTAGGGTGATTGTGAGATGAAATGAAGGACCTACAGTTTAACGTGGCATCCGAACCACAGTGGAGGCCTGGCATTCCACACATTCACAAGATGTCTTGTCAGAGGTGAAGGAAGGGTTTGGAAATCAGATAAATCTGTGCCGGGACCGAGGATTGAACCCCGGCCGCCAGCACAGAAGTCTGACACCTTACCCCTAGACCACCAGGTCACCTGTAGTGTATGCAATGTCACACTTATTACAAGGCGATGGCCTATGAGAGTATTTTATTCTTTGATAGATATAGCACAAATTTTATACTCATCAACATCTCAAAATTTTACAGCCAGAAGAATATTTTTAAAAAGCTAGCTATGACTATGAGGAAGCCTCACCTTGAAGAAAGAGCTAAAATCAAGTTGCTCCCAATTGAATTATCAGTCTTTCTCAGAAAGTAAGGAAGTACTATGAAGCGTGAAGATGATGGCGAAAAATTAGCCAGAAAGAAACAAGGAAGGTGTGTGTTATGTGGTCGATCAAAAGATGTTGGTACCACAATAAAATGTGGAACATGCAAACAATCTACATGTAAGAATCATGTTCGTATAATGTACACATGTGATGAGTGTAACAACATAAATGACTCTGATTCTTATTCTTAAAAATGTTAAATTTTTTAAAAACATTTTTAAATTTAGTATACTTGTATTGTTCCTTTTGTGAATGTGGGGAATGCCAGGTCTCCACCGTGGTTCGGATTCCACGTTAAACTGTAGGTCCTTCATTTCATATCACAATCACCCTACCATTACACATTAGCGTAAGTGCGTATAACCCGAATGGGTAGTAAGACGCGGCGCTAATAATAATAATAATAATAATAATAATATTGTTCTTTTAATGACATATCTGTAAGAGTATTAATTAGCAAAATAATAACCAGTACTTACCAAAAACAGTAATGTCTAAGTATGTAACTTTCATAAAAATATTTTGTTAAATATTAGGGCTCTG
>JBCFYV010011135.1:5254537-5347201 GCA_039000515.1 Timema cristinae
CATTTAGTTATTTTTAGAAGTGTTTTAGAATGAGTTAAGTTTCTAAAAAAATATGTGAAATAAACAGATTTGGCCTAGTTATCCTTTGATCAACTTTAATCATCATTGAAGGATTATAATTTATTTTACTAATATAGCAAAAATAAAATTGCAAACAGACTTTTTTTTAATAAAGACAACATGAATAACAATTAAACATTACATTGGAAATAGGGAACTCAATAATGCCTAAGTATGTTTTATTATATATCCATTATCTATATTTGCATAAAAAACAAAAAATATATTTGATTCTTGCAATATATGATTTCTGAGAATACATTCTGTTTAAAACACAAACATATTTTCGACTACAATGCGTTCATTCCTATTTTATAAGGCAGAACTACGTTTGAATATTTCTGCAATTACTTCAATAACATATTTAAAAAAAATAATAAACTCTTAGTTAAAATCAATTTAAAAACAAATAATGAATAGCAAGTCATTATTTGATTCTTAACACTCGAGAACGCTTACTAAGGGATCAGATTACCTGAATAGATTTTAAACAAACAGTCAATATATGATACATATACTGGTAGGGATAAATAAACAGTTTTATCGCTGTCTGACTGTTGACAGTATTTATTTTTCATGAAACCTAACAAAATGTCTAACTTAAGGATCGTATGCAATAAATTGTGGTTCTTTGCATAGTTGAAGGTAATTAAAACCAGTTGTGTAGTAAGAACCGACGGTATCTTTATTTTAATCATCCCTTGGTCGAGTAAACATAATATACGTCATGGCGGCCGACTTTGTATCGTGTGTAATGGTGGCTGACTTAGTATCATGCATAATGTGTTCTTATTTCTGTTAAAAAAAAACACGTAATTATTAATTTTCTGTTTTTGAAAAGTTTTAATGTGTTTATTAAAATATTTACAAGATTGTTCATGGGGGGACAGTTTAGAAGCGAGCATGTGATGAAACGGTCGACTGGGGTGGAACTGGGGGAGTAGCTAGGACTGACACCACTCTAAAAGGTGGGATGTCCTCTTTGGAAAGAGGAGGGGGGAATTAGTGAGAATTGTTTGCTGTGAAAGTATCTACTTTACTTTAGTCTCTTTTTCTAAAGATCTGGTTATCGTTCATTTTACATAAATTTCAAAACCCCAGCCAATATCCTAACACAATCCTTACTATCATACATACTTAGTTATAGTTGCACGCATTGAATATACATACAAATGATTTGACATTGTGTCGGTATAACCACTTATGATAATTTGGTTGTTCTTTGATGAATTCTCTTTTGCCTATTTGGAGAAAACAAAGAAGTCTTGTGTATCAAGGGTTTCTGAAGAAGATTAGATGTGAACCTCTTGTTGCTCATTCAAAAACGGAGGCCGCAGTACAGCCTCTCGGCTCGGGGAGCATGTAACAAGTTTAACAAAATGTTCAAACTTTTCATAAAATGTATGATTCTAGTACTGTGAAGGATTTAATGAAACCTTGTAATTTGTGTTGCCCCATTGCTTGTCTTGTTGTTAGCTAAACCAATTGGAGATGGAAGAGATCCCCGGTGAGACCAGTTCAATGGAGCTGTGCAAGCTGACCAAAGAACAATTGGACCAGATGGATTTTAAACAGCATCAGTACGAAACAGGCTTAAAAGAAACAGAACTAGCATCAACTGAAAAACCCAACCTTGCCGTTATAAAGGAATACAAGGAAAAGGTAAATAAGAATATCTATCTTTATATTTCAATTTCTCACGCTAAGCATAGATCATATAAACACAATTTCTGACATTTTAGGTCATTTGCACTTCATGTTGAAGCAATATAGATACATTATAAATAGATAAATGCTTTGTATAAGTGGTTAACTTCTTCTGGTTAGTTTTTTTTAATGCATATTTTATTCACATCCATTATTAAGTAGCTACAGTAAGTAGTTATGTAAAATTATATCTCTTGATTAATTTAAAGTTTTAAAGTACATCATCCACATTCAATCAAGTGGTAATTAAACTCTGAAGTCTGGTTGATAATTTTCCTAAAATTTTATTGTAAAAAGTCACTAATCAGTCAGTAGCTTATTGTTTGATATGTATGTAATTAATATAATATGTAATAAATAAAATGATAAAATTGTAGAAAAATAAGGCTCTAATAAAAAGACATATACAATTCAAAATGTTGATGCTTTTATTGTATCTTCCTCAAGAAGTAGTAAGATGGAAGAAACATTGCTAGCATTGAAATATTGAAGGGTGTGTAAATATGTGTTAATGCTTTTACTTTTATTTGTGATTGGTTTTTCTAAAATACTATCATTTTATATATATATATATATATATAAGTATTTTGTTTAATGCACTTTATTTTATACACAATATTTTTACTAATTTATTGTTCTACTTAAATTTTTAATATCTGAAAAAATGAATTATTTCTTCAAATATAATTTAGTATTTATATGACCAATCCCCGTTTTTTTTTATAATATACATATAACCTAATGATGATGATGATGATGATAGTAATAAATGAATTAATTCTTGATTAGTGAATTGGGGAGAGGTGCTTATAACATTGTGATTTTATTGTCCTTCCTTAAATTATGATAAATTCCCTTCAATTTCATATTAATGTTTATGTTTCTTGCATATAGCATGAATGAACAGTAAAACATTAATTACTTAAAGAATCTCAATGTAGCTGTTTAGCCATGCAAACACTTTGTAAGGTTTTTTAATTTAGTTACTTGTTTTAACAACTAATGTCTTCAAAGAAGCTAAATGATAATAGAGAGTAGCAATTTTTTAAACTAATTATAGATTTAATCTTATATATTTATTTTAAGCAAACTATACTTTATCAATAAAAATGTTGAATAATCGTAAATTTAGTTAAAATTCGGCTTGATCATATATAATCTGTTGTTTATGTTGTGATGATAGTCGAGTGTGTATCTGGCCCGCGTAACAGAGCTGATGAATGTAACTGCACGTCGTAATGAGGTGCGCAAGCTTCATAACTTGTGTTGCGAGAAGAGAGCTACAGAGTTTCTGGGAGGTTTCAAGATCATCACCTCTAAGCTGAAGGAGATGTACCAAATGATTACCTTAGGAGGAGACGCTGAACTTGAACTTGTGGACACACTTGACCCTTTTCATGAAGGGATTGTCTTCAGGTCAGTGAAACTGCCGCCTGGTTTCTCTTTTAACTATAATATACAATATGTATGTTCCACTTTTGTTACTGTTTAGCTTCCAGTTTATAAATACTGATTAAACATCTCCTCCATTCTCAATAAACATATAATAATTTAATCTGTATTTACATAAAAATTGTTTTCTGTAAACAAGCTTTCAAAAAAAAATGGTTGCTGAGCTTTTAAACTTTAAAAAAAAAATCTATATATTAGTCTTAAACTCATATTTTAAATAAAAGAAAATTTGGTCAGTAAAATATTTTTCTTTTTTAATTTTTAACGGTCGCTTATGAATATTTAACAATACTATATTTAACACCTGTATATAAATACAGGGTATAAATTACTAGATATCATGATTGTATCTTAAATAAAGATTAATAACCATCTATATCTGCTGATGCCTAAGGATGATATCTTCAGAGGAGGCGAAGGTGACCTGGTGGACTTCTTTGCTAGGGATCCGATGTTCAATCCTCGGTCCCGGCACAAATTTATCTTATTGCCAAACCCTTCCTTCACCTTTGACAAGACGTGTACTAATCACTCCACCGTGGTTCGGATTCCACGTTAAACTGTAGGTCCTTCATTTCATCTCACAATCACCCTACCATTACACATTAGCGTAAGTGCGTATAACCCGAACGGGTAGTAAGACGCGGTGCTAATAATAATTCAGGGAGGTATGTGGGGGGGATAAGTGATAAGAGGAAATGGAAGAAGACATCATGGTGGAACAGGGAGGGAAGAATAAAACATTCAGAAGGAGTTTAAGAATAGGAATGAAGAAACAGAGGAAGGTTCTAGGGAGAAGAAGAGAAGGGTGAAGCCTGTGGTACAGGAAGTCAGGAAGACTTTGGATGCAATAATGGACAAAGATGCTGGAAAGGAACATGGAAGGATGTAACAAGGTATAAAGTCAGTTAAGAAATAGGAGGTAAGAGAAAAAACAAGTTAGAATTATGAATGTAGAAGGAAGAATAGTGAAGATAGGAGAAGAAAAGATGGAAATATGTAGTGGATTTTTAAGATGTTGTGCAACCTGGAAGAGAAAGGTGATTATAGCGAAGCAGTGGAACAGTAAGAAATAGCAGTAGAGGAGAAAATGAGGTGGAAGATGCATTAAAGAGGATGAAACTGGGATAAGCACCAGTTGCGGACAAACTGACTGTGGAAATTATCAAAACTGCCAAAGAAGCAGGAATACAATGGTTGTACAGCGTGCCGAGAGTGCGAGAGTGGAAGAAGAACAGTACTGGATAAAGGGCACAGGAATAGGGGAATAATACTGATGTGCCACTATACAAAAATATATGAGAAGATAGTGAAAAATAAAATAAGGAAGAAAATGGAAAGAGGTTGGAGAGAGGAACACCACGGATTTAGGGAACAGAAATCTTCAATAGACATCTGATGAAAAGAAGGTATTAATTTGGGAATGATTTGGTGATGGTATTTACGGATGTAAAGTTTGTAAAGCAATGTAAGAAGCTAGAGTGGAAAGAAAAGTTGTAATGGCAGTAAAGAGTATGTATGAGGCTAATATGAGTTGTGCTTGAACAGATAAGGGGTGGACTCAGGGGTTCCAAATATAAAATTGGGTGAACAGTGTGACCAGATGCCTTTGGTGCAAAGGAGGACAAATACTTCCAAAATATAGGAAATTTAAAAAGAATGTAGGACTTTATAAAATCAAAGTTTCAAATGTATTTGTACAAAATCACCTCGTATGTTTTATTGAGAACCATATTACACAATTTATGGTACATTCAAGCATATTTCTCATATAACTCATTATTTAATGCCTTGTTGGCTTACAAAGTACTTAGTAGGGGCAATACAAAAGTAATGTCTCTGAGTTATTAATTTGTTTATGTCTGGTGTTGTTGAAAATAGTATAAGGTTTGCGCCCGGTGGGTCTGGAAAATGCTTACAGACGACCAAAAAGAAGTTTGAAAATACATCTGTATGTAACTTCTCGGACGTTCTGATAGTGAGGGAGAGGAATTTTGTCATGCCATAGTCTCAGGTGACGAAACCTGGGATAATTATTACAACCCTGAAACAACGAGAATGTCGATAGAATGGCGTCATCTTAATTCACAGTGCAATAATAAGTGCAAACGATAGCCTTTGGTCATTAAAATTATTGCAACAGTGTTTTGGGTGTGTTCAGGGTGCTGTGGACTTCTTGGAGAGAGACACAACGATTAACTCAGATATGTAGAAACATTGGAAACATGGATTTGTAGTGTTAGACCTGACAAAAACGTGGATGAGGTTCTTCTTCGTGACAAGGCACTACCTCTCACAACACCTCTCACAACACCTCTCACAACACTGCGCATGACGGAGGCAGTTGCAAGATTGTCCTCGCCCCCTTATAGCACCCTCTGACACACCTCTATAACCAGTTGAAGGATGTACTTGTGGTGCTCAAGCAAACTGTTCATGAAGACCTCAGAAGACGAAGCAAGGGTTGTTACGGGACTGGAATACAGCGTCTCACTCGGAGGGGGCAGAAGTGCATGGAAAATGAAAGTGAATTTGTGGAAATATAACAGGATGTTTAATAATGATTGAGTATTTATTACTCCATGTGAAATCCATAGCGCTAGAAATTCTATTTATTAAGAAAAAATATTGGAGACATTACTTTGTATAAATCTCTGAACAAGTCAAATGCTTAAAATTATACTTAACAACAAATCCTTTACTGAATCTACATTCAATTCATACATTTGAGAGAAAATACCAAAACAATTACAAAAAATATATATATACATTTTGTCAAAATGGGGAACATTTTGGGATGTTTGAAAGTTCTTACAAAAAAAAAGTGAAATATAGGACATGTCCGAGAAAAGGAGTGTGTCTAATCACCCTGGTAATGAAGCAGGGTAGTGCTCTCTCATCACTGGACGTCAGGTTACTTTGGTAGTGAGGAGTGCTCTCGCTACACTTGGATGTCAGGTCACCCTGGTAGTGAGGAGTGCTCTCGCTACACTTGGATGTCAGGTCACTCTGGTTGTGAGGAGTGCTCTCTCATCACTGGACGTCAGGTCACCTTGGTAGTAAGGAGTGCTCTCTTATCACTGGACGTCAGGTCACCTTGGTAGTAAGGAGTGCTCTCTTATCACTGGACGTCAGGTCACCTTGATAGTGAGGAGTGCTCTCTCATCACTGGGCGTCAGGTCACCATGGTAGTGAGGAGTGCCCTGTCACCACTGGATGTCAGGTCACCCTGGTAGTGAGAAATGCTCTCTCATCACTGGACATCGGGTCACCATGGTAGTGAGAAGTGCTCTCTCACCACTGGATGTCAGGTCACCCTGGTAGTAAGGTGTGCTCTCTCATCACTGGACGTCAGGTCACCCTGGTAGTGAGGAGTGCTCTCTCTACACTTGGACGTCAGGTCACCCTGGTAGTGAGGAGTGCTCTCTCACCACTGGATGTCAGGTCACCCTGGTAGTAAGGAGTGCTCTCTCATCACTGGACGTCAGGTCACCCTGGTAGTGAGGAGTGCTCTCTCTACACTTGGACGTCAGGTCACCCTGGTAGTGAGGAGTGCTCTCTCATCATTGGATGTCAGGTCACCCTGGTAGTGGGGAGTGCTCTCTCACCACTGGATGTCAGGTCACCCTGGTAGTAAGGAGTGCTATCTCATCACTGGACGTCAGGTCACCCTGGTAGTGAGGAGTGCTCTCTCTACACTTGGACGTCAGGTCACCCTGGAAGTGAGGAGTGCTCTCTCTACACTTGGACGTCAGGTCACCCTGGTAGTGAGGAGTGCTCTCTCATCATTGGATGTCAGGTCACCCTGGTAGTGGGGAGTGCTCTCTCACCACTGGATGTCAGGTCACCCTGGTAGTAAGGAGTGCTCTCTCATCACTGGACGTCAGGTCACCCTGGTAGTGAGGAGTGCTCTCTCTACACTTGGACGTCAGGTCACCCTGGTAGTGAGGAGTGCTCTCTCACCACTGGATGTCAGGTCACCCTGGTAGTAAGGAGTGCTCTCTCATCACTGGACGTCAGGTCACCCTGGTAGTGAGGAGTGCTCTCTCATCATTGGATGTCAGGTCACCCTGGTAGTGGGGAGTGCTCTCTCATCACTGGACGTCAGGTCACCCTGGTAGTGAGGAGTGCTCTCTCTACACTTGGACGTCAGGTCACCCTGGAAGTGAATCAGGGGGCTGCATGACTTACCCTCCTATTAACCCCACCTAACTCACACCACACATAACTGGTTCATCTTGTTTCAGAAATTTGCGGTATTATTTAAAAAAAAAATTAAACTCTGAAGAGAAGAATTAATGCAAAGCCTACACTGATGTCTATAATATTACTTTACCTACAAATGAAGCCTCATTTGATCAAACATTTGTAAATAAAAAGTAAATTAAACAGTATAATAAACATTAATTGAGAACACAAGTCTATTCAAGTCACCAAATAGGATCATTAAATGAAAGTGCACTGTTTTGAATTAATTACATTAGAAAGACAATTTAAGTACTTTACTGGTAGCAACTTAAAATACTTAAGTAGGGCTACTTGAAAATAAAAACTTTTTCTGTAATTCTTATTTGTCAAATAAAAGAGATTATCTTTGTAAAAATAGTCAACTATTCTTTCAGGTATTTAATAATAATTGTTATTGTGCAGAAAATCTAATGTGTCTGATACCCTACTCACCCCTCAATGCAAAACTTGGACTCAACCATTTCAATCAACAAATGATAGCTTGAAACTTTAATCTCACAATCTTAGAGATATTTATCAAGCACACTAAAAGTCTTCAAAACTAAAAAATTCATATAAACTCGAAATTAATACAATAAATGGTAGTATGGATGTTATAGCAGAAAGAAGAACACATTTCACACGTTACAAAAATATAATGTCTGCCATATCTGTTCCTACGCACGTTAGCTCGCCAGAAATTAGTGATGAAGTGTTTGGGCCACGATATATTGGACTACACTTTTCAGTTGAATTAAAATAAATAAAACTTTATTAATCTTGTCTTATTCAATGATCTAAATATAACATTAAAATTGTAAGTGATTAAGAATATAATTACAAGAGAGCGGCCATCTTAATTTGATCAAAATATCATAATTCTCAATATAACACATTGTGATATATCGATGATAGATATATATCGATAAATTATGGAAAATTGCCATCCCAAGTCTACAAATTACATATCGATTGTTTGTTTAAAATTGATTCATGTATTCTGAAGTCTCACTTAATAAAAAGTGTGTCAAAGTTGTTAAGTTCCTACCTGTTTTTACTGTCATAATGTCAGGTCCTATTATATTCAAGACAATTTATTTTTCATTCAGAACACCTCAAAATGTCAGGTTCGTATTATATTCGGGGCAATACGGTATATTTACAATTTGCCGGCATTCAAGTAACATGATGCACCGTCATGCTTTCCAATTACCCTAAACTTATTATCCTATCAGTAAAAATAACTAGCAAGGTACAGAAATATTACAAAGACATAAATCAGCAGGGAAGTTTGATTTGACACACCAAGTGTAGTGCCCCAGATTTCATTATTATATGATTTAATTAAAGGTTGAATCGGGAAAAATCACTCTGTTCATATATTGGAACAAGGTAGTAAACGTAAAAAGTTATAAATAAGCTAATGTTTTACTAAAAAATATTATAATTAGCTACCAGGTATCTCTTAAATTTGCACACAGTAATATATCTTAATCTAATCATAAATAAAACTGTCTTGGTATGAGAAATACCTATAACACAATAACATACCTAAAACATACAAATATATCTATTCAACTCTGGTATCGAATATCTGACTAGTTATATAAAGCTCCAAAATAGTCTCTTGTAAGCTAGGGCTTGATACAACATAGTTCTGGTCTTAACCATACTGTCACTATTAAACCTAGGTATTGTTATTATCCTAGTCCCCGAAAAGTGGGAAAGACCTACCATTTACTATCTAATTAAACAAAGCCCATTATGAATATAAACAATACCTCAAGGATATGGAATATTAAAGATAAATATACATTTCTAAGCCAACCAAAATAAAAAACATAATTAAAGTGAATCAGTCTTAAGGACTCGCAATAGATGCCAAAGTTCCAGTTCTAATCTAAGACTTTAAAACCATTCAATGCTACAACTATCATCTTCATGAATGTTATTTCGATTGTGGGCTTCATATTGTTACAAAGCATAAATAATACATAAATCGGATGCGGTTTCTAATCCCCAATTTTGTAAATAAACAAAAATGAAAAATTAGATTGAAATATGGTTTATAGCTAAAAACTAATCAATGGTAAACCCTAAATAATTTTTAAAAAACAAAAAAAAATATTATCTGAAAGATAACTCCAGCTTACGTAGTTAGTAAGCTCCTAATATTGTCCAATATCAAAGAGTACAGAATACACTGGGATTGTGGCTTTTATGCAGCTATTTCTCACTGGGGTAATAGTGTGGAGAGACACTACTTGACCCACCGTCCACGATGCAATCACCTAACATGAATAACACGCACCCAACTGTCTTGTGCATGTGTAGTACATCTGGTAGTTAGGGATTTCCATGAAGAGATGGGGGAGGGGGGGTTAATTGGAATAGCTGTCACTTCTTCCCTTGAAGGTCGCACCTGAGCAGTGAGTATAGCGTCCAAGCATAGGTGGGGGGTTGAGAGAAAACTTTGTGGCTTGTAGTTCAGATCCCGTTGACCACTTGGTTGTAGTGCATGGTTTTGTTGATGTTGGTTAACCGGGCACATCGTCTGCTATAATGGGGTAAGTGCGCCATTGGATTTAAGTGGCGAGGAGTTGTAGACATGTTGTATCATTGCAACGGTACAATGAGATAATTGATTATTACCTATTCTGAATGTTGCAATTCTGAGAGCTAATAATCGAAGTAGCGAGAATTGTAATGTTAAGATCGATTCTCGATTCTTTCGATACCAGTAAGAATCGAGGGTATTGAGGAGTCAAGTTTAACAGCCCTAGTTGGAAAGGTAATCAAAAATAGCACAGCAAAATAAAATTCAATTATTTAAATCATTCGATTATGCCCACCAACATCCCCCCCCCCCCCCAATTCATTTGAGGATTTAACCATGTTGAATACTAAAGAGTGGCAATGAGATTTTTAGTTTATAATATTGATTATTGCAATATCAATTGATACTGTGTGTATTGAGTAATCAAGTATCAATATCGGGCAATAACTGGCTAGCTATTTTTAATGATAACATTAACATTATCTAAAAAAAAAATCCTAAAAATCCACAAAAATAACTAAATATTCTGTGATTTGTGTTATGCCTTTAAAATCCGTGAGAATGGACAAAATTTGTAATAAAGGCAGGCCTGCATTATTGTGTTGATATTAAATAAAGATCTAAATGTTCAAGACATCTTGTGAATGTGGGGAATGCCGGGCCTCCACCGTGGTTCGGATTCCACGTTAAACTGTAGGTCCTTCATTTCATCTCACAATCACCCTACCATTACACATTAGCGTAAGTGCGTATAACCCGAATGGGTAGTAAGACGCGGTGCTAATAATAATAATCTAAATGTTACTTTTTGATGTAAACCAATCCTTAGTCTGAGATTTTTCGATGACCCCTAGATTTTGAAGCTACAAATTTGGGGGGGAAATTCATCTTGGATTCAGATAAATATAGAACTTTCTCATAGTCTATATAGCAGTAAGGATTTTTTTAAATCAATCATCAGTTAACTAGGCCTATCCTAAAAAAATATTTAGAAGAAATTATATTTTTGCTACCCATATGAAACACTCTTCATGCATAATTTTGATTATAGACATTTTTTACCAATTTTAAATCCTCAAAAATCAGTTTTCAGTATACTCTAGTATGAAATTTGTTCAAAAAACAAATTTATAAAGCAATTATCATGGAAACACTTTCTTAGCACTTGCTACTATCACACTAAACTCATATTTAGAGAAAGAAACATAGGTGATTTTTTTTAAATTGTAAAAACCTTTATGAATATAAGTCCAAACATAGCTTATTGATAGATTGTTGTGTGGATGTGATAGCGCATTTGTTGAGAGTATAATGGGAATGTAATATTGTGTTGAAGTGTTCGTCCGCCCAAAAAGACCTGGAAGAACATTGTGAACTTGTCTGGTGGGGAGCGCACTCTCTCTTCCCTTGCACTTGTGTTTGCGCTCCACTACTACAAGCCCACTCCTCTCTATGTTATGGATGAAATCGACGCTGCCTTGGACTTCAAGAATGTCTCCATTGTTGGCAACTACATCAAGGTCAGTCTATTCTATCCTTCATAAAGTTAAGGGAATATCTTTAATACAAAATAGAGCTTCTCTACAAGTACCCAAACATTGAACAAAAAACTTTCAAGCGGCTAGGGCTTTGAATGTCGTATCATCAGAATTTAATTAAAATCATTAAATATTAAAAAAAAAGTTGGATGAATCATTTGCTGGTCAACCAAATATTTTTTAAATTGACCATCAAATGTTTATACAAAAATACAACAATAATTTTAAGCTCTTAGAATTAAGTTTTGAATTTAAGTTTAAATATTGTTATTACTCAACCTCATATATTATCTAGAATAACACTATCATAAGTAACTCTCAAATTGTAAGACCGGTCATGAGCTAAAATTTATATTAATAAATAATAGAAATGAGACGCTTAAGTAGAACTTTAGGCCTGCAGCCATATTAATAATGTAAACTCACCCTTATTCCCCCAAGAATAAAGGTGGATATGCAATAAATAATTAACAGAGATAAAAAGGGAATAAATGCATAGGAGCCGATAGGACAATCGTAAGGCAAATATACAGCACTCGGGCAGATCTGTCTTAGCCTCCCCAAAGCCCACTCTACAAAGTATAGGGCAATCATAAGGCAAATATACAGCACTCGGGCAGATCTGTCTTAAGCCTCCCCAAAGCCCACTCTATAACGTACAAGTTAATCAAAATGTAAAAGATCGTATGACATAGGAACCTAGCAGAAGAAAAATTTGAGAGAAACATTAGAATAAGTTCAGCAATGTTTTATTTATAAATAACAGATATAATAAATTTAAAAAAAGAATAAAATATATATATATATATATATAATAAGAAAAAATATTAATGCAATAGTTAGGGTTCTAACAATAACCTAATTTTTTTTTATAATAACAAATTATTAGTGTCAACAATGAACTTCATAATAAACCCTCTTAATATTAATTTTAATATTCTGATGGGTGTCAATATTTGCCCATAATAAATACATTATAAGTCCGAGGTTTCCTCAAAGAACTGAGTCTACATGCATAAAAACACTAACCAACCAGCTACCATTTATTTTAATACAATTCTATACTTTCCTTCTACACAAGTGCAGGTACATGTGTGTTTGAACTAATGGTATATTTAACTAGCTCAATATATTATTTGCCTAAATGTGTATTTTAATTACCACTATTGATATGACGATACTTACAGTAATGATACAATTGCAGCAACCAGGGAATACATGTTTATTTGTTTGTTTGTACATAGCAACGAACAAAAAATGCCCAGTTCATCATAATTTCCCTCCGCTCTAACATGTTTGAGCTGGCCGATCGTCTGGTGGGTATATACAAGACTCACGACTGCACCAGGTGTGCCACCATCAACCCCAAGTTGTATGGACTAGATAATCTGGAGGTAACGTATTAGCTACTCTTGGCAATGCTAACTGAACAATCACTAGACATTTATTCCAGGAAGTGTCTGTAGTATCATTGTATAAAAATGTTGGTTTGTTGTTATAAAATAAACAATTCCTTAAAATATCAATAAAATAGCCATCTACAACCAGCCATAATACTTAAAATGACTAGGATTCAGGTGATTGCTTACATTGCATTTAGCACAGAATACAATAATTCATACCCAATATCTGAAATTTTGACTATTCTCACACACCTATAGTATATTCTTAACGTCACTTTACCAACACCACCCAAGATCATACCAGGCTTACCACCTTACTTCCACCTCAAGAGTCAAACAACTTTTGTTTAAAACATTTTTGTTCCTGCAGTGCGTTTTCGAAATATTTTGATGGCAAGTTTTCAAATGAACAAGCGGTATACATCACCCAAGACTACAAACCACTTATATAACACACTGATAATTTCTTCACTAGCGTCAGTAGGAGATTAACTAACCTTTGAATAACCCAAAGCCAAGATAAACATACAATATGTGGGATCCTGAACTTCGGGAAATTGGTTGAGCAGTAAAATATACAGGAGAAATTATTTTAAAAAAAAGCTAAATGTAAGGACCATACATCAATGTCATGTTTGTACTTATTTTTCATTAAAAATATTAATTAATTAAATTGTTAAACAATGAGATGTCCCAATGGCTAAATAATTATATAGGAAAGGAAATTTATCAAAATAAAGAAGGGAAAAATAAACTAGATTCCGATTCTTAAGTTAACCTCGATTCTTTATTCCGATTCTTGAACATTTCCTTTTTTATTATTTTACAAAATATTATTGCACAGAAAAGCTGACATGCCTGAAACCCTACTCCCCCCTCAATATGAAACATAGACTCGACCATTACAGCATATGTCGTTTGAAACTTTAATCTCACAATCTTATAGATAATTACTAAACACACTAAAAATTTTAAGTCATCCACCATAACTGATCCTATGCACGTTAGTTTGTCATAAATTAGTAATGAAGTTTTGGCAACGATATATTGATAATTTAGTGAATTAAAATAAATATAACGGTTTTTTGCTTGATTTTTATTAACGTGGTTGATTTTTGTTCTATTTTTATTAAACTTGTTTTATTCAAAGAGCTAAATAAAATATTCTAAATTGAAAAGCGACAAAGAATATAATTACAGAAGAGCAGCAATTTTAATTTGATAGGAATATCGTAGCTTTCAATATACATGTTGTGATGTATCAATTAATGATAGATATATCAATATATTACAGAAAATTGCCATCCCTAGTCTACATATTATATATCAATTGTTTGTTTAGAATTGATTCATATATTCTGACAGTCCCACTTAAATATTACTTTAAAAAAAATCAAAATGTTAAGTTTTTACCTCTTGTTACTGTCAAAATGTTAGGGCCATACTATATTCGGGCTATTACAGTATATTTACAATTTTCCGGCATTTAAGTGAAACGGCAACTAATCTAATATGAGAGATAATCGATTATCACCTATTTTGATGTTGGAGTTTTGTTTAGCTGCCAGTTTTATTGCGAGCTAAGAAATGAAGTAGTGAGAATCGTAATGTTAACCCTCGAGTAGGCGTGCTGGGGTATAAAGTACCTTAATTGTGTGTGTTTTAGCACACTCAGGTGCCTGGCAGACGTGTTGCTCTGTCTAATCTTTCAATGTGACCTTGACTATTGTTTGGTGTGGTTAGGTTAGTTTTCAGTGAAATAAATTAGTGCCTCTGAAAATTGAATTTATTTGAAAGAGAGTATTACTGGGGTATTGCATACCCCACATGCCCACTCGAGTCATGTAAGTTTTTATATACCGTATTGGCCCGAAAATAAGCCGCATTTTTTTCCAAGAAAAAGCTCTCATAAATCTCTAATGCGGCCTATAATCGCACTCTTAGATAATACACATCCAATTTTGTACCTATAGGATATGCACGTTGTTAAATCGATATATCTCGCCACCGCTATTTAAAAATAAATGAACCTTGAAAGTTGACAAAATTATTAAAAAATATATGAACCATGACAGTTGGCAAAGTTATTTAAAATTAGATGAACCATGACAGTTGGCAAAGTTATTTAAAAATAGATGAAGAATTACTATCTTATTTGTGTGGACAATATTTGAGCCATAATGGCTGCAAAATAAAATTATTTTTTCAGCGCATTCTATCGGCATAATATCCTTTCGGTAAAGTGAGCTTTAATATTTCTAGTGAGATTTTGTTTCAGTATGTTGGTCAACATTTATTTTCATGTGAGAACAATAACTTAGTGCGTGTATTAAATTCAGAACATTTATTCTATTGTGAGAACAATAATTTACTGCGTGTATTAAATTAGGAACATTTATTCTATTTATTTTATTCTAGTGCTTGTATTAAACTCGGAAGTGCAATATGACGGATCATGTCGAGAAAAAAGCTGGTTTTAGCCAGGGAATTAGACGAAGCTATGATGCGAATTTTAAATTAGCGGTGATAAACTATGCAGAAACTACAAGTAATAGGGAAGCGGGAAGAAAATACGGAATTGATGAAAAAAACATATGTCGCTGGATTTTAGAAAAAAACAAACTTAAGAACGCCATCTCAACGCGAAAAGCCTTTCGAGGACCCAAGCATGGCCGAAATCCTGAAATTGATACGCGTGTTCTTTCTTTTGTAAAGGAAAAAAGACGTGATGGATGTCCAATAAGTCGCAACGTAATCAGATTGAAGGCACAAGAAATTGCAAGAGAGCTACAAGTGCCACATAGGGAATTCAAGGCAAGCATTGGGTGGTGCCGAAGATTCATGCGCAGAAGTGATCTGTCACTAAGACGAAGAACTTCTCTAGCGCAAAAGTCGCCCACTGACTACGCGGAGAAATTGGTGAAATATCAACGATTTGTAATTAGTCTCCGTAAACAAAATGACTATCTTCTTAGTCAGATTGGAAACGCCGATGAAACACCTGTGTATTTCGACATGCCAAGTAATACTTGCGTGGATGAAAAGGGATCCAAATCTATTGTTGTAAAGACCACTGGCAATGAAAAATTGCGCATTACAGCTATGTTGGCTGTAACTGCTGATGGTAGGAAGCTACCCCCGTATGTAATTTTAAGAAGAAAAACCCTCCCGAAAGAAACCCTGCCCAGTGGAATCATTGTCAGGTGTCAAGAGAAGGGGTGGATGACAGCAGAATTAATGTGCGATTGGCTAGCAGTGGTGTGGAATAGAAGACTTGGAGCTCTTCTAAAAAAGCGGGCAATGCTAGTGCTTGATGCATTCACAGGGCATCTTACTCCAGATGTAAAAAATAAAGTCAAGGCAACAAATTCAGATCTTGTTGTTATTCCAGGAGGTATGACTTCACACCTACAAGTCCTTGATGTGGTTGTGAATAAACCCTTCAAGGACAACCTCCGAAGAGAGTATTCAGATTGGCTTTTGTCAGGAGATCATCCCCTAACCCCTAGTGGCAAAATTAAGAAGCCTTCGTTGAACCTGCTTTGCAAGTGGATATTAACTGCTTGGGGAAGGATATCTGCTGAATCCATTGTCCACAGATTTAAGAAATGCTGCCTATCCAATAAGATGGATGGCACAGAAGATGATATTTTGTGGGAGGAACATCCAGAGGAGACCAATGAGAGTGAAGAAAGTGACACTGATGAGAGCAGTGATGAATAATTTTTAATTCCTCTCAAAGTGTCTCATTGTTGGCCTATTTTTTCAGTGATCACATTTTAAGTGTATCATTATTTTTTAATTTCCAAGTGGCCTCATTTTGAATATGAACAACTTACCTTTTTTTTCCCAAGCGATTCAATTTGAGTATGAATAACTTACTCTTTTATTTCCAAGTGACATTATTTTAAGTGTAAATATTGTGAGTTTTTCTATGAAAGTAATTTTATTTAAGTAACCTAATTTTAAGTATAAGCACCTACCATTAAACAATTTCTATTTTCAAATGATTTAATACACTGATCATATTCAATTGGGAATATTGTTTTTCCTCTAAAAGTTGTCGAAAATTTGGGGTGCGGCCTATATTCGGGGCGGCCTATTTTCGGGCCAATACGGTGTGTGTGTGTATATATATATATGTATATATATATATATATATATATGTATATATATATATATATATATATATATATATATATGTATATATATATATATATATATATATATATATATAATATATATATATATAGAATATAATTGATAATTCATAAATGATTAAATTTCTATGCAACCCTCATAATTATTTTTTGGGTATTTTTTATTTTTATTTTTAATAGAGTTAAGAAGCTTGTGTTATATTCCTTTCAAGGTTATAAAATATAGAGTTATTGAATTTACATCTTGTTTTGTCCTAAAAATATTTCCATTTTTATTTACTACTCTGTTATAACCAATTGGTTGTAGAAATTGAAAAATCTAGTAAGGGAAAAAAATCAAATAAATTCTTATTTATTTAGAATGATGTTTCCTGAAGAAATTGCAAATTATTCCAGGAGCTGTCAGATGATGAAGAATATATTGATGATTCTGATGAAGATGGGGAAATTTTAATTCATAGTGACCATGTTAGTGAGTCTGAACAAGATTGTGTTTCTTCAGATGAAAATAGTAAAACTACAACTAATGAAGATTATTTTACCGGAAAAGATAGAGAATGTATTTGGAGGAAATCTGACTTTTCAAAGAAAGGAAAAATTCACACAAAAAACATAGTCAAAGTATCTCCTGGTGCCAAACTTCTTGCAATGGATATAAAAGGGGAATATCGGCATATCATAAAATTATTGATATGGTTATGTTAAATGACATTGTAAAATTAAAAAATGCACATTGCAAAAAGACAATGGACGGCACCATATTCTAGAGACAGGGACGGAAAAGAAACATCAAGAGCTGAGATTATGGCATTATCTTTACCGTATTGGTATCAAAAAGGGACATCACATTAATGTCAAAGAATTATGGACTTCAGATGGGACCAGAATACGGATTCTAACCGCTTGTATGAGCTACAAGCGATTTTTATTCTTCCTTCGTTCTCTACGACTTGACAGTAAGGTTACAAGAAATAACCGAAGAAAAATAGATAAACTAGCTGCTGTGAGATCATTTTTGGATGCATTTGTACTGAATTGTAAGGACATGAATAATATGTGTACTCATGTCACAATTGATGAGAACCTGTAAACATTTCAGGGGTGCTGTAATTTTGTTAAATATATTCAGAATAAACCTGCAAAATACAGGATCAACATTTTTGCAATTTGTGACTCAAATACATTTTTTGTCCATAATTTACAAGTGTATTGTGATAAGCAAGAAGTGTCAAATAAGCTAATTGACATTGTGAACAGATTGGTTTCAGATATTGATGGATCAAGTCGAAATCTTACATTAGATAACTGGTATAGCAGCCATCCCTTGGCAAAATCTCTTTTGGAAAAGAAAATAACTTGTGTTGATACTCTCAGAAAAGATAAAAGAGAGATTCCCTATGAATTTCAGGTGAATGAAAATTGAGACGTGGGTTGGTCCATATTTGGATTTCAGAAAAACATGTACCCAAGAAAAACAATTCTGTAACTTTATTATCTGCAATACATGATTCACCAACTATTAATGATGACACTAAAAATTCAGATATAGTAATGGATTACAACAAGTCGAAGGGAGGAATAGATACAGTGGATCAAATGTGTAGTGTATGTATTATTAGCACCGCGTCTTACTACCTGTTCGGGTTATACGCACTTACGCTAATGTGTAATGGTAGGGTGATTGTGAGATGAAATGAAGGACCTACAGTTTAACGTGGCATCCGAACCACAGTGGAGGCCTGGCATTCCACACATTCACAAGATGTCTTGTCAGAGGTGAAGGAAGGGTTTGGAAATCAGATAAATCTGTGCCGGGACCGAGGATTGAACCCCGGCCGCCAGCACAGAAGTCTGACACCTTACCCCTAGACCACCAGGTCACCTGTAGTGTATGCAATGTCACACTTATTACAAGGCGATGGCCTATGAGAGTATTTTATTCTTTGATAGATATAGCACAAATTTTATACTCATCAACATCTCAAAATTTTACAGCCAGAAGAATATTTTTAAAAAGCTAGCTATGACTATGAGGAAGCCTCACCTTGAAGAAAGAGCTAAAATCAAGTTGCTCCCAATTGAATTATCAGTCTTTCTCAGAAAGTAAGGAAGTACTATGAAGCGTGAAGATGATGGCGAAAAGTTAGCCAGAAAGAAACAAGGAAGGTGTGTGTTATGTGGTCGATCAAAAGATGTTGGTACCACAATAAAATGTGGAACATGCAAACAATCTACATGTAAGAATCATGTTCGTATAATGTACACATGTGATGAGTGTAACAACATAAATGACTCTGATTCTTATTCTTAAAAATGTTAAATTTTTTAAAAACATTTTTAAATTTAGTATACTTGTATTGTTCCTTTTGTGAATGTGGGGAATGCCAGGTCTCCACCGTGGTTCGGATTCCACGTTAAACTGTAGGTCCTTCATTTCATATCACAATCACCCTACCATTACACATTAGCGTAAGTGCGTATAACCCGAATGGGTAGTAAGACGCGGCGCTAATAATAATAATAATAATAATATTGTTCTTTTAATGACATATCTGTAAGAGTATTAATTAGCAAAATAATAACCAGTACTTACCAAAAACAGTAATGTCTAAGTATGTAACTTTCATAAAAATATTTTGTTAAATATTAGGGCTCTGCGAGTACTCTTATTTTGAGCTCGAACTCGAGCTTGTCGCTTTTCGAGCTCGGAAAGTTTTGTAGGCTCGTCATTTTAGAACTTCTACTTGACATACTTAACAATCAATTTTTAAAACGCAATAGTAACCATAGTCTATTTAATTGAGATAGTATCAGCATTTCCACTTATAAATCATTCGGTTAGTTAACAAATTTAAAACTTGTATTAATTAATACCTTTAGTTACAAAACTAACTATAGTTTAGTTACTATTTAGTTATGGAATTCTTTTGGTTAACCTTTTTAAATCAATATATCAAACTTACCACATTTATATTAAAAAAGCATTTACTATTTAATATCTTGTTTGCTAGAAATATTTTAGTCATATTATTTTTAATTTTAAAGTATCAGCATCAACTTTTATAACCATTAAAAATTGAAGTGAAGTAAATTTTTCAATAAAATAATGTTTAACGAGAGCTCGTACAACGTGCATGTGCAACTGGGCATAGAGGAATGGAAATAGAACAGAAGACATGATAATGCACAATTACACTAAGGAATAGTAAACGAAATATGAAACACTTCAGATTCTAATTGTTTATGATTCTTACGTATTCTTATACGGTAAATTAAGTTACTGAATATTTTGTAGAAATATTAGCTATTTATCAAAACACTCTACAATAATGTAAAATGATAATGAAGTAAGCCAACCTGAAAGGATAAGTTAGGCCTATATATAAACATACACACTTCTCTATTTTCTTTCTACACTTCCACAATTCCCACTTTTTCAAACTTCCTCAATTGCACATTGTTTTGAATTTTCGAAAATATTTATTTTTCATATGAGCAGACTTTAATGAAAAGTAATATTACTGAAAATTCAAACTAATGTGCAACTGTGGAAGTTGGAAAGTGTAGAAGTTTAAGAAGACATGAAGAGAGAAGTGTGTTTGTTCTTATTTAGGCTTAACCTAACTATCCTTTCAATTTGTCTTCCTTCACTATCACTTACTTTACATCACTGTGCAGTGTTTCTACAATGTTGTGTTATATATTTCCTAGCCATTATGCGATTATTTATTTTATTAACTTATTTTTCAAAAATGAGGTGGCCCAATGGCTAGATAATTTTATAATAAAGGAAATTGATAAAACTAAAGAAAGAGGAAAAATAAACTACTAAGAATAAGAATAAATTTGACGAAGAAAGCCCACCTAGGGAAAGAGGAAAGATGTGGGAAGAATCCAATGCACAAAGGTGACATCTTCTTCCTATCTTCTGTCTTCTATAGTAGAAGTAGTCACACACACATTTTAAACACAAATATAATAATATTTCGGCATTGTTGCCTTTATCAAACACAAAGAAGAAGAGAGTACAAATAACACAAACAATGGATTACTCCATCTTGAATTTTGAATTAAACTGTTAGAAACAAATTGTGCCAACTGTTTTTGGGAGTAGAAATAAATTCCTTGGTTGTGGTTAAAATTTATAGAAAACTGATGATGATAATAATAATAGATAAGAGAAAAAAGAGGAAATAATAATAATAATAATAATGTTAAATTTGGAAAATAATATTATAGAAATAAACTATCTTCTGTTGAGGCCTGGTGGTAATCTTGATTTGGTGATCCATTGGTGGGCCAGTTCCCACTGTCTAAGTTGAGAACTGTTGCACTGTTTGGGAAATGCTCTTAATATTTTGGTGGTGTAGCAGGTTTGAAAGTCTTGGTTGTGGGTACTAGCATGGATGGGTACAGGCTTGTCCGGATCTTTGTGGTTTGTGTCAAAGCGATGATTGTTCATTCGCTGTCTGAGAGAACCTGTAGTGAGGCCTATATATTCTGCATCACATGATTTGCACTGTAGTTGATATATCAAGTTATTGGTTTTGCAATTGTAATACCCAGGGATTTTGTATTCCAATTTGGTTACTTTGCTGTTGAAGGATGTAGCTGGTAGGTGTATTCCACATGTGCTGCAACGGGTGCTACCGCAGGGGTGTGAACCTTTGGTAGTAGGTTTTTCTTCTCGGATTCTCTTGGGGTCAGGAAGTTTGGGATGGACTAGAATATTGTGGAGATTGGGTGGCCGTTTGAAAGTAACTCTTTGGGGGTGAACTAAGAAGGTTTTGGGTCTGTGTAGAACTGGTTAGGAATTTGTAACCACATTTAAGGATGGTGTTGATACGTTGTAGACCAGGATGGTATTGGGTTGTGAGAGGGATGTCCTCAACTTTTTTTGGAGGGTCGTGGTCATCCCTGGAGAGTGCTCTGGAGATTTGGTTGTCTATTAGAGGTTTGGGGTAACCTCTACTTTGGAAAACTGTGGAGAGTTGTTTGCAATATTCAGTTAAATCGTCGGGTTCTGAACATATCCGTTTGGCTCGTGTGGCAAGGCTGAATGGTAGAGACCTTTTTGTGTATGAAGGATGGCTGCTATGGTGGTGGAGGTATTGTTGGTGATTGGTGGGTTTTATATGTACAGTGGTACGAATTTGGTTATTTTCAAGGAACAGATTCACATCAAGGAAGGTAAGACTATGATGTGATTTCTTGTGGGTGAAGTTTAGGGGGCTGCAATTGTTGAGATTATCTAGAAAGACGTCCAAGGATTCTTCGGAGTGAGGCCAGATCATGAAAATGTCATCGATGTAGCGAAGCCATAGATATGGTTTGATGGGCTGAGAATGTAGAAAGCGTTCTTCTAGTAGTCCCATGTAAAGGTTTGCATATGAAGGAGCCATGCGTGTACCCATAGCTGTGCCCTTAATCTGTAGGTAGTGTTTGTCTAGAAAACGGAAGTTGTTAAATTGAAGGATCATCCTAGCCAGCTCCACCAGAAAAGAAGTGGTAGGTTTGGAACCAGGAGGTCTGCGGTCTAAGTAATGCTCCATTGCTGACATTCCATGCACATGAGGGATGTTAGTGTAGAGTGCTGTGACATCAATAGTGACCAGAAAACAGTTCGATGGAAGATTTTTGATTTTGTGAATTTTGTCTAAGAAATGGTTTGTATCCTGTATGAATGAGGGGAGTTGTTTTACAAAGGGTTGTAGGTGTGAATCAACCAGAGATGAAATTCTCTCAGTTGGGGAGCCACAACCAGATACAATCGGACGGCCAGGCGGAGGTCTTATTTCTTTGTGGATTTTAGGGAGGAGATACATGTGTGGAGTTTTAGGTTCTTGTGGGAAGAGAAGTTGAATAGAGTTGGTGGTGAGATTCTGCCGGGGACCTTCACGTTGTAGGAACTCTTTAATCTGCGCGTTGTGATCTTCAGTTGGGTCTTTTGTGAGTGGTCTGTAGATGGAGTGGTCAGATAGCTGACTTTGTGCCTCTGTGATGTAGTCGATACGGTTTAAGATGACTGTAGTGGAGCCCTTGTCAGCTGGTAGGATGATTATATCAATGTTGTTTTTAAGTGCTTTGATAGCTTTTTGTTCGTTGGTGTTGAGGTTCCGTTTCAAAGGTAGAGTCTTCGGGAAGAGTGGATCGGCAATATTGGAAAGGAGGTAAGTGATGAACTGTTCCAGAGGGTGTTCTGAGGGTAGTGGCGGGGGGTCCCAGTCTGATGGTGGCTTGAACTTGTAGAGGGATGGATCTATGGCTTTGTCAGGGCTGGTAGTGTAGGATTTGTTCTGGAAGAAATGTTTCAATCTAAGAGTGCAAGCATAGGAAAGGACATCCTGAACTAGGGCGAAGTGATCGAATTGGGAGTGAGGTGAAAAGGAGAGGCCCTTGGACAGAACATTCATTTCGTGTTTTGAGAGATTGTATTTTGATAGGTTCAATATGGAACTGCTGACTGGACCATTGGTGGATGTAGTGTCAGTTATGTTATTATTGACGGGCTTATTAGAGGGCATTATCTCTGAGAGATTGTGCTCTGATAGGTTGAGAATAGAACTGTTGTCTGGACCAATGGTGGATATAATGTTGGTTTTGTTATTGTTGATGGATTTAATAAAGGGCGTCATCCTCAATTATACTTGAGGGAATGGCAAGTGTGTAAGTGGTCCTGTTGGGCAGGGGGAGGTTGAATATTGTGGCTAGTGAGGGCTTGGCAGCAATCAAAGGAGGATTACTGGATTTGGGTCTGCTTATATCAGGCGCTGGACCCAAGCAGACCCAAATCCAGTAATCCTCCTTTGATTGCTGCCAAGCCCTCACTAGCCACAATATTCAACCTCCCCCTGCCCAACAGGACCACTTACACACTTGCCATTCCCTCAAGTATAATTGAGATGACGCCCTTTATTAAATCCATCAACAATAACAAAACCAACATTATATCCACCATTGGTCCAGACAACAGTTCTATTCTCAACCTATCAGAGCACAATCTCTCAGAGATAATGCCCTCTAATAAGCCCGTCAATAATAACATAACTGACACTACATCCACCAATGGTCCAGTCAGCAGTTCCATATTGAACCTATCAAAATACAATCTCTCAAAACACGAAATGAATGTTCTGTCCAAGGGCCTCTCCTTTTCACCTCACTCCCAATTCGATCACTTCGCCCTAGTTCAGGATGTCCTTTCCTATGCTTGCACTCTTAGATTGAAACATTTCTTCCAGAACAAATCCTACACTACCAGCCCTGACAAAGCCATAGATCCATCCCTCTACAAGTTCAAGCCACCATCAGACTGGGACCCCCCGCCACTACCCTCAGAACACCCTCTGGAACAGTTCATCACTTACCTCCTTTCCAATATTGCCGATCCACTCTTCCCGAAGACTCTACCTTTGAAACGGAACCTCAACACCAACGAACAAAAAGCTATCAAAGCACTTAAAAACAACATTGATATAATCATCCTACCAGCTGACAAGGGCTCCACTACAGTCATCTTAAACCGTATCGACTACATCACAGAGGCACAAAGTCAGCTATCTGACCACTCCATCTACAGACCACTCACAAAAGACCCAACTGAAGATCACAACGCGCAGATTAAAGAGTTCCTACAACGTGAAGGTCCCCGGCAGAATCTCACCACCAACTCTATTCAACTTCTCTTCCCACAAGAACCTAAAACTCCCACACTGTATCTCCTCCCTAAAATCCACAAAGAAATAAGACCTCCGCCTGGCCGTCCGATTGTATCTGGTTGTGGCTCCCCAACTGAGAGAATTTCATCTCTGGTTGATTCACACCTACAACCCTTTGTAAAACAACTCCCCTCATTCATACAGGATACAAACCATTTCTTAGACAAAATTCACAAAATCAAAAATCTTCCATCGAACTGTTTTCTGGTCACTATTGATGTCACAGCACTCTACACTAACATCCCTCATGTGCATGGAATGTCAGCAATGGAGCATTACTTAGACCGCAGACCTCCTGGTTCCAAACCTACCACTTCTTTTCTGGTGGAGCTGGCTAGGATGATCCTTCAATTTAACAACTTCCGTTTTCTAGACAAACACTACCTACAGATTAAGGGCACAGCTATGGGTACACGCATGGCTCCTTCATATGCAAACCTTTACATGGGACTACTAGAAGAACGCTTTCTACATTCTCAGCCCATCAAACCATATCTATGGCTTCGCTACATCGATGACATTTTCATGATCTGGCCTCACTCCGAAGAATCCTTGGACGTCTTTCTAGATAATCTCAACAATTGCAGCCCCCTAAACTTCACCCACAAGAAATCACATCATAGTCTTACCTTCCTTGATGTGAATCTGTTCCTTGAAAATAACCAAATTCGTACCACTGTACATATAAAACCCACCAATCACCAACAATACCTCCACTACCATAGCAGCCATCCTTCATACACAAAAAGGTCTCTACCATTCAGCCTTGCCACACGAGCCAAACGGATATGTTCAGAACCCGACGATTTAACTGAATATTGCAAACAACTCTCCACAGTTTTCCAAAGTAGAGGTTACCCCAAACCTCTAATAGACAACCAAATCTCCAGAGCACTCTCCAGGGATGACCACGACCCTCCAAAAAAAGTTGAGGACATCCCTCTCACAACCCAATACCATCCTGGTCTACAACGTATCAACACCATCCTTAAATGTGGTTACAAATTCCTAACCAGTTCTACACAGACCCAAAACCTTCTTAGTTCACCCCCAAAGAGTTACTTTCAAACGGCCACCCAATCTCCACAATATTCTAGTCCATCCCAAACTTCCTGACCCCAAGAGAATCCGAGAAGAAAAACCTACTACCAAAGGTTCACACCCCTGCGGTAGCACCCGTTGCAGCACATGTGGAATACACCTACCAGCTACATCCTTCAACAGCAAAGTAACCAAATTGGAATACAAAATCCCTGGGTATTACAATTGTTGATATATCAACTACAGTGCAAATCATGTGATGCAGAATATATAGGCCTCACTACAGGTTCTCTCAGACAGCGAATGAACAATCATCGCTTTGACACAAACCACAAAGATCCGGACAAGCCTGTACCCATCCATGCTAGTACCCACAACCAAGACTTTCAAACCTGCTACACCACCAAAATATTAAGAGCATTTCCCAAACAGTGCAACAGTTCTCAACTTAGACAGTGGGAACTGGCCCACCAATGGATCACCAAATCAAGATTACCACCAGGCCTCAACAGAAGATAGTTTATTTCTATAATATTATTTTCCAAATTTAACATTATTATTATTATTATTATTATTATATATTTCCTCTTTTTTCTCTGTCTATTATTATTATCATCATCAGTTTTCTATAAATTTTAACCACAACCAAGGAATTTATTTCTACTCCCAAAAACAGTTGGCACAATTTGTTTCTAACAGTTTAATTCAAAATTCAAGATGGAGTAATCCATTGTTTGTGTTATTTGTACTCTCTTCTTCTTTGTGTTTGATAAAGGCAACAATGCCGAAATATTATTATATTTGTGTTTAAAATGTGTGTGTGACTACTTCTAATATAGAAGACAGAAGAAGATGTCACCTTTGTGCATTGGATTCTTCCCACATCTTTCCTCTTTCCCTAGGTGGGCTTTCTTCATCAAATTTATTCTTATTCTTAGTAGTTTATTTTTCCTCTTTCTTTAGTTTTATCAATTTCCTTTATTATAAAATTAACTTATTTTTGTAATTGTTAGTGTAATTTAATGTCCTTATTTAAGACATGTGTTGAAACAATTTTAATTACTTTTTTATTAGATTTTTATTTGCGTGTTGTCCTTATTTTTAAATTATGTTTTATTTTAAAATTGAAATTTCCATTATTTAACTTTTTTTTTCAAAATTATTAACGTTATATAAAAATGAGTGTCATTCATCTTTTAAGAACATGTGTTTTAATATACTTTCTAATGTTTGACAATTATGAATATACAATACTCAAACTTGGGAAATACTCGACTTGAGTTTGGCTTGAATTAAAAAACCCAAGCTCACAGACCCCTTCTAAATATCAAACCTTTTTCTATTTTTTTAATTATATACTGATATCTATCAATATGTTTGGTTATTAATACAATATTTATGTAATAGGCTTAAATGTATATAATTAAAACATACCATAAAACAAATTGTTTCGTTCATACATGTCTCAATAGCACCATGAAAATAAAGTGGGGTATAAGTGCCCCACCCGCCTGCTTGTGTTAAATATTACAGCACGCCCACTCGAGAGTTAAGATCGATTCTCAATCCTTTCGATACCAGTAAGAATCGAGGTTATCGAGGAATTGAATTTGGCAACCTTACTAATAAGTGCAAATTAAATTAAGAAAGCCCATTTAGGGAAAGAGGAAGGATGTGGGAAGAATCCAATGCACAAAGGTGACATCTTCTTCCTTTCTTCTATCTTCTTTAGTGGTGGTGGTGGTGGTGGTACGTATTTAAACACTAATTTTAACACAAATTGATTAATATTTCAGCATTGTTGCCTTTATCAAACAAAGAGAAGAGGAAATACTCAATACATAGTATAAATATTTTAATACTTAGATGGAAAAAAGTTAATAAAGATGTTAATCTTTTAGGAACAAAAAAACATCTTTTTTTTTTTTTAGGTCTGGTGGTAATCTTGATTTGGTAATTTATTGATTGGCCAGTTCCCACTGTTTGGGAAATGCTCTTAATATTTTGGTGGTGTAGCAGGTTTGAAAGTCCTGGTTGTGGGTACCAGCATGGATGGGTACAGCTTTGTCCAGGTCTTTGTGGTTTGTGTCAAAACAAATGTTCTTTTGCTGTCTGATGGAATCTCTAGTAGGCATCACATGATTTGCACTGTAGTTGATATACTATTACCAAGTTATTTGTTTAGGAGTTGTATTGAACAAGTATTTTGTATTCAAATTTAGTAACTTTGCTATTAAAGGATGTAGCTGTTAGGTAAATCACACATGTGCTGCAATAAGGCTTACCAAAGGATATGAACCTTGGCAGTCAGATTTTACTCTCGGATACTCTGTAGACCCTTTGATAACCCAAAGATTGAAAGCATGGGACAGTGGTCTACTATTAAGATGAATCGCTGGCCAAATAAAAAGGCAAAAAAAAATAATTAAAAATGGCATTGAATATAATGACTTATGCTTCCTTTTTTATTTGGCTCCACTTATGTTCACTCAAGCCAAAGGTCCAACTGGGAAAGGTGATTGGTCTTTCAGTGTCATGGCGATGCTATAATACGGCCCCTGATCCATAAGGATTGGCATCAGTAGAGAAAATCTATTTTTATTTGGGTCAAAATGAGAAAATACCCTATCAATAGACATTGTCTCCTTAATTTGAAAGCTTTGACACACTTTGTATCAAAATTAAAATCTCCCTATTTTTTAAAATATTGTAAATGAGATGGGCTAATGTGCCGAAATCTGGTAAAAATTTCCCCTAGAAATCGACTGCCTAAAAATAATTTAAATACGGTTAGTGGCTTATTTTTAAAAATTGCTTTTACTTTTTCAGGGCACTTTTGGATGCTATCCATGCTTATGATAAATCCACAGTATTTAATAGAAAATTTTAGAAAGGTACACTTATCAACTCTAAATGTTATAATTTTCCATTTTCTGAAACAATGACTCAAGCAACTGATAATGTTGAGCTTTGGTTTTAGAACCAACACAAATATTATCATAAAACACTTGAACTCCTTTAATAGTTTCAAAATACCATATTGTTCCCTGTGTAATGGCAGGAGCAGTAGTAATGTTAAATGGAAGTTGGTTGGTTGAAAGAATGGCTTTACAAATTTGACCTTCAACTCCTTTAACTTTGCCTACCCCTTCTTTTAATACAACCCTGAATTTTGTCAAGAGTCCCTCCAACTTTTTATCATTATTGGGAGTTGCCTTATCAATAATGTGTAACCACTAATGGCCCAATATTCTAGCAAAATTCCTCTCTGCAAAGTGTAAATTCAAATTGTTCTCATTAACATTAACATTAACCCAATAATAGTATATGTGCGCCAGTGAATGCACACAGTTTTAACATAGCGTGTAAATGTTCTTATCCGGAAACTTGCTCTTGAAGATGTTTTCATTTATTAAAGTTGCATGTGTCCCCATATCTACTTGGAAATCAATTTTAACTCCGTCAACTGGTAACTAACTATAACATGATTTTATTTAAATTTTACTGGACCTTTAATATTAAAGATATCATTTAAAACACCTGAAGATTGATTTAAACTTATACCTTCCCCATTGGGTGTTTGACCATCTGAACCATACTTCTTTTCACGCAAGCAAGACAGAATCACCCTTGACTCCACAAATATGGCAAGAAGCACTGTTACCAACATTTAGAAGATTCGTGATTTGCTAAATTACAAAGTGAAATCTATGTTAGCTCATTAAATTTTTATAGTCTTTGATTTGATTTAGGCCCTTTGTCTGAACTACAATGATGTTTTCTTGTGGAACAGAATGATGTAAAATAGAGTAAGAACTAATGAATTCAACAGTAGCCCCAAAATTAATGGAAATTCCACCAATTTCAACTTTAAATCTTGATAACGTAGGCCATGCACAAATTGAGTATAAAATAATTCATCAAACCAACCATTTGGAAACTTACAATAATACGTTATTTTTTTATTCAACAGCAAGATCTGTTGGTAGATTAACTTCTTGTTGACACCTGTGTGTAACCTTAACCCTAGGTGCCAATGTATTGAGTTCTGGCTAAAAGAAATATTCTAAAATATTTTCCAGTTCTAATGTTTTAGATTCAGGCTCAACTTGCTCACACTAGTCACATAAAGCTTTTGAATGCATGCTCACTGATGGCATCTAATAAATATAAAATTTGATTACCTTCCGGTATATTATAAATTGTAAGCTTATTTTTCAATCTTTTCAAGTTTGGCCTTATCTGAATCAAAAGGTTCAGTATTCAACTTGGGATATGACTCCACAACATAGACAGAAGCTCCAAATTCCTTCTCAGCCATTGTATGAAATGTTGTTTATCTAGAAACTGTGACTCAGTAATGTTTTGTGGATAATCTCCAAGGTAATATAGAAGCTGCTGCACTCTATTTTAAATTTGATCTCCTTAGAATTTTGGGAATAAGCAGCATATCAGGTTTATTACCTTCAGATTATTTACATTGTCAAACTGTATCTATTCTAACTTTTGTATTGTCACTTGACCAATGCAGTGGAAATAAATTACATGATTTAAGTTTTACTATACAGTCTTATTAATTATGATTAAAATGTCCACAATATTTACACTTTCTTCAGTAGGATGTAGTTGGAGCACCATTATCACTCAGGTGTGATTGCCTGCTTGAGCGATTTCCTTGCAGGTTTGAATTTTCTAAGTCAGCTTTTTGTGTTCTCCTGAATTTTCGTTTGTAAAAACTTGCCTTACAATTATTAACATTTTCACTTTCCACTAGATATAAATCACCCATGTGACTTGATGCTTGCATCAATACTTCAAACTGAGAAAAAAAATCTTTCATAATTGTTGCCAATTCTACAAGCAACTTCACTGCTCGGTGTTGAGGGTTTTGCAATAACCTTTTAACTAAGGCTGCTTCAGAAATTCCATAAACTAACTTATCCCAAAGCATTTGGTCTATAAATGTTCCAAAGTCTCAACTTGACTTCCCCCCCCCCCTCCCCGCCTCATAACTAGGGACAAAAGCGACCGAATTTATTCTTGTAACAGACACCCCCACCATTTTGAACTTAAAAGTTTGTGATCTGTGCAACTTAACTTATACACATACAATAAAAGCTAACTTGAAGTATTGCTTATACAATTAGGTTCTTCGTCACCAAATATTAAGTATGTCAAGGCCCACACAGGGGAAACATAAATTATACAAGATAATTTATCAATATATCTATCTATATCACTTTTGACCCAAATGTTTCATACTGTCCATGTACCTAAAGGGAACAAAATAAAACATTAATTTTTCGGCCTAGAGCTGAAACATTGAGCTGCACTAAATTTCTCATTTTGTGTGTGTGAATATTTCACTCCTCAATGCTTAACTTTCCTTAACTTATAAATTTAACCAGAGTAAAGTTGTGGGGATATAACGATGGTCAGCAAATGAAATATTTATTTTGTTTAGTTACAGAAAAAAGATATTGGAGATGCCCGGGAAAGAGCTAGGAAAAGACCCTTTTCCCCTTCACAACACATAACTTCACAAGACATGATGTCTTCAAGCACGCGTGATTCAAATGTGAATGTACAAGCTGTTGTAACCTCTTTAAATCCCGAGGTTCAAAACAGGACATCTCCTTCCATTCTGTCACCATGTGGAATTGTTAGGACTCCTCTAAATGAAGACATAGGATCCCTTGAGCAGGCGGACAACAGTTCTGATGTAAGCATGGAAGAAGAGAGTGTATAATTGGTAAGCTTGGGTTGTGACTTGAATGAAAACACTTTACTCATGATAACCGACTCGTCTAACCAACATTATAACACGGTTCTATTGAAGGTCTGTCTTGTTAAAATGTGTATGATATTAAAGCCAAGGGATGGATGAGTTTGTTGGCATAATCGTTTACTAGAGAAACACTATGGAAACACTTGAAAACAAAGCTGCTATTGGTCTGAGTGGCCAATATTTTGTCTAATATGTTAGGCTTATTTCATATATTCCCTCTTAGCAGTTCACATTTGGTACTGTCAAATTTGCTTTAACAATGTTCATTACTAAATAAACAAAATTTAATTCAATAGATCTGTTGTTTTTATTTTTCATGAAATCCTGTTCTCCACCCCTTTTACATCAAAACATTCCTTTTATTATGAAATGTTAATGTTATTAAAATATTGGTTGTTGGATTATTTTATACAAATGATAGTTCTACTTCTAATTAATAATAATTTGATGGAAAGTTTTTCGTAATGTTTTTAAACTGTATTAGACTTAATAATGTCCTGAACTTTAACATATTGTCATATATTTGCACTGTGTCCATATTGCACTATGTTTAAATTGTCCTAAATATTTCACTGTACAGAAAAATTAAATTTTACTCAATATCTTGAGGTAGGAAATTTACATCTAGGCTAAGCTGTAATTGTGTGATTAAATATTGTAATATTGATTGTTAAGGGTGGACGGATCCCAAACTCTCTAGAATCTATCATTCCTTTCAAGTTTCAGGCAGGGAAACAATGTATATATTGTCCCAACTGGTGCGCTGTTCATTCTTATTCTCTTTTATAGACAGTCATTTTTTTCATTTTAGTACTTGTAGAGACTGTTGTGCTCTGTCTATCAACAGTTATAAACCACGTAACGCTTTGTGGGGGAGGGAGAACTCTATGTCTGCATGCTGTTACAGGGGGGGGGGGGGGAGTACATCAAAGTGTTAATTAACACAGATCTTTTGTTCAAATTTTAATGTTAAAAATGAATATTGTTCATGTTTTCACCTTTAATAAACATAATTATAGATAATTTCTGAATATCTGTGGAATTGAAAATACAACTAAGCACTTTTTGTCCATCAATATTTTGAATGCGCTTAGGAGGCATTGTTTGTCTGAGACTACGAACACCAAGTACATTCAAAAACAAATATTTTCATGTGCATGACAGTGACATGTTTATACTTATCCAATCTACTGAACCGTTATGTGCTTTTAATTGGATAGCAGCCGACTGAAGAGGAGACTTGTTCATTGCTTGCATATAAAAAGCACTATCCAGAAAAAACCAGTGGAACATTCTCAAAAGGCTGTTGTAGTGAAATGGAACAAAGCAAATGTACAGAATTTATCTGAAGGTAAGTTTGAGGAGTGCATCAATAGTGTTGTTTCTTTGTACAAGCAGGATCTTTAATTATTTTCAAGAAATTGGTGTATTTAAGGTAGGGGTGGTTGGGCAGCAAATATTTGTATCAGGCACAGGCATATTCAGGCGAGCATTTCATTTTGCAAACAACTTTGTCAAAGGCCTATTAAATTTCAAATTACAAGCTAAAACAGTCACAAAATGGCCATTTCCTATTTAATGTTAATTTAAATTAGTTTTCTTTAATTTATTATTACTTGCCATTTTTGTTAGGATATAAATATAAAAGTACGCATCAAATTAAGTGTTCACAAGCATAGGGCCTAAAAATCTCAATTTGAGAATGTTGAATTTGTTATGTTGTTGGCATAGACAGAGAAAATTAAATCAATGGAATCTTGATTTCGCTATGTTGTAGACTTGTAACCTGTGAGAAATGTAATTGTAGTTTTGTTGAAAGCAAACATAATAATTTACAAATTAATAAAAAGTAATACTTACGTTTGTTTAATTAGAGGTTAGTGCTAACCTAATTACCAAGTTCTTGAGATGTCCGATCAAAATACGAACATAAAAAATACTCGCCCGACATTCCGGGATTTTTAGATGTCTTGATTTATTGCCCGAAATTTCGGGTGCCCGACCACCCCTAATTTACGACTACACCTCCCTTCTTATTGTGTGTGTGTGTGTGTGCACGCAAGCATGTCACATGCTCCAGTGGCGCAGGGTCTAAATTGTCATTCTCTCGGCAGACTAGACGGCCGATGATGGGTATATGTGGTTCGAATAACTACTGGAAGTTGATTTTCCTAAATGGTTTCCTGCTGTCTCCCTGTGCAAATTCTACCTTTTTAATATAAATTGTATAGGGTGGTATAGTCCAATTGTATTTATTTTATCTAATGTTATATGCACAAGTAAGATAGAATTTTAGAGGTAATCTACCAGCATTAACGTGAAGAATATAAGACCGTTTAGGAAAAGCCACTTTAAGTACATACGGGCCTCGATCTCAGCTTTACTGGCCATGGGCTTTTTTGAAAGTGAATCCAGGATCGATAATGGAACAAAACATGAGTCTGGGTATTGGTAAGTTAACTAAAGTAAAATTGTAGACTAATCCAAAATATAATTTAGAAAATGTGTATGCCTGGAATTGTTTAAATAGCTCTTTATATGATAGTAAAATTATGACTATCAAAAACAAGAGTGCCCAATATTAAGAAAGATGTCTTCCCCCAACGTCAAGCATTGTATGTGGGTACTTTAGTGCCGCGCCACCTGGCTCTTACTCAGATCACAAACTTGACATCTGAGGGTGTGCAAAACTTCGACTTGGCTTTGAAACAAACATTAGCTTTGCCTTCGCTTCAGAGCTTTAACAATAAAAATATTGACAGCTAAAATACTCATTGTATGTTCAATTATAACCATTCTGAGCTGTTTCATACATTACAAACTAATATTTATGAGGAAAAAATCTGTCTGAAATAAAGTGCATTGAGCAAAAACAATTGGTAATAAATAAAATGAGAGACCACAAATAAAAGTAAAAACACTAACACATATTTACACACACATCAATATTTCGATGCTATTATAGCATCCTCTTTTACCCTTTTGCACTCTAAACATTTTAAATTTTCCCATTAAAAAAGTTTTCAATGTATACAAATGGAAAAAGTCACACTTATACAATAAACATTGGAGATTAAGAGAAAAAAAATCACAAATCATTTAACTTCCGATATTTTGAAAAAAAAATATTGAAATTTGACAAATGAATTAAAATTTATTATTCAAAGTTAAAAAAATCTTTTTTTTTTATGTCTTTATTCTTCATCAGTCATCTTGCAAGAAAGGGCATTTATTTCTATAAAATTTTATATAAGTTTGATGTTTGTAGGTTTGTCTGTAAATTCATGTATATGGGACACTACTTACAATTTTGAAGTCAGCGCCTATGTTTGGGAAAACACTCTTCATGAAGTCGTAAGATCTGGGTTACTGTCCTCACTAGTGGTATCAGAGTCACGTTCAGGCACAAAGTCACTTTCTTGTCAATACTGCCTAAATAATCCGAGTCATTTAGCCTAGAACTTGGACCAGCCATTGCCGAGATAGAAATAACACATAGGCCTAGATAACTTCCAATAAAAATAACTACGAAGAAAATAAGCACAAAATAATAATTAAACTTTGGAATGAGAATAAAATATCGACTGCAAAATACATGATACACATTAAATAAAGAGAAACATGGTAGCCAGATACGTAATCACGCCACGATGTAAACATGTGAGAGTAACAAACCTCATTTGCTAAAAAAAGATATTTTCATAAAAATTACAGTCAGAAATTAGATACAAAGTTTGATGAAAAATTTAAAGGCATAAATGAACAATTCAGCAAGCTAGAACAAGAATTGCAGGGTAAATTTCAAGAAGTACAAAATTACTTTGACAAAAAATTACAGAAAATACAACAAGACTAAAAGTAACCAAACTCGGGTAAAGGACGAACTACATATGCTTAGGGAAGACTGTAGTAAGTCAGAAAAGCAGACGAATGAGTAGATGAAAAAACTTAAAAATTCAAAGGAAAACTTGAAGCTTAGACAGAACACTTAAAATTCCAAGGTAAAAAACTCAGGAAAGTTGCGATAAAAATAAAATTCTAGAACAGGTACACAATTTAACAGAGCGATTTGTGACTGTTGAAAAAGAACAGCAAATATGTAGTGATAAGCGTAGATTCCAAAATGACCTCTTTGATGGACACACTCTACCAGATGTTTACATACAGGAAATAGTTGACCACCAATTGGACAAATTTAAGGACAACCTGATTGAGACTGTGGACAAGACGTCACAAACAGTTGAACAAATGCAACAACAACTAGAACAGGCTTAAGTCAAAATATGGTGCCTTGGTATTATTACCCAGTACAAGCATCCAGAATCAATTAATGGACTCTGTACCCACCTTCAGTGGAAATAATGATAGGGTGCATGTTGTACAATTTTTGAAAAAAAATGGATAGACTTTTTAAAAATAGTAAACTCACCGAAGCACAAAAAATAGCATTTTTTAAATTCAAAGTTGGTAGGTGAAGCTGAAGCATAGATGAATAGTCACGAGGCTGACTATCCTATGAAGCGATAAAGATAAACTTTCGTAAAAGATTTTGATCCGTGTATAAGCAGGACAAGTTAGTAAATGATACTTTTACAGGCCGGTATGATCCACATCGAGGGCCTATGTGTGACTATTACAATAGTAAATACGTTATTGCATCACTTTCCACGTGAAATACAAGATGCTCTTAGAGCTGCTAGAGTAAAAACTAGTGTTGAAATTATAAATTCTAGAGATATTTGACGAGCGCTCTAGGAGAGAAAGGTCCAGGTCACAAATGCAGGGTAGTTCATTTCAAAATGGAGGAAACAAATTAAATAGGGACAATAGACATAACCAGGCTCGACCTATCCAGAGATCAAACTTGGGAAAACTCCAATAATCAGAGAAACAATTCTAATCCTAATCAAAGGGGAAATTATTCTAATACCTAATTATAAGGAAGGTTTTTTCTAGGTCACCAGGGCATAGAATAAACAAGTTCAAAGAAAAGCATTTACAGGTAATGGTAGTCAACAGAGACAACTGATGAGCATAGACCTTGAAATAATAGAAGAGCACCCACAACTACCGAGTAGATATTCTCTCAATCCCCAAGACGAAACGGGACAAAATGGTTAGACAAGTCAATGACATCCACTAAAGTTAGGAAATTATTGTAATGTCTAAATAAACAACGTTTCATATCATTAATTTTAATTTGTAATAGTAGCCAAAGTTGAATTTACAGGTGTAAAGCTTCGAACCCAAGGTCTGTAAAAAAAAAAAAAAAAAAAGAGAGAGAGAACCGCACTTACCTTGTAATTCAAATATGTCTCAGGTTTATTGTTATTAGAATACTTTTGTGTTTCCCAAGAAAATATGATGTTACAAAGAAAATAAGAGAGACGGAGAACAACCCTTGTCAATCATATTTTATAATTTATTATTATTATTATCACCGTCTTACTACCTGTGCGGGTTATAAGCACTTAGCTAATGTGTAATGTCAGGGTGATTGTGAGATGAAATGGAGGACCTACAGTTTAACGTGGAATCCAAACCACGGTGGAGGCCTGGCATTCCACACATTCACAAGATGTCTTGTCAGAGGTGAAGGAAGGGTTTGGTAATCAGATAAATCTACCGGGACCGAGGATTGAACCCCGGCCGCCAGCACAGAAGTCTTACACTTTACCCCTACAATTATATTTAATCCTCGGATAAAGGGTTCCTTTGACAAAGAAGTAAGTTTGAAGTAAACAACTATAATAGCCAGTAAGGCATCTAGCATTTTTTTTTTTAATAAAAATAATAAAAATCAAATAGCCAAAGCTATTATTAGTGTGCTTTTTATCGAGGAATTCTCCATCTAGGTATCATATTCTGAAAATTGAAAAATGACACCTGGACACGGGAATTGAACCCGGGACCTCTGGCTTAGTACGCCAATGTTCTAACCACTGAGCTATCCAGGAATAGTTCCGTGCCCAGAGTCATTCTTCACTCGTATTTTAAGGCATAGTCTATGATGGACGTGCAGAAATCGTCAGCTTTATTCACGAGCTATCAGATAGCACAGCCATCTTCGACTCGGTAGTTGGCTTATTACTAATTATTATTACGGGTTTGATTCCCATGTCAAGATGTCATTTTTCAATTTTCAGAAAAATAATAAAGATAAATTTCCTTCTTTCTCTCCCTCTGTCACACACACTATCTCTTTCTCTAACCATATTGTAATAGAAAATATTTTTAATGAAATAAGGGTAATAAATAAACTAGTTTAAGGTGTTATGAATATTAAATTGTATGTGTTGCAGTACTACTAGTAATGTATTCAGCAAGGAGGATGAATATTGAATTCTTTGTGTTGTATTAATAATGTATTAACAAGGAAGCATTTCAATGCTACTATAATAAGTTGTGTCATCTTTAATAGGCAAGATGTGTTTTAAATAAATAATAATGATTTATTAAGAGTTTATCATTAGAAAGTAGAGTAATTAATTAAAAGTACCTTAAGGGTAATGGTATTCAAAAGATCGACTCATCAGTAACAGCCAGAAAATTTTAAAGATATAATTTAAATTCAGTATCAAACGAGTGTCAAGTTATGAATCTAATAAACAATAATAAAAATGTTGAAGTTTATAAGAAATGTTATAGGCCAAGGAATGGAAAGATAACTAAGAATCTTTGAAACAGAGTTAGTAGAAAATATTATGATCGATCAATTCACTTGGTGTGGATAGGTAGCTATGCCAATAGTATGAATTACAGTCGTAGATCTAATATCTAGTCTTCGTGGAAGGTGCACCAGTTGAAGGTAAAGTACTTGTCGTTGATCCAATATACACCAGTTAAGGTGAATTACGTCGTTGAAAATAAATATATATATATATTATGGGCGGAATTGCCCCATAAACTTTATTCAGGTGAGTCGACATAATTCATTTTGTTTAAGCCTATGCCAGGGAAGGAATTAAAATTATCTGATGAGATTTTCTGGTGTCTCTTGTAAACAAATTAAAACAATAAAATTAATAACAAAACTAAATAGAGTATTCAACTTTGAAGTAAAGGAGAATATTAAAGATGTTATCTCAGGCCTATAAAATAAAAAATGGCAGGAGCAACGGCTGATTTAATTAAAACGTTAAAGAACAAGGGATAATAGCTATGGTATTAAGGGGGATTGATCAATGAATATTGAAATAGATAATTAAAATATTGAATAATGATAATAAATGTTTAATATAATAACAGTATTAAAACAAGTGTTATCTATAATGTATAACGTATTGTATTAAGTTAATATAATATTAGATAAACACAATAATAAAGAAAACAAATTATTATTAGTGCAACACTGTTAAAAAAACTAGTTAGTTTTTTTAACTAACGATTTGTAAAGTGGTCAGGGTTTTAGGCCCTTAGCTCTCAACCATTTCATTTATAAAATTATATTAGTTTGCCATTGTTTACATATTAATACACTCAAGATACAGAGAGTACTAAACTGATAAATACATTGTTCATTTCCCATTCGGCTAGGCCTAATTTAATTCTCTTTATTACTATCAAATGGTTAGTTATAAGAAGGTGTGGGGTTTTATGGTAATTATAAGTTATGTACATCATAACCAAAGTTGTAAGCAATATAGGTTTTAAATTTCAATTCTTTAACTTCATTTTCAGACCTCTAAACTTTTAATCTAATAGTTTTTCATTATTTAAAGTCTGTGTTGGAATTATAGAGCCATCCAAATTTATTACTTTTACTTTTCATTCTAAGCATCGTGCAATGTATTGATAACTGAACCCGGAAGCTGGGAGATGCACCTGTGGCTTGCACGTGTGGTCTTTCAGTGGGGTGGGAGGTTTTGGCGCGGCCTCCTGGCCAATCAGCGCATTCGGTTTAGCGTCTGTGTTTGACCCTATGTGGAAGGGAAGCGTCGGAGACACGACACTCGCTGGTTAGCACGCAAACAGATAAGACTTGTATTCACAAAGTACTTTTAGTAACGGGTAAAGATAGGGTTTCGAGATGGGTGAACAGAGAGGTAGAACTGGTGGCTAGATAACCACTACCCTAAATAATTATCAATGTCTAAGTTTCTCTAAATTAAGTAACCGTGGTACCAACATGTATAATATTCAATTAAAATAAAGCTTCAAATTCTACACTAAATAATATCTCTTCAATCGGCTGTGTCCATCTACCCCCACCATTATCTATATAACCCCGAGATGCTCTACTGGAACCTACTGACTGCCGTGGACGACAACTTTTTATGAATATCAGCTGAGTGAAGTGGGTGACTTGGTACAGATTGTGGTGATGTATGTAACAAAGGAACTTTAAGAAATAAAGTAGTTGTGGGCAAATTTTGGCTATACAAGCAACAATTATTGTATGTAAAAGTGATTTTGTTAAGTGTATTCAATTTCAAGTGCATTTATAGTAAACTCGTACATTATTTAATTGCTGTTAGATATCACACACGTTCAATATTTCCAGCAATTAGGGGGGGTACTGTAATGATATGGACCTATACATCCCAATAATTTATTATTCACATCTATATTCAAAATTATGATATAAATGAGAGTGAGTAGTAAGCTTTATTTGTGTTAAGTTGTAAGGTATGGCGATATCTTTCTATGTCTCTGTTTAAAAAGACAACACAGTTTTGTACACAGTAACACACCTGGATGATCGCACCTTTTTTTCCTCCCCTAAGAAGCTTCGAGAAGGAAATGTCGTTAGATATACCTCTTCAGGATACACATCTCCTCACTTCCCTTCCTGACGAGGAGCTGAGTAAGTAGAGTTTATGAAATCTTATTTCATGTTCTAAATTTCACATGTCAGGAATTGTCATGTATGACGTGATAGTCGGGCTTTTAAATTAAAACCTAAAACGTGTGAAATATCTAGCAAAAAACTATTTATCTACTTATATTAAAAGACTATAAAACAGCAGAAATTTTAATTTCTAAAATAATATATCATCCCTTTTTGATTATTATAATACAGGATAACAAACTTGGACCCAATTCAAGCATTATATCAACTGTCACCCTAATGGTGGAGAACAAACATGAATATATCAGGCTAGCCCCTTAAGCATTACAAACTGCCTTATTCAAAGTATCATTAAAGACGTGATGACAAAGACCGGTGTCAGGTGAGATAACACACAGTTGGTAATTCTTGAGGTATCCCTCCAGAAGTCCATGTAGTCTTACCTTTTCCAACTTGTAAAATCCAAAGCTCAAAAATAATTCTGTAATTTCCATTAATGTCAATTAGCAATCTATCTGCTTCATACAAAGCATCATAGGGTGCCATTGAAGCCTGGTCACAAACGCTAAAACTGCACTCTTTCAGCATCTGAGTATTTGATGACACCACGGTCATATTACAGACTCAATCTGAGTGCCGCATGTCTCCACTTGCAATTGATCTCCACGTTGAGGCTCTGTAGTCAGAAGTCACTGCAGAGAGCCTTTTAATGATTTGTAAAAGAGCTTCTTGTTCAGCAACATCAACAATTCTGGTGTCAATAAGATGTACTTTAAGTATATTGAAGAGTAGACCTCTCAATTGAGACGCCATCTGCCAGATGACCGCATGAAAGAACGAAGAATGCCACGGCAGAAATACAAGTAAAGTAGGAGTCACGTGGATTTGCTTGCTAGGACTATAAAGCAGGAGGACACAATTAATTTAGTCGCAGAGAAGTAATGCAGAAGTCTGGTCCAGAGAATGCTTCGGCTTACTTGGATGGTACTTTGTTGATGGTAGCTTAGCCCCTGGAACCGCCAACATTAGCAACTTATAAACCACTAGTAGCTTGGCACCTGTAACATACAACATTAGCAACTTATAAACCACTAGTAGCTTGGCCCCTGGAACATACAACATTAGCAAATTATAAACCACTAGTAGCTTGGCCCCTGTAACATTGTGACGTTGTCACAGACATAATGCAAACATGGACGATCTGGCTCACCTGATCTGGTCCCCTTTGACTGGGCTGGATCTCGACTTCATGAAACTCGCACACTCAACTCCACTCAACATCACGCGGCTTACTGACCGCCCGTGGCTCGAGGCCCGATTAGAGCAAGACTCGGACAATTGAACGTCAAGATGCGCTAACCCGTATGCGCCGACGGTTGTGTTCGAGTGAAACAAGACTCATCCACCGGCGCGTGATTTGAAATTATCACGAGAATAATCGAGACTTCTGCCGAAGCAACGTACACCCCTCTCCCTTCGCCACAGTGTGATTCCCGCCGTTTGTGAACACGTGATTGACTTTGTACAGTATATAACGGCTGGACTGTGTAGTGATGTCACTCATTTCTCTGCACTCGATTAGGTGAGACACTTGTCTTAGATTTAGACGTAGGTCGTTGTTCGACGTTTTCTAAATTATGTTTGGGTTAAATTGTTCAAAATTTAAGTTTCAACTTTAAATATAAATCACGATTACTAATAGCTATATTTCTCTGAGACTGCAGGATTTGCCTGTCAGCCATTATGGTTTATGCGCTAGCCTTTCCTTTGTACTTAACGTTGTGTCCGCCTCACGGACGGGTTGGAACTTTAGCGTGGCGCCATCTTGGGGCGCTAATGGAACTTTAGCATGTCGCCATCTTGGGGCGCTAATTATTTCTATTTAACATAGTTGTTCTGCTTGCTAAAAGTTTAAGATTTGTTACGATTGTGAATTTTTTTTAAATTGTTACTCTACTCGGGGGGCGCGAGCCCGTGCACCCAGCACGTTGGTCATTATAATAATAATAATTAGATTGGACTAATTTGATTAGGATCTATTGTAACAGGTTAGGTTTAGGTAAATCATTTTCTCTGTGGCGCCTTACAATGGCAGTCTATTATAAAACTTCATACTTATGTCAATATAGTGTCGGCATCGCCAGGTCGTGTAGACCTATACATATTACTTGTATTTAACTTTCCTGCTAGGTTAGTCGCCTTCTGCGAGGGTCAATTTAATTATGACTACGTTGGTATTAATCATTCTGTTTTCTCTTACGACTTGGGGTCTTGCCCCTTTATTTATTGTTTACTTCGGCCCTTATCGGCCAGTCACTCGACTTTCCTAGAGTGCCTCGCTCTTGTATGTCTGCTAGTTGTTGTAGAATAAAATAAACTCTCTTGTAACTTACCTACCTTTTATTTATTGTAATTTGAACCTATCAAATCATATGAAGGGGGGGTTACAAGAGAGAAGCTGCGCTACTCTGCTCTCGCAGAGTTGAGTGGGGCACTTAATAGGATATTAGGTATAGTTAGGGAGAAAATAGGGTCCGCCTGTCTGCAGTATTGTTGGATGATTGATATTGCACTGATTCTTGTTTGTTTATGTTTCATGACTCCGTGACCATGGAGACCACTCCTGCGACTGCCATGTCCGCTTTGACCACATCTAAGACTGCTGTCTACCGCCTGAGCCGGGACGAGTTGACAGCTGAGCTGACTTCAAGGGGCGTCTCCTTCCCTCCCAATGCCACTGTGGGTGAGCTCAGATCTAAGCTGTGTGGGGAGATTAGCGGGACTGGGGAGGCTGAGACTGACTCGGGTATGGACAGGATTGAGGATGGGAATCCACCCCCTTTAGCGCCTACCGCTCCTCCTCCACCCCCTTCACTAGTTAAATGTCAGAACAAAGTACTTATGGAGATTTTGAATCGGACCCCTGTTTGCGACGGTCAAGATCACGCTACTCTGTTTAAATTTATGGTTGAGATCAACAGAGCATATTGTCTAAAGTTAGCGAGTGATAGTGAATTTTTGATTCTGTGTTTGGCCAAAACTTCTGGTTTTTTAACCCAGTTGTTCTCCCGTGGGATTCAAAATGGTTTATCTTGGAGATCACTTACTGACCTCATTTTAGAAGCGCTGCTACCCAGTAGGGCTAGAGAAAGGTTATGTAAGGAAGTTATTCACAGGTTTCAATATCCCCACGAATCGTTGAGAGATTTTGTTTTATCTATCACAGAGGCAGCTCAAGTTCTCAATAGTGGTCTGGGGGAAAGTCAGATCGTTGATATTATTCTTGAGAATGTGTCGCCCCTCACCCGGCGACATTTTGTATTTACATGTAAGCCCTGTACGGTACTTGAACTTTTCTCTCTAGCATCTTCGATTGAAAACACCCTGCTCGCCGAACAGGAGTATTTAAGTGCGCATGCGCCGGCGGCATTAAACCGCAGACGCGCGGGTTCAACTCCCGAACCTATGAATACGGCCTTGTCATTAGCGCCTGTACTACCGGGCGATCGCGATGCTAACACTCCTAGGGACAACTTCAGGTCTTCGGGTTCTGACAACCGTGCGCCCGCGACCTCTCGCGCATGAGATGTTTTCGGTGTAGAAGACTGGGTCACGTACAGAGACAGTGTAGATCGGGAAACTTATAGGGCGCGCTCGTAGTCGTGGTCCGGTCGTGCCCACTTGTATTAAACCACATGCTCCTACTCCTGTAGTTCAGATCCAGGTAGCCCAAAAGGATTGTGTTGCTCTTTTAGATACTGGAGCCAGTCACTCATTTATATGCCGTGAGTTCTTGCGCCAGTTAGAGGGTAAAACAAAAATCGATTATAGGTCGATAGGTCCTAAGATTTACGCCGTGGCTAATGGGCAGACTATCTTGGTCGATTGTAAAGTAGTGCTCTCTATTAAGATAGAAAGATTTGCCTGGAAACGTCCATTCTTTGTTATGCCAGAACTTCCCTTTGATGTTATTCTAGGGACTGACTTCATGTTCGAGACTGGAGTCAAACTTGACCTGAGACGCTTAGGAATATCTTTTAGTTTTGAACCTAGTTTGTTTATTCCGTTTTGTGTTGGGCACCATCCTCGCAGGTTGTTCCCCATTGTCGAGGAACGTGAAGCGATAGATCGTTTGATAGCTCGATTCCCTGACGTCATCACTGACAGATGGGGCAAGTGCGACATTTTGCCGTACGACATTGTGGCGCAGGACCACATTCCGGTTAGATCTGGTCCCTACTCCTGTGCACCCCCAAACTCGAGATATTTAGAAATCTTATCATGGACTTGGAACGAAAGGAGGTTATTCGTCCCTCCAAATCCCCATACGCAAGTCCTGCGTTCATTATTCCCAGGAAAGGTCATGGGCATCGCTTGATTGTCGATTATAGAAAGCTTAATAAGAAATAGTGTTCGACCCATACCCCATGCCTAGCATAGAGTCCGCCTTCCAACATCTTGGCGGAGCCAAATATTACAGCTTGATTGACCTTAATGCGAGCTTTCTGCAATGTGCTCTCTCAGAGTCGTCTAAGAAATTTACCGCGTTTATCACCCCCTGGCAAGTCTACGAATTCAACCGAGTGCCGTTAGGGATAAGTTGCGGGGGGCAAGCGTTGAGTAGAGTCTTAGACCATATTTTGGCGGACCTGAAATACAAATTCGTGTTTAACTACCTTGACGATATCTGCGTTTACAGCAAATCTTTTGATGACCATTTGCGTCATGTTGAGGTAGTGTTGAGGCGCCTGCGCGAGGCTGGGTTGACTGTAAACCCGGAGAAAGTCACATGGGCGAAGAGATCTATCCCATATCTTGGCTATATCATTTCTGAGGGTAACCTGCTCGTTGACCCGGATCGGGTTAAGCCTATCTTGGATTTTCCCGCCCCAAAAAACTTAAAAGGGGTATTACGGTTTCTAGGTATGTGCGCCTACTACGCTAGGTTCATCCCGAACTTCTCTGACTTAGCCAACCCCCTTAACTCCTTAAAAAAAAAGGGTGCCACCTTTATTTGGGGTTCTGCCCAACAGCAGGCTTTTGTTGCGCTTAAGCGCCACCTAGTGTCGCCAGCCGTGCTACGCATGCCTGACTTTTCTCTGCCTTTCCAACTACATGTTGATGCCTCCTCTGTAGCGCTAGGGGCGGTTCTCTCTCAAACGACTTCCGAGGGAAGTAGACCTGTAGCTTTCGCCAGCAGAACTTTGAGCCCTGCCGAAAGAAAGTATAGCATATATGAAAAGGAATGTCTCAGCTGTATCTTCGGCATCGACAAGTTCGCTGACTATCTAGAGCTTCGCCAGTTTGAGTTGTACACTGACAACATGGCCCTCAGCTGGATGTGGAATCACCCGAAACAACTAGGGAAAATTGGACGGTGGGTTTGGAAGCTATCCAGGTTTAAGTTTACTACCCATCACGTTGCTGGGAAGCTTAATGTTGTCGCTGACGCTTTGTCTAGGATGTGTGAGGATAAGGAACCTGTAGGAGAATGTAAGGAGGATGGCTCGTTATTTGTTATCCATACGATTCCCGAATCCTTTATCTCAATCAAAGACCATCAGTTGATGGATCCGTGTTGCAGACAGATCGTTGACAGGATCAAGCGTGGAGAGAGGATTGGGAACTACGAGATTTTTAAAGACCTCTTAGTAGTTCGTGTCAAGGGTAGGATAAGATATTTTGTGCCAGAGAAACTTAGGCCTATGTTACTTAAATATTTCCACGACTCCCTTTTTGGCGGCCATTGCGGTGTCCTTAAGACCGAACGCAAGATTTCTAAGGAATTTTTTTGGCCCTTAATGCCTAGAGACGTTAGAGATTGGGTGCGCAAATGTGAGCCGTGTCAATTGGCCAAACCGGCGCGTAATTCTAAAATAGGGTTTCACTCCGCGGATGTTGCTAAGCAACCGTGGGAGAAAGTTTTTGTTGATTTCGTCGGCCCCCTTACCCGCTCTACCCAAGGGAACACCTCTATACTCGTTGCCATGGACGCCTTCTCTAAATTCGTCATACTCATCCCCCTAAGGAACATGAAGGCAAGGACAACTGTTAATGCTCTGTGCAGGCGTGTTTGGGCGATTTTAGGAACCCCAAGGGTCATAGTAAGTGATAATGGACCGTGTTTCCGTTCTAAAGCTTTCGGAGATATGTGTTTTTCGTGGGGGATAAGACACGTTACCACTAGCCCGTACAACCCATCGCCGAACCATGTAGAGAGGTTTAATCGTAACCTAAACGTTGCCTTGACGATCTTTCACCACCTGGATCACACCCACTGGGACCAGGACTTAGACGTTTTGAACATTGCTTTTAACGCCGCTTTCCATGAGTCAGTCAAAGCCACTCCTTCCTCTATCCTCCTCAATAGGGACCTGAACCACCCTTTATTGTTTAACTGGGATATTGACCCACTCCTAAATGACGCAGGTGATTGTTCTTATGAAAAGAAATGTGAGGTAGCTTTTTCTAACCTCCTGAAGTCCCAAAGGAAGGTTGCCGCCACCTATAACCGAGGGCGTATCCCTGTCCCATTTAAACTTGGGGACGTTGTTGTGTGCAAGTGTTTTCCTCTTAGCTCAGCTGCTGACAAGTCTTCGGCGAAGATGGCGTATAAGTGGAGTGGTCCCTGGTCAATTGAAAGATTTCTTACACCTGTTTCGGTATTGTTAAAAGAAGTATCCGACCCATCTTTGACACGTAGAGCACATGTCAGCCACCTAAAGGCTGCAGGGAAATGAGTCAATTGACCCCGTGCTGTGTGTCGTCTGTTTGCTTAAGTGTACCTTTGTGATTTAATTTAGCGTTCTTAAGTGCATGTTTCTAGGTATTCTATATTGTTGTATATATAATTTATATAAGGGAAGGGGTACCACCCCCTGGTATTGTTAGGATAAATTTGTAGTACTGTAGGGCCTAGTATGACTTTGGGCAGAAACTTGTGTTGGACTGTTTATAATAAAGCGTGTGTCGGGTCCAAAGTACATGGTGCAGAACGTTCGCCCACCGACTGGACTACCTCTAAGTGCGTGTGAAGCGGCAAACCCACCTTTCCTCATTCGTGGAAAGTCGTCGCTAAACAGAGTTGTGGGTATCTCTGTGACTCGTGCTGGTAGACAATGTTAGTGCTACGAAACTGCCACAGTAACTTTCAAGGATGGCTGCGCTAACTGATAAACTTTACAATTGGATGTGGTGTTCACGTGTAGACTTTTGTTCTCAGAGACTTCACCTATTCGGCCTTCGGCCCCCCCCTTTTCTGCCCTGCCCTTTCCTTCCCCTCCTTTGTTCCTGTACACTCATCGGCAGTCAATGATCGCCCAGCTGGGCGTGGCGATGAAGCTTCCCTGGTGGTTAAAGCGGGCCACCTTACGAGCATATGCTGTCTCCCTGTCAACCCGGGATGACGGTGTGTTGGAGTGAGCGTGTGAAGCAGAGGTCAACCCCGGAGTCCAGTTATTCGTCATCTCCCGAACCTGCATCTGGCCACCTAACATGGCCTCGGAGGGTACCGGAGCCGCCACCCACCCTCTAGTCAGCGGTGAACATCGAGGAAGGCGCCTCCCCGTGTCTTCACCAAAGGCTAAGGACGTCCTTCTTCTCCGTCCAAGGGGGGACATTGTGACGTTGTCACAGACATAATGCAAACATGGACGATCTGGCTCACCTGATCTGGTCCCCTTTGACTGGGCTGGATCTCGACTTCATGAAACTCGCACACTCAACTCCACTCAACATCACGCGGCTTACTGACCGCCCGTGGCTCGAGGCCCGATTAGAGCAAGACTCGGACAATTGAACGTCAAGATGCGCTAACCCGTATGCGCCGACGGTTGTGTTCGAGTGAAACAAGACTCATCCACCGGCGCGTGATTTGAAATTATCACGAGAATAATCGAGACTTCTGCCGAAGCAACGTACACCCCTCTCCCTTCGCCACAGTGTGATTCCCGCCGTTTGTGAACACGTGATTGACTTTGTACAGTATATAACGGCTGGACTGTGTAGTGATGTCACTCATTTCTCTGCACTCGATTAGGTGAGACACTTGTCTTAGATTTAGACGTAGGTCGTTGTTCGACGTTTTCTAAATTATGTTTGGGTTAAATTGTTCAAAATTTAAGTTTCAACTTTAAATATAAATCACGATTACTAATAGCTATATTTCTCTGAGACTGCAGGATTTGCCTGTCAGCCATTATGGTTTATGCGCTAGCCTTTCCTTTGTACTTAACGTTGTGTCCGCCTCACGGACGGGTTGGAACTTTAGCGTGGCGCCATCTTGGGGCGCTAATGGAACTTTAGCATGTCGCCATCTTGGGGCGCTAATTATTTCTATTTAACATAGTTGTTCTGCTTGCTAAAAGTTTAAGATTTGTTACGATTGTGAATTTTTTTTAAATTGTTACTCTACTCGGGGGGCGCGAGCCCGTGCACCCAGCACGTTGGTCATTATAATAATAATAATTAGATTGGACTAATTTGATTAGGATCTATTGTAACAGGTTAGGTTTAGGTAAATCATTTTCTCTGTGGCGCCTTACAATGGCAGTCTATTATAAAACTTCATACTTATGTCAATATAGTGTCGGCATCGCCAGGTCGTGTAGACCTATACATATTACTTGTATTTAACTTTCCTGCTAGGTTAGTCGCCTTCTGCGAGGGTCAATTTAATTATGACTACGTTGGTATTAATCATTCTGTTTTCTCTTACGACTTGGGGTCTTGCCCCTTTATTTATTGTTTACTTCGGCCCTTATCGGCCAGTCACTCGACTTTCCTAGAGTGCCTCGCTCTTGTATGTCTGCTAGTTGTTGTAGAATAAAATAAACTCTCTTGTAACTTACCTACCTTTTATTTATTGTAATTTGAACCTATCAAATCATATGAAGGGGGGGTTACAACATACAACATCAGCAAATTATAAACCACTATTAGCTTGGCCCTGTAACATACAACATCAGCAAATTATAAACCACTATTAGCTTGGCCCCTGGAACATACAACATTAGCAAATTATAAACCACTAGTAGCTTGGCACCTGTAACATACAACATCAGCAAATTATAAACCACTATTAGCTTGGCCCCTGTAACATACAACATCAGCAAATTATAAACCACTATTAGCTTGGCCCCTGGAACATACAACATTAGCAACTTATAAACCACTAGTAGCTTGGCACCTGTAACATACAACATTAGCAAATTATAAACCACTAGTAGCTTGGCCCCTGTAACATACAACATCAGCAAATTATAAACCACTAGTAGCTTGGTCCCTGTAACATACAACATTAGCAACTTATAAACCACTATTAGCTTGGCCCCTGGAACATACAACATTAGCAAATTATAAACCACTATTAGCTTGGCCCCTGTAACATACAACATCAGCAAATTATAAACCACTAGTAGCTTGGTCCCTGTAACATACAACATTAGCAAATTATAAACCACTATTAGCTTGGCCCCTGGAACATACAACATTAGCAAATTATAAACCACTATTAGCTTGGCCCCTGTAACATACAACATCAGCAAATTATAAACCACTAGTAGCTTGGTCCTGTAACATACAACATTAGCAACTTATAAACCACTAGTAGCTTGGCACCTGTAACATACAACATTAGCAACTTATAAACCACTAGTAGCTTGGCACCTGTAACATACAACATCAGCCAATTATAAACCACTAGTAGCTTGGCCCCTGTAACATACATCATCAGCAAATTATGAACTACTATTAGCTTGGCACCTGGCCCCTTGAAAGTTCATTTAACTTACCTAGTTATTTGTGGAAGCCGTGATTCAAATCAAAACTTTATTTGGTATAGTTGAATGTAGATTAGTTCCTAGCCAACTCTAAAAGTTATGTGAAGTTACTATATGTCTTTAATAAATGATAATAAATGATAATAGCCCCAGAGTATTATTTGGACATCGACCAACTTGATGCAGTATCGGTGTTTTCGTAAAGGTGATCTTGCCAAAGAAATGTATATGGTCCAATATAGCGTGCGGTATGGTGTGAAACAGGTGAGCCAAGTATGTAACATAAAGTTAGGAATATTGGTCTAAAGCAGTCCTAAGTGACTCCCATGTAAGCCTATATTAGAGAATCTAATGAAAATCAACCCTGGTGTTGGTCATTTATGTTGACATAATCTTGATTAAAGGACAAAAGAACATATTAAGAGTCAAATGATGAAATATTTTAAAATTAATCATATTGGAGAGATCATAATGGTATTGGGATTCTAAATAAAAAGATACTGTCCGAAGGGCCTACAGAAAAATTTGGATTGATCAACATTCATATATTGAGAAAATTTTGAAACGGTTCAATATATGTATGAATGCAATCTTCTCTGGCCCAGGTGAAACATTATCCCAGGAACAATCAGCCATCCATCAGAAGGTGTCAAGAGTATGGAAGCTATAACCTAGCTAAAAGGAAGATGTTAAGAGTTTGCTTGGACTATGTGGGATAGTTGATGCAGATTGGGCTAGTGACTCAGATCAGAGGTAATCTGTAACGGGTTATATAATTATTAAAAGTAACTCCCCGATCTCACGGGACATAAAAAGACAACCATCGCGCCATCAACAACAGAATCAGAGTATATAGCTATGACTTGGGCCTCACATTAGATACCATGGCTCCAAGGATTAGGTTGAGAATCTTGCAGCAGGACAGAATCACCCCTACTCTATATAAACATAGGCTAATTAAGGTACCCTGAACATGGATTTTACTAGCGCATATCAAGCACGCACCAAGCATATTAATCTTTGCCATCATTTTGTAAATGAGATCAGGAACAGACAGCTCTCCCTAAAATACTTGCCATCACAATCCATGTTAGCTGACTCACTCACCAAGGCTGTGAACTGAGAGAAACTTTTAAAGTGTGCTTAAGTGTGCTTCAAATAGGGAGGGTGTTGAAATAAATTTGTAATGTAGTGTGGTTAGCAAGAAAGTTTAGTTGCCATGGAAAATAGATATGGGTTTGGTATTCACAACAAACTCTTACATCACTATGTTACCTGTTTAATGTTGTAATCTATTACATATAGTTTTTATGTCTTAATACATTTTTACTTGTAAACCATTAATTTAACAGTTTTATCATTAACACATTGAACACCACACCTGAGTTACGCTCGAGTTAGCTTAAGTATCCATTGTTACCATGCCCAAGTTACACTCGGGTCAAGGTTATTAGAGTAACAGGTTTGATCATTACTAAGGATGCGCCCTACTACTTCTGGTTACAACGCGTCATCACGAAGAATGTAATAATCTTGTTCTCAACTTATATTATTATGCTGTACTGTGTGCCACATGCTTCGCTGCATTTGAATTGATGAAAAAAACACTTTGTAGATACTGTAGCCTTATAATTTGTTGCTTGTTCGTGTTAGTAGTGTAGTTAGTGTGAGCATTGTTTTCAGTTTAAACTATGTTATAATTATGATATTTGAAAGGCCCGTGTGCAGTGCTCAACTTTGTGAATCTGCTTTCCTTAAATAAAGTAGGTCCTTTTTATCTATTTTAATATTATGTTTTTGATGTTGTAACAGTACAAATAACTTTAACGGTGACAGAAAGAAGTGCAAAATTTGTGGGAAAATGCCTACGTTTTATTAAACCCATTCACATTGAAATTACATAATAAAGCTTAATCTTACAATTCTTGAATGACATATTATATAAATTATTAAAAACAATAACCTTAATAATGTTTTCTTGGTCATTTTTTCTAGAAATATTTTGCTTCCGCATTTCCCTTTCATTTTTGCTTTCTCGTTCCTAGGATTTTTTAAGAGGGAAAAACCCTGGTACTCTAGTCAATATTGAATTGTATTTATTTTTATTTAGTCATTTTATTAAATATGTGCTTGTTTTGATTGTGATTAGGCCTAATACTCTACAACGAGCCAAATAATCAAATTGTTGAATATTACCAGAATCTCTTGAGTTGCAAGAAAACTTGTATTTACTGTCATAAATAGAAATGTTTAGACCTATGTTTATTTTAGTAAGTAGGACCTACTTCATGAAATCTAGTCATACTAAAAAAATCTAAAATGTTTGTCCAAACATAAGACTTTGATTTTTGTTATGATTATAACTAGTAAGATTATGAAATAAATGTTTTTTTCTGCTCTAGCTAACTTATCGAACTTAGTGATTTCTTAACTAGATTACATCTTTATATATTGTTACGACACTCCTTATTAGCTGTTCATTTGTTGTTACTTATTGAGCAGGTAATAACTTGATTGACTAAAATGTTGGTACATGTTTAGGTTTATTTCAACCTTTTGTTAGGATTAAACCTAGTAAGATTATGAATTTTCACTTGACTTTTTAATATCACTACCATTTATATATTTTTTTCATTGGGGTTTTTAAACATGCTCTTTCTGAGCACACTGACTATATATAAGCACACAAGTTAAAATCTAATGGACAAACACAACAGCCAGACCCCAGCCACAAATTCATACCTGTGTGAGTGAAGCCCACTACACTGAGGATACATTTTTCGACATCGCCAGGAATCAAACCCGGGACCCTTGGATCATTAGGCGCATACGCTCCCGAATGAGCCAAGGCGTTGGCCACCGGTTGTAAAATTACGCCTGTGAATATTTTTCCAGATGCCTGGAAACTTGCACAACATTGCTAGTTGCAAGAGCCAGTCCAGATTGACAAGAGAAACTGGAATCCAACGTATATTTTTCTGCTTCCCCAAGGATCCGGCAATTCGTAGGCAATGGATGTTCACATGTCACCAAAAAGACAACATTAATGCAGACAAGGAAGGATTTGTATCAATCATTTTGTTGAAGATGACTATGAGGACTCTCTTAAGGCAGGATTAATGGGAATCATGAAAGAAACTGGTAGATTCACTTTATAGTTTTTGGATATTGTGTTTGTTTTGTTATGTATACATGTAGCCCATTTTATAATTTTTTAGTGACTTTGGTTTAAAAGTTGCTTTGATGATTTGTATATAGCTTTCTTTTTTTAATTTGATTTGGTTTTTAATTCTTTTGTAATTTATGTTATAACTTACTTTCTTTACAGCTATTCTTTCACTACATTTACTACCTAATTCACCAGATGTTCCATGTCAACAAAAAAAAATTGTGGAAAAATTAATGGCCCAGTTTAGTCTTTCCAAGGCGGAATCGTCAAGAATTCAATGCACTGAATAAGTGAAAGATATTCTAGAGGTTTCTGAACCTACACCTACATCTGTTGACAAATAAAATTAATTGGTTGATTTAAAAAAAAAGGATTGATGTATTAGAAGAACTAAATAGAACATTATTGGATGGATTTAAAAATAAGAAGGTGACCTGGCGGTCTAGGGGTAAGGTGTCAGACTTCTGTGCTGGGGGTCCAGGGTTCTATCCTCGGTCACGGCACAGATTTATCTGATTGCCAAACCCTTCCTTCACCTCTGACAATACGTGTATTAATCACAACTTGTGAATGTGTGGAATGCCAGGCCTCCACCGTGGTTCGGATGCCACGTTAAACTGTAGGTCCTCCATTTCATCTCACAATCACCCTACCATTACACATTAGCGTAAGTGCATATAACCCGAACGGGTAGTAAGATGCGGTGCTAATAATAATAATAAGAAGAAGAAAGGGGAATTATTATTATTAGCACCGCGTCTTACTACCCGTTCGGGTTATACGCACTTACGCTAATGTGTAATGGTAGGGTGATTGTGAGATGAAATGAAGGACCTACAGTTTAACGTGGAATCCGAACCACGGTGGTGGCCTGGCATTCCCCACATTTACAAGATGTCTTGTCAGAGGTGAAGGAAGGGTTTGGTAATCAGATAAATCTGTGCCGGTACCGAGGATTGAACCCCGGCCTCCAGCACAGAAGTCTGACACCTTACCCCTAGACCGCCAGGTCACCTACGAAAGGGGAATTACAGCTCTTTGGTAAGAAACTTGTTAAGGCAGATCAAAAAAATCAATGTATTGGAAAGCAAGTTGAATAAAATTCCTAATTGGGATGAAAAAACAAAGGATTTGTCTAAGCCCTGTCTGACCCCTAATCATATAGACATTATTCTCAAACGCAAAACAAAAGCAAGATGGACTAGAGAAGAATTATCTAAGGAATTTACTCGTAGATATTTCAGCCAGAGGAGCTACATAAATGTAAGGGAAACATTGAACTACCCTCCTCCAGGCCTGAGTACACTCAGAAAATGTAAGGGAAACATTGAACTATCCTCCTCCAGGACTGAGTACACTCAGAAAATGTAAGGGAAACATTGAACTATCCTCCTCCAGGCCTGAGTAGACTCAGAAAATGTAAGGGAAACATTGAACTATCCTCCTCCAGGCCTAAGTACACTCAGAAAATGTAAGGGAAACATTGAACTATCCTCCTCCAGGCCTGAGTACACTCAGAAAATGTAAGGGAAACATTGAACTATGCTCCTCCAGGACTGAGTACTCAGAAAATGTAGGAAACATTGAACTATCTCTCCAGGTGAGTACACTAGAAAATGTAAGGGAAACATTGAACTACCTCCTCCAGGCCTGAGTACACTCAGAAAATGTAAGGGAAACATTGAACTACCCTCCTCCAGGCCTGAGTACACTCAGAAAATGTAAGGGAAACATCGAACTATCCTCCTCCAGGCCTGAGTACACTCAGAAAATGTAAGGGAAACATCGAACTACTCCTCCAGGCCTGAGTACACTCAGAAAATGTAAGGGAAACATGAACTACCCTCCTCCAGGCCTGAGTACACTCAGAAAATGTAAGGGAAACATCGAACTACGCTCCTCCAGGCCTGAGTACACTCAGAAAATGTAAGGGAAACATTGAACTATCCTCCTCCAGGACTGAGTACACTCAGAAAATGGGCAATGAATACCGATTTTAGGGATAGTATTTTAGAAGATGTGTTGACGATGATGGAATTTTCTGGAAAGAATGAGTCCCCTTTACAAAGATGCACTGTCCTGTCATTTGATGAAGTTGTTGGGCCACATTCATATATGAAAGTCATAATGGCCGGAGGACTCTCTGATTCCTGAAAACAACTAGTTTATATTGGTGTATATTTCGATCAAAAGATGACCAAAGAATTACTTTTTAAAATAATTTCTATATTATAAGAAATTCAATTCACTGTAGTAACATGTGTCTGCGATATTGGTGGTGGGAACCAAGTACTATGGAAGGAATTAAACATTAACGTTGAAAACACCTGTGTCAAACATCCAATTACAAACAAATAAATGTATTTTTTTGCTGATGCGCCACACCTGCTTAAGTTAACAAGAAATTGGTTTTCGGACACTGGCTTCCTATTGAATGGTGAAATTATTAACAAAACCCCTCTAGAAGAGTTGGGGGACAGCACAAGAACTGAAATAAGTTCATGCCTTCATAAGTTAGGATATTTACATTTAACCTGTGAAAAAGCACAGCAACAGAATTTGCAAATAGCACAGCTGTTGCCATATTGTAATGATATTGATTTGGATCGCTCTAAAATATATAAAAAGTCATGGATGAAGGTAATTTTTCTTTAAAGTAACATATGTAGAGTATCCTTTTATGATTCATCCATGAAGAAACACGGGCTTCTCAGAAATAATGTGAAACGTAGTACACCATTAAAATATATTTTTTAGACCATTTTTCCTGTTAAAGGAACAACTCCGCAGTATTTGGCAAAGACGCCAATTCCCTATACCAATAAAAAGCTAGCCTTCACAACACACTGTCGCCAGGAGACTTTCTATTAGTTAGTTTTTACACTGTTGACGAAGAGAGCAAGAGGCAAGGGGTATGCCATATATAAGCCGTTTGTGTGTATGTTTAATCCATCCAAGCAGCCACACGGACAAGTCGCACAAGCAACGTCACACAAGTCAGTGAGGCACAAGCAACTCAGTTAGGGACTCACAAATGCACTAGCACTGGCTCTCGCAGTCTAACACAAAATACAATAATTTATGTTAATATCCCAAGTGTGCATTGATATAAATCATTTAATCGGAGTAGGTATCAGTAATCAATAGATGTAATTTGAATAAACTGTGTGTGAATAAACAGCCATCAATAGTTCTCTTTCTTACATTTATTAATTATACCGATTTAATTAGTGCTTGACCACGGAGCAATTAACAGCTGGTTAAACGGTATCTATTCCATATTGTGATGATAGGCTCGACCAAGGAGCTATAGACAACCAAAATATTATCATAGCAATATTATATCTGGAATTAATCCGTATTGTTTTAATATACAACTGCTACAGCCCTTATGCATTACTTGCCAGGGGAAGACAAGAAATTAGCCAAGAGAACTGATGAATTTATCAGTTTATTTAATAATTGGTTTGTCATCAATTCATACTCAATAAATATGAAAGTACCAACCAAAAAGCCTTATACTCTTCAAAGAGAGACTCGAAAGTCAACACTAGAAAATATGATAACTACAATGACAAATATTACATGTGTTTGAAGGAAAACTCTTCAAACTTTCCAAGAAGGAATCATCACCACTAGCAAATCTTTGGAGGGCTTTTTGTTCACGTACAAACAAAATTTTACATCAGCTACCTCTTAACCCATCGTCTCAATCAGGACTGTCTGGAAAACTTCTTTTTGCAGGTATGCAAATTATTATATTAATTTTGATAAATTATTAGCTGAACCTGTGTGGGGAAACCTGCGCCTCCTCCTGTTTCTAATAAACTCATTTTTAAATATTGTGTGAAACCCTCTTCTGGGCCCTTAAATGACAACTCCTTGAAAATATTAATCCTTATTTAGATGTGTAAAGTGTAAATATATCTGAATAAGAAATTTGAATATATTTATTGTATAGATAAATATTTTTCAATATTTCATTAATAAGCAACTGTTTTATTTTTCACATTAGTGAATGTATTTATATTACTCTAAAGTTATTTCACAATAAATATTTATTAACAAGGCCACCTCGAGCATAATTTTGAGCCCGGGTCTGATTTAAGCACCCCCTCCTCCTTAACGTCCTATAAACTTGAAAGGAACTTATTACAAGACGGATGAATTTCTTATGTTGAAATGTGGATTAATTAAATACATTTATATTTTAATAAAGTCAGTTGGTTACAATTTTAGATCTAAAATTTGGCAACAATGCACATTATCACTGCACGCAACAAGTATTTCATACCCATTCTGCCTTAAAATAAATTGTCCCCAACTGTGCTTGGGCCAGATCACTAATAGCTGTTTTTGAAAATTCTAACAACATTTCGATTTAATCTAGATGCATGAGTCTAGACTAATATTTTGGTCTGTCAATGGGGCTAGCTTACTTTCTCCCATCAATGCTCTATCGCTACGCCATTGCTCTAATGCTAAGCCATGCATGAACATTAACTATATTTTGCTGAAAGTAAAATAATGACAAGGTAATGTTTTTAATTTCTTCTAAGGGTCCTTTTATACAAGTGTTTTGTATCACAGCGACAAGCAATGACACGATGTCGGGCATTCTATAAATACACCGGAGGCAATGGGTGCTTTGATACTCTGTCGCGTGTTGTTCATGTCGTAGCATTTTGAAAAGTGTATTCTCGTAATCTAGAAAACACCACAACATGAATAACACCCGGTGAGATCACGATACATTACTTTCAATGGAGCTTTTTATACAGGCGTCAACTTTCTTGTCGCTGTGTTGGCTAGACAGCAGGGCAGCCAACCTCAATGGTTGAAACATCAGTGTATTTCTGTTGCAAATTTTTGTTCCACTTTGAAATAATAATTTTTTTATGTTAGTGAGATAACAAACATTATGAGGAGGGAAATTTAGCAGACTATCAGGAATTTCCCTCCATGGTATATGTTATTGTTTGTATCATAAGAATATTTACTTTAGACTAGTTCAGCAGCTAGATTTACAATATTTGTAATTCTACAGTTTAAAAAATAATTATAATCAATAAATGTTTATTTAGTTTCACAAGGTTTGATAAAAAGTTGACTTTGTTACCCAGAAATTTCAAATAATAAAACTAGGTGGAACGAAAAGCGTGCCCCTTGCACATATGAAAATATTATAATTTTATTTTGAACAAAATAGTGGCACCCTATTTTAATTTGTTAATTGGTTTTAGTTTCAGTTAAGTTAATGTGTTACAGTTTTATTAAAAAGTTTGCATTGAAATTATTTCAGGCGGAAATCCTATTCATTTCACCAAAGCCGTGTTTGAGGCCAGTGTTCTTTTAAATTTGAACAGGAGTCCATCAAATGATGTAAGTGACATCCTAAAGTAATTGAAGAACTTTTGGTTGTCATTCCCTAAGTTTCTGGTATAGGTTATTGTACGCTCCCTAGAAATGCCTTGCAATGTTTATTGGATGCACAGAGATCCTCTAACGCCGTTTTTTACTAAGTTCTTTCAATAGGAGGTAAATAACACATGTATACATCAAGATAGAAAAGAAGAGACTGACAACCCTAAATCTGTTTTTCATTTCCTCCCACCCTTCTCATGACGCTTGATATAAGGTGGCTTGTATAAAAAAAAAGCCAACTCCAAAGAATCTCGACACAAAATGCCTGCATAAAAGGGCCCTTATGCTTCTAAAAATGGTGCAATCGCAATCCTCTCTTGTGGGGTTATTTAATAAACACCTCTATAAAATTCAAATGCACTTAACAGTCAATAAATAATGTATGGCACATTAAATTAAAGAAATCCTTTATGCTAAGAGTTAAAACCCCAACACAATCTACTACAGCTGGCCAAATAGCTTGCTGCTTGCAGTGCAGTCCCTAGATTGTAAGAACCACAGTTCAATGGCCAGTGTTTAGAGGTTGAAAAAATGTAGGGGGAGGTTTGTAGCGCCATAAACATTGTGAAAGGTCATTAGTACCTTTATTTAACACACAATATTGTTGGGAAATTAACAAATCACTTAGGCCTAATGTTTTTTAAGTTAAAATTTGTTCCATCTGACTATGGGTAGTAGCGTGGGACTATAACACCAAGATAATACACCACTGGGTCTAACAAGGACACGAGTCATAATAAACGGCAAAGAAAAGTATTACAGTATCAAATATATCTTGGCAATGTATGAATTTCTTAAAAAGATTATTATTTGTAGTTTTTTTTAAGATGACACCCCTGCCCCCCTATAGTCCGGCACCCCGGGCAGTCGCCCACCTCACTTGTCCCTTGGGGTGGCCCTGATTAGAATTATGCTGCTTTGGAAAAATCCTGGTATGCTACATAACAAATCTAATGTAAATATACCAGAAGAGACTCCGGGTCACTTTCTCATATAAGATGCTTTAAAGCAAACATGGATTGATATTGCTATTGGACAGATATAACAACCAGAACCAGATGACTTCGACTTATGTGACATTGAGAGTACATCATGCAGTAGTACTGCATCAAACTAACAATATAGGTTGTCATCCATCAGAAAGTGATGGGATCTCATATCTTGCTGGCTATTTTGCAAAAATACAAATTAAATTAATTTTCATACTTGAGGAAATATTCCCATCAAATACAAGGTTCTGTAAGTAAGCAGCATTATTATGTAATCCCATCTTGGATTCAGCATCTATCTTTTGGTGGGTTTATAGAACCTTCTGAAAGATGGACTGCAGAAGTCAATCAAATGGAGCATTACTTCATCAAATTTCACAAAGAAGAGTTTGAAGAAAAAAATTTAGTCTTGCTAAAAACCATTATTATATATCTTCTAAATTGCGTACACTAAAAATTAATAAGAAATTAATTGAAAGATATTACAAACAAAGAATTATTATTAGAATTAAGTATTTGAATGTTCAGCGAGAACAGCAGAAAGAAATAAAAGGGAACAATGCAATGGAAAGAAAGAAAACTGGTAAAAAAAAATCAAGAAAATTGTTAATTAGTCTTAATAAATAATATAGTAATAGTAAATAAAGTGCAAATATAATAATAATAATCATAAATTAAATAATCTTGTGATATTTCTTTGTTGAAAAGCAACATCTGTTTGATTTTAATATTTAACAAAAGTCTTCAATAATATTTTGCGGCCATATTACATAACAATTTACACTGTTGATTCTGTGAGTTATATTCAAAAATTATATTTAAAAATAAATCTATTCATTTATGTGTTTTATTAAATCAAATTAAAATTAAAAGAATTCAACTAAAAAGTTTAAAATAAACAACATTTAAAAACACTTAAAACAATTATGATAAAAAGAAGTTGAAGTTATTGCCTTTACAAGTAGACACGCGTCACACAATTTATTCAAATCTTCTTTTTTGTGACGCGTTCGCGCCAGTTCAAATTCTGCAATCCCATTGGCAGGCTAGTTAGAGCAAATCTGTTACTCTAATAAACTTGTACTTGGGTCATCTTTTAAATGTTTAGATACACAATGGTCCAAGATACGCTCGGGTATAGTGTTCTGTAAATGTTTCCTAAGATTGTCTTAGTTCATAAAAAAATACTAGGTTGCAGTACTATTTTTATAGATGGTTTTGTGAAAACTGCAATGCTTCATTGTGTGAACAAGATCGTTTTGCTATCTACCACACTATGGCAAGTTATAGTTAAGCCTAAATGTAATTCATTTATGATTTTTTTTTAGCTTCATAACAAAATGTGTACACATCTTTTATTTTTAATTTTTTTATCTAATAAATTTGAAAAAAAAAGTTGTATGTTCAAAAAAATACCACTAGTAATTTTTTTATTATATTTCTTCTATAAAAAAAATAAAGTTCATACAAATTCTGAAAGTTCATAAATGAATATAATAAACACACAAAAAGAGTATTATTATATGTCAAAAAGTGTTCTCACAGCAAAATTTCAAAATATAAATTTATCTAGTATCATAAAGTTCATCATGTAATTTCATGCTGTTGTGCAATGTTTAACCTATAAATTATTTTTTTAGAAAACATGAGAAAGCATATTAGTATCTATTATCTTTCATTCAATAATACGGCACTATTTTAATATTATAAAAGAGCCTGTAATGTTATGTCTGAAACACTTACAACATTTCATTTTTGTCATAACTTATAACGTGATTCATCTTTTTATGTTTGGAGTGATATCTAACGGTTTAATGCTAGACTAATGGTTATATCTGGTTTAAAATATGGATGTTGTCACCCTGCGCATCTCTTTTTTTTCACCCTAGAATAAACGGTTATGTGGCTGTGGAATTCTTCTATCAGCTGTAGACGTAGAAAACGCAATACTCTTATGTTAGAAATACGACCTTACGCGTAAATTAAAATTGGTGAGTGTATTTAAAATAATTGTGAATGCATAGTTTTAAAAATAATACCTTTTATTAGAGCAGAAGCAATCTTATACTACTTCGCCACTGGATTTGTTACACTTTTGCTTAAACACTCTATTTGAACTTGCTCTTAACCTAAAGCGCCGTTTACACAGTACAGACTTCGAATATCTTAGGTGCATAGTAGTAGTACTTCATAAGAGATCGACTCCACACTTACAGATTGAACTGTGTATAGAATCCCGTATAGAATCCTTTCCTTAGTTCCTATCACTCCATAGAATACGATTCAATTTTAACATTCTAAGGACTACCAATCACAGCAAAGTATGCGCGCGCGCATCGAAATGAAAGCACAAAGGCAATTTTATAACAATTACACTAACTAGCTCATGTTTTAAATATATTATGTGTGACAGCACTTAACCTAACTTTCAAATGTAGCTTATCCTAGACGTTTTGTCAACGTATGGCGTGAAGTTATTTTTGTTAATAATAATCGTTCAGCTGGGGTAACGTCTGCTTGCGCCTAGCTCTAGAAAATTTCCTTTTGGAGACTCAACTCCAGCGAGAAAAACTTTAAATTATTCTGAGTACAAAAAACAAAGCATATTAATTTTGATTGGTATAATAATAATATTTAGCACCGCGTCTTACTACCCGTTCGGGTTATACGCTTTAAGTACTAATTACGTCAATGGATTAGGAATTGAGAAGGTTGAATATAGAGGAAGTGAACCTGCATTTGCGTGGAGGGAGAGTGGAAAACCATTTAGGAGCTCCCCCCCCCCCCCCAGTTCACCCGACCAGATTCGAACCTCGATCTCCCCGTCCTAAGCAGTCGAGCTCAACATGACTAGCGCGTTAGCCAACTACGCCACCGAGGCGGGTTTGATTAGTATAGCATTAAGTCTCGCTGACAGGGAAATCACATTTAAACAGTTTGTATCCTTAATAACATGGCGGTTTGAACCAATTAAATAGACAGAGTCCACAGACTCGTCAAGGAGTTTGTAAGCGCTGAATCCGAATTATCTTTAAGCCATTGATGGTTCTTAGTAACGGTATTGACGTCTACACAGTCTATTTTTAATCAGATAACCGTGCCAGCCAAGAGGAAAGTCTGAGACCGTCCTATTAAACTATTTGAAAGAAGATTGTCTAGAGCAAGGCACAGACATTATCTGTTAAGCAGAGGTTTTAAAGAAGACAAATAAGAAGTTGAACCTACCAAAGTGACACTACTGTTTCTGAGAAGTTAGTATTTCTTAGAAAAAAATGTTTTCAGATTCCATGCTTCCCTGGGTTTTTAAATTTTCAGCAAAAAATATTTCTTAAATGGCTCCATGCTCATACTATAATTACATTTTGTATTTGTTTCCAAATCAACAGACCCTTTCGCTGTCATGAGTGCTTTAATTTCAATGCACACACACACCCTTACTTTGCAGGGGTTGGTAGTCCTTGGACCTCTGTATCGACTATAGGCTGTTCCACTTTTAAATTGCAGTATAGGCTCTGACCTAACCAGCGTGCCATGTGATAATCACAATGAACCCTTCGGCTGTTAATGTCAGTTGTTTTTAAACTGGATCCGCTACATTTAGATTCAAGCGCTCATTGCTCATTATGAGGCTTCATTTGTTCAATACCAGGCCCAATACTTCATGGAAAGAATTCAAGTGCTGGGGGGTCGAACCCGGGGCCTATGTGGTCTCTAGCCTGGAACTCTTGATCACTAGACTAGCGAGCCAGTCTTAGATGAACTATAGTAATTTTAATGTTTGCGGAATCTTTCATTGAGTTCCCATAGCAACACGAGAGTGTTGCTATTGAATAGCAAAATAAACAAAGCTATTTTAATCCTGATAATATAATTGTTTTTAATTATGACTAAGTAATGTTTGTTACTTTCTAATACCTATTCTATGGTATTAGCAACTCAATATTTCATTGCTGCACTTACAAAAGTATGCCACCTATTTGTATCGTGAGCTAATCCTATCAAGTCCACCTCATTACTCATGAGGATGACATATAAAGATGTATACTTGTTTTGGGGGAGAAATTCTGATAATAATTTACTGATTACTTCTTTTTTTTTAAATTCATATTTTAAAAGATGGCTTTAGTAATTTGGTTTAAATTGGTTAATTGTTAAGCTTTTTGCATTATAAATAGAATATTTGTTTTTCTAAAAATAAAAACATTTACTAATAGTAGTTAACTAATTACAAAGTTTTGTAACTTAAGATTTTTTTTAAATGGCTCTAATGATTAGGTTCAAAACTGAAAATCGGGGACTATTTTGCATTATATATATTAGTGTCTAAAAAAATTAATCTAAGGGTTGTTTAGCTTCAATGAATGATATACAATTTTAATTAGCTTCAGATTGATCTTGAAGAATGAATTCAAATTATTAGTTTTTCAAGATAACATGATATTAAATAATTTTAAGATTGTTAAAATATAGGTAAATTAATCTTTTTAGCAAATGTATATGTAATGACTAATGACATGTGATGCACGTATGTGTGTGTGTGTTTTTTTTTGTTTTTTTTTTTGCTGCACACTTACACTTAAGTTGTCTACTGAAAGAATATTATAATTTGACAAGGAAAGTTTACAAAACATTATTTTTGAGAATTTAAATTTTGTTTAATATCCATATTGGAATATTGGAACAAATTGGTTTAAAACTTATTAATAAAGAGTGTTTATTGTGTGTAACAAGATGATTTGTTTGTTTTTATGAGGAAAACATACCTAGGGATAGATAGATAGTTTACTCAAAACCTATTTTTGAAAATTATCTTTGAAGCTATAATACTTACACAATATGAGAAGGTTTGTGCGATTGTGTCGTACCAATCATTTACTCTACTATTTCACATATTTATTTTAATTCAATTGTTATGTTTCTTTCATATTAATGTCTTATCTGTAGCTAAAAAATATAATGGAAGTTACTATTAATGAAATGTTTGAGTGAACATTTAATTTCATGTCACCCACTTCGGAGGCCACATGGTCTAACACGCTACTCTCGCAGTAGACTAGACTGACAATGATGGGGAGAACGAGGTTAGTATCTTGGTCGAGTGTAATGAAGGGTTTTTCCAAAATGGTTTCCCACTCTCCCTCCTCACAAACGCAGGTAAACTTCTTATAAATACAACCTTCCTAAACCCTAAAACATTTAGTGTAATTAGTACATTTATGTACGCTTATAACCCGAATGGTTAGTAAAACATAGTGCTGAAAGAAATAGTTTCATATTGAATTATTTATCCTGGCCATTCTTGTTTTTTACACAATATATAGTGTTATTGTCTTCACACTATTTCACCAAAATCTGGTTTTTTTTAGGGCTGATCATATAATGTGTATATATACAGTATATATGTATATATTTCTATATATTTCTGGGTACTGCTTATAATATCATATAATGTAAAATATTTTTATTCAAAGATAGGGGGTCTATGTATACTTTATGATCATCTATAAAACCGTATTCACAACTCAAGCATGTAATTTTTTTATTACTCTATAATTCACATATGTAAATTGATTAAGTTTTATTAGTTTTACTTTGTAAAACCCTTTGTATATTTTTCTATTATTGTACCTAAAAAGTTTTACAAGTCACATAGAACGTTAGAACCATCATAATCATCATGCTGAAAATTCCCATGATTACCATATTTTCTTTAGCCTATGAGAAAGTAAAAAGGCTAATATTTTTAATAAATGATATTTTAAATAATGTTAAGTTCATTAAAATTAGATAGTTTAATTTGTTTTTGACTACAATAATATGAACTATTTATTCAATGTGAATGGTTAGTAAGACGAGGTGCGTAGAAAATATAAAAACACTTTCAATTAATGAGTTAAAACATTAATAATCAACTATGTTCCCACCACGCACAACAAATACATTTAAAAAATTGGTTTGAATCGATAAGTATTTTCCTGCTCTTACTGTCAACTTTAGGCCTCAACCTAAACTACAACACCTACTACCTTTCAAAAGGGGGGAGGGTTGAACCAAACAAAGACAGAGGAAAGGAACAATAAGTGAACTGGTCTCACAACCCAGCTCTCGTGTGCGCACGTTTGCACATTCACACACAGACACACACAGAGGAATATCTCAGCCCATGAACATTTTAAAATTACTAGAGGTTTGTGGAGTTCTGTTTGACTATTCTAGAGCCTAGATAGATGCTTAAATTGTACTCCTACCACTCTCTAGCGAATACATTGATTCTTATTTCTGATTTAACAAAGTAGGGACATAATTTTAAAGCTTCACAATATTGGAATAAATGGTTTGTCTCGTCACTTCTAAAACGATTGTGGCAACACTGTAATTTGCTAAATGGTACACTTAGTTACTGGTATTTATACAAGCAGCGTTACACTACAGTTACCAAATTATTTCAAATTTTAATTTTATAAATGACTTTTTAAAGTTTAATAATAAACTAATGAATTATAAATAAATAGCTAAAATAAGAAAAATATTATCTAGCCTTGTGATTTCTTCTTTTTCCAACATTAATACTTACATCCATATTAATCTTGTTTGAGTAATTATTCATTTAAAAAAAATATAGAAAAATAATATAACAATAAATAAAAATTATTTTCTTTCTATAGTAAAATTCAATTTTGAGTATTTACCTTAATGAAGTCATGATAAGAAAAATAGTGTGAGGCTGAAAATGTGATAGTTTTCATTGTATAATTTAATTAGTATGATTAGTAAAAGTTATACAGGGTCTTCTTTCTATATAGTATAAATTACTTTTCATTGGAGAAAACCGATTTCAAATCCATAGAACAGGTTTTTCACAATATTTCATTTTGTAATACCGTATTTTTATGGTTGAACGAGTGCTGACCGGTCCCTTAAGAGTTAGAACTTTCCAAACATACCTGTGACAAGAAGTAACAGCTCCTTTCGTCTCTCAGGAGCAGGCTGTGAATCTGATGTCAGAGGAGCTGTAACAAAACAACAGGTTGTAATTTTACAAGTGGAGGTCATGAGAATTAATTTGTAATGAAGCATGTTAGCTTTCACGAGTATAAACAAGATTAGGAAATAATGGTGGTACAGGAAGTATGTGAGATGGTAGAGGAAGCAAGACTGAGATGGTATGGGCATGTAATGAGGATGTTGGCGTTAACAAGATGGTAGAGGAAACAAGACTTAGATGGTATGGACATGTAATGAGGATGTACATTAGATAGTAGAAGGAGCGAGCTTGAAATGGATTAAACACGTAATGAGGATGTTGGAATACATTGGATAGTAGAGGAAGCGAGCGTGATATGAATTAAACAAGTAATGAGGATGGAAAATGAGAGGAGGCCAAAGGATATGAATTAAGAGAAGTAAGTAGGACAAAGACCCTTAAGGGTGGCTACAAACAAGAAGGGAAGAGCAGATAACAGGAAATGTGCAACTGAGAGAAAAAAATAATGGAAAAGGAGGAAGAATAATGGAAGGATAGAGGAAGATGGAATTATTTTACTAAACTGACCTGGCCACGGACTGTAAACAGTTGATGATGATGATGAATTTAACAACATATCCCTACATAGCAATGTCAAATAGTTTGTAGCGTGTGTGCTGACTGAGTTTAATGTCTTGAGTTCGATTCCCAGTATGGACAAACAATTAATCATTGATGAAATGTGAGTTTACCCTTTCACAGTGATGAATTAATGATTGCTGGAGGCTGTATATTGTGTCTGCTAAGAATTTAAGTTAGATTATAAGTCATGTGCTGATCTTGTTAGTCTGTCCAGAAAGTCTATATATATAAAAAAAATTTACAAAATAAATTATAGGTATTTTTCTATAATTTAAAGAAAATATTTATTGCCTATTTTATTATGAGATTAACTGGTAAAAAAGATTTTTACTTAATGTTCTCTTTTAATTAGTTGTTTCCTTTGTAGGTCAGGTCTTCTTTCAAAGGATGGATGAGGGTGATAAGAACTCTCCACTAACCACAGATACAGAGCCGGAATGGAACTCTCATATCGCTCTCGACCAAAAAGGGGAATTGAAAATAGAGGTAACTTTAAGCTTTGACTAATGGTGAAACCCGCCTTAGTGCTGTAGTTACCTAACACACTGGTTTCGTGTTGAGCTAGACTGCCAAGGATGGTGGAATCGAGGTGTGAATCTAGGTCGGGTAAATTGGAGTTTTTTCCCTTCCTAAATACCGTTCCACACTCCCTCCACACAAATGTGGGTTCACTACTCTTAATTCAACCTTCCCAATTTCTAACCCATCCGAGTAATTAGTACTTAGGCATATAACCCAAAAGGCCATTAAAACATATTGTTATAATTTAACTAATGCCGGGATCATGTCATCTTAACATTCACGTAATGAACACATAACTTAACCAGTTATCCTTATGGTTTTAAAGGGAAGCCATCATGATGCATTTAACTTAATGGACACTTAATGTTCACTTCACTTAAGAGTTGTTCAAGGAAGAACTTTCACTTTGCTTGAATGTTAAGAGAAAGGGTACTTCTATATGTTGTATCTATTCACTCATTTTGTGAGCCAAGTTAACAGGGCTATTTAGTAATTCATTTGTTTGTTTATTTAATGTAGATAACTTCTTCGGTATAGTTTTTTTCGTGTTTTGCGAACTCTAAAACGTTGTATATGTTAATTAAACTCTATTATGTATATCCAGCATTCACTAAGTTCTATTGCAAGTACTTAGAGCCTAATCATTGCTAAATGTCTTTCCTTAATTTTAGTTTCTTTTCAAACTGTTCAAATCTAATTTCTGTGTTTTGTGAAAAACATGGTGTAATGTAGTAAGGAAACGAATTATCAATATAAGAGTCGAATTCAATATAAAAATATAAATATACAACCAATGTGTAACTGAAGTTTAGACTAGTTACAAAGTTTGCAAGGTTCCTTTGATTAACAAATTATACTTGAAATGAGTGGAAGTTAGTTAATTAAAACCTTGATGTGTAACAATTATAGTATAACAAAAGTGAGTTTGGAAACTTAGATATACTTGACTAGATTAAAGATAAAATAAAAATAAAAATTATGACATTATAAATGTAAGACTATCTTACATAAAATACATATAACATATTAAAATAAATAAATTAAAACATAATAGTTTAAGTCAATAGATGAGTAAGTAAATATACACTTCAATTTTATATTTTATTCTCCAAATCTTTAACATCCAATAAATTAGCAACCAAAATATTATCAATTTACATTTTCTTGCTCATCTATTGACTTAAAGTATTATGTTTTAATTTATTATTTTAATATGTTATATGTATTTTATGTAAGATAGTCTTACTTTTATAATGTCATAATTTTTATTTTTATTTTATCTTTAATCTAGTCAAGTATATCTAAGTTTCCAAACTCACTTTTGTTATACTATAATTGTTACACATCAAGGTTTTAATTAACTAACTTCCACTCATTTCAAGTATAATTTGTTAATCAAAGGAACCTTGCAAACTTTGTAACTAGTCTAAACTTCAGTTACACATTGGTTGTATATTTATATTTTTATATTGAATTCGACTCTTATATTCTGTGTTTTGCTCGAGTTATGTTGTCACGTGAATCCTGATCACACATTATTCTTTATTTTACATGAATTGAATGCTAACTGGATGTAAGTGAACGTTAAGTTACATGAACTTTAAGCTTTTTTGTCCCCGCATTAAGTATTTTAATAACACTAACGAGGTGGGAGGTAAAAATTTTAATGTAAGCTATTCTTATATTTTTGGGGACATAAACCTTTTTAGAAACAGCACCCCTAAATTCATCCCCACTGGGATTTTAGCTCCAATATTATGATTGGTGAAGCTTCAAAATTGTCAAAGCCAAAAACATTTTCAAAGCAAAGTCTAAGCTGACATTAGTTTTGAAGCTTTGAACACCCCCATCAAAATGTTTATAACCCTAATAGGTAGTGAGGCCCAGGTTTACGAAATCTAGTGACCATTGTGTGTTTAAAGGATATTGTTTTTTGGTCTTTGATAATAATTGTAATGACAATCACAAGAGGTTGGTAAGGTTGAAAAGATCTCTTTGGTTCTCATCCAAGGTCTCCCTCAAAATCTCAAGGTGAGAGATATCATATATTGGGACCTAGAACACCTTGAAATGCGTGTGAAGGCAACATGATAATGTTTACTTTTATATTAGCATAATATATTGTTATTTAATTGATAACTTGAAAATTGATATTTCTGATCTGTAGGCCTAAGGTTTCAATATAATTTTAACAATTTAAAACAAATCTCTTATTGTTTATTAGATTGATAATGATCATCAAATCAAGTTGGAGCCAAGTTATCCAGGCAAAGAGGAAATCAATGTAAGTATTTGTAAATGTCAAGTGCATGCACACGTGTGTTTTTTATTTATTGGAACAAGTCGGGAAAGGTTATATATACTGTACTGGCTTGAATATAGTACAGTCTTGCACATAATATGAACCTAAAATTTTGAAAGATAAATACATATATACATAAAATATATAAAAAGTCTTAAATATACCACGAGGTAAAACTAACAAATCTAATACAGTTTTATTAGGTGTTCTGAGTGCTTGTCTTGATCCGCGGGTTCTCTTTACAGATCTTCCAACAACAAACACTGACCTACTGAATTACCGTCACAATTACAGTGAAGGGTAGAAATCCTCTCTCCATTTTAACCAGAGGTTTATTATTAGACTCACACGAGTGAAATAATTCCAGCTGGCTGGCCATTATTGTTATGGTATGCTACCAATTAGACTTCTGTAATAATCTTACAGTTTTTTTCGGTGAAAAATGTTATTCTAAACACATAATACGAGTACTTTTTGGAATAATATTTTAGGGAAACCCCCTTTCAGTATATTCTGGCCAATATGGAATATATAGTCATACGAAGTATCCAGCTAAGTTTTTTTGACCAATCTGCTGCCATTAGGTAGTTGTCACATGATGTGGATACCCACATTTATAATTCATGGAGGGAAAGAAGTCTACTGTTCACAGAATTACCAACTATTAACATAATATTTCACTATATAGATTGATGCCAAACCACCTGAAGACTCAAAGGAATGTATTAATGAGAAACTACAAAATAATAATCTTACCATTATCAATTTTATACCCATCAAAGAAGAAGGTTCAACAGATAGTGTTAATGAAAATAAACAAAATAAAGAACTTCAACTATCCTCAACCACCAGTTTTCCACCTATCAAAGAAGAAATTAAGGTAGGTGATCTAAATAGTTTTTATTGTAGTTAATTTTTTTTTTTTTTTTGTGTTTATTCCTCCATTATAATTGCTTTTCCCCAGAACTGATCAAAATGTAAATTAGCAATAATAGACTGTATGCTCTCCTTAATTTTTGACATACATTGAGTTTTATTTTTCAAAGTTTCATTATTTACGTTACACAATTTTCATGTCAACTTCGCGTATTCATTAACCTTTTCATAATTTTCTTCAATTTGAGATAAATTTACATAGGTAACCAACCTCCATTCTGTGTTGAATAACTACGCCTCTCCTCAGCGTTCATAGTACAATCTGGACGATTCCTTTATCTTCTCAACTCGTACATCAAGACTCATACACACATTGATGATAAGAAACATGTTTACAATTACTAAGACTCCCATCTTCCTATAAACAACAGAAAATATATTAAGATTCTGTTAAAAACTCAATACTCCTGAGTTTGATATATATATATATATATATACGATATTATATACATAACTCCCTGCATGTATTTACCACATAACTTTAGAATAGGTTAACCACCTATAAAAAAAATCTACCTCTATTTAATTTTTATTTAAAGAAAACGTACCTGTTAAATGATTAGAGGCCCACATACTCAGTATTTCTTTTATTTTTCATTTTATTTGACGCGTTTATGGGGGCCTTACGTCTTCCCCCTTTTCCCGCAACTATTCTGCCACTGCTATTCCTTAGCCAACTTCAATCTATTATTTCCCAGGGCTAATAACACCCACTCCTCTTATGACTCACCGTAATCAGAAAAATAGCTTCAACCTATTTGGGTGAACCTTTAGGGCTCTATTTTTCTTTAATTTGATGGTACAGTTGACTCCTTCAACTTTTATTATTTTGTAGGGACTTACCCACTGTGATGTCAATTTCTTTGATCTACCTCTTCGTAATGACTCATCAAATAACAATACCGAATCCCCCACTTCGAATGTAGGTACATTACAAGTTTTATCATAAAGATATTTATTCTGCTCCTTAGCCTTCATTAAACTTTGCCTCGCTATTTCATTGCTCACTAGTAATTTTTCCTTTAACTCTTTTATATAGTCGCCATATGTGTATAAATTTTCCTCTGGGTTTTCCTTAAAAATTCCTGGAGTGTTTGCTTTCCTACCGAATAATAATTCATGTGGTGTATAACCTGTCGCACTATGAGGCGTTGTGTTATATACAAAAGTGGCATAAGGTAACCATTTATGCCAATCATGTTGATCAGTTGCTATATAATGACGTAGATATTCTACTATTGTCCTATGACATCTTTGTGGATGATAACAAGTTGTTTGAAGTTTCTTTATATTTAATATTTTACATATATTTGTAAACATCTCACTCATAAAATTTGTTCCTTGGTCTGTTAATATTGATTTGGTTATGCCAAACTTTAAAATAATGGGCTCAACAAAGTTCCTAACTACTGTAGCCGCATTGTGTTGTTCTATTGGTATAGCGAGCGTATATTTTGATAGCTCATCCTGACATGTTGACACATACTTATGACCTTACCTTGTTTCTGTCAATGGTCCTACGATATCTAAACATAGTTTTTCAAATACTATCTCAGGTGTGGTAGTTAATTCTAAAGGCATCTTTGTTTTCCTTTGTGTGATCTTATCCTTTTTACATATCTCACACTTTTTAATATATCCCTCAATATCTCTTTTCATTTGTGGCCATTTATAATACATTTTAATCCTTTGGTATGTTCTATTCATACCCTGATGACCCCCCAATGACTCATCATGAAACTTCTTTAAAATACTTAATTTTCTATATTCACTTACTTGTTCATTGGTAGTCTCGTCTTCCGTCTGACATCCTGCGTCCGAGGTTGGAGTTTGAACCTCTGTTACTTCATAACTCCTACTTAGTCCATCTGCATGACTAATTACACTTCCTTTTCTATAAACCACTTGATAATCATATTCCTCTAATTTCAATCTCCATCTGAGTAATCTCGAACTCTGATCCTTCACACTAAAGATCCATGTTAATGGTTTATGATCGGTGACTATTGTAAATCTCCTTCCATAAAGATAGGGCTTATAATACTTTACTGCCCAAATAATGATTAAAACCTCTCGTTCAGTTGTCGAATAATTTTGTTCTGCCTGGTTCAGGGTTTGACTCCCGAATGCAACTGGCAAATCCTTTCCTATCTCTCCTTGAGACAAAACTGCCCCTACAGCTTCCTGACTAGCATCTGTAGTTAATATAAAAGGTTTCTTAAAATCTGGAAATTGTAGTATTGGTTTCGTAGTTAAAATTTTATTAAATTGATTACAAGACCTGTTTCTCGGTCCATTCAAATTTTACTTCCTTAACAGTTGGTATAATGGCTTACCAATCTGACTAAAATCTTCTATAAATTTCCTGTAATAACTGCATATACCTATGAATCCTTTTAATCGTTTACTTGTGTTTGGTGTAGAATAATTTAATATCTTTTCTACATTCTTTGGATCGGGCATAACTCCTTCTGTTGTAACTACATGTCCTAAGTAAGTAACTTCCTTACGTAAAAATCCACATTTTTCTGGTTGTAGTTTCAATCCATGTTGCTGTACCTATTAAATACCTCTATCAGTCTTTCATTATGTATTAGCAAGGATTCACCAAATACAACAATATCAACTAAATAAATCAAACACTTTATTCCTTGTAGACCTGTTAATACAGTATTCATTAATCTCTGAAATGTCGCTGGTGCTCCTTTTAAACCAAAACATAATCTTTTAAATTCGTAATGTCCTGTCTGAGTACTAAAAGCAGTTTTCACTTGGTCCTCAATTTTTAGTGGACACTGATTGTACGCCGAAACCATCTCTAAAGTAGATAAATATTTTGCTTTACCTAACTGGTATATGTCCACGATGTTTGGGATATGGAATGCATCACCTATCGTTATCTCATTAAGCTTCTTGAAATCAATAACAACTCTCCACTTCTCTCCCGAGGCATCTATTTTCTTTGGAATAACAAGTATGGGACTATTCCAAGGACGTGTAATCGGTTGAATAATATCTTTCAACATTTGTACAACTTGACCTTTGACCTCATGTTTATGAACTTCCAGAATCCTATACTGTTTCTGATTTATCGGGGGTGTATCTCTACTCAACGGTATCGTGCGTCATTCTTCTCATATTGTCCACTTTTAGATAGAATATATCACTATAATCATAGCATATATTCTCAATGCTTTTTCTTTCCTTTGTATTTAAATGTCCTAGCCTTATTCTATCGGCTAATTTCCCTATTCTATCTCTTACTTCTGGTTTTTCCTCTATAAAACATGATTTTTACACAAAGTCAACTCTTTCTAATTTCACTTTGGGTAACTCAATTTCAACAGCTTTTTCTGTTGTATTTAACACACTACTCACGCACACTCCATTTCTAGCATTTGTGAGAGTTTCCGCTAAGTACACTCCTGGCACTAGAGAACTTTTAGGAACTACGCCTAATCCTTCTCCATCAACAATTAATTCTACTATCTTTTCACTTCGAGGTGGTATGTACACTTTACTGGTGGCATTTAGATTCTTATCTAACATAGGCAGTACATGCTGACCTAATCTGACCTTGCTTTGCCAAAAAATATATTACGGCTTGAAATTTGTTCCAAAAATCTCTACCTAATAACCCTTGATAATGGAGGTTTTCTGCTACATGACACTGATGCACATATACATCTTTACCTATCTTCAAATGCAAGGTAACTTTCCTTTGCGTCCACATTAGAGTGTTTGTAATGCCAGAAACGCCAGCTGCTTCCTTAGTGTTTACTTTATTTAGAACATGACCCACTAAACCGCTCTTCCTTAATTTGGTGGTTGAACTATGCTTGGTTCCACCCCACCACAATTCACATTCTCTATGGCTCTACCGCAACCATCCCTTCTCGGACCGGAGGACACTGCTGGTTGCCTACCTGACCTCTTTAAAAGTTTCCCTGCCTCTGCATAGGACTATTTGGAAATTTCCTTCTCTCTTTCAAACTCCTACTCCTCGGGCAATCCTGCTGAAAATGGCCTGGTTCCCCACAAAGGTAGCAGACCTCCCCACGAAGGTAGCTAACCCCATTTGAACTGATGTGAACCTCTCTCGGTTCACGTTTTACCTCTTGCTTTATCTATTTCCTCAGATAACAGCGTTTTGAACGGTGTCCTATTCTATGACAATTGGCACACCTTACTTCCGTCCTATTACTACCCATCTTAAATGGTTTTGTCTCTCTGGAACCTTTTTCTCTTTGTGATAGTATGTTACTTTCCTCTTCTAACGCAATTTCTACTGCTGATCCTAAACTGCTTACGTCTGTATTCCTACTCCTTACTATTGTTTGAATCCTTTCGTTTGATAGCCCTTGTATGAAACAGGCTTTCGCTAAATGCTGAACTAACGCTAATGCTCTCTTTTGTTCGTCCTGCGAACATACTCTACTGGCAGCTTCCTTGAAGTCTGTTTGCATAGTGTCAACACAACTTCCCCATGATGCTATCGGCTCTCTACTACTCTTGTCTGGCATTGAACAAACGACAAGCGTAAAAGTCCAATGTCCTCCTAATTGCATAATTCTCCTCTAATACGTCCCTTACGTCTTCCCACGTATTGGTAGCCATTTTAACCAATAATTTTGATTTCGCATCCCCGGTAAATTTTGCTTTTTCAAACTTTAATAATTTTGGATGACTCACGGGATTTCTAAAATCAAACGCCGCTTCCACATTTTCTACAAATTCCCTAAGTATTCTCTTATCTCCACTAAATGATTCTGGGATAAGTTTTAGAGCTTCGCTAATAGGACAAGAATCATTACTTACTTGGGCCATTTTAAATCTCTATCTACGACCTCTTACAATGCAACCAATTTAAACAATAACAATGACACACGTTAACACTTCTTGGCAGACAGAATATAGGGATTGGGTAACACTTACCTCACTTTCTTCTTAGTCCCCTTCTTGTCTCCTCATTAACCTGGGTACAGCTGGACACCAATCCTATCTGAAGTTGGAGTCCCGGAACCGCTTGAACTCTTGTACCTTGTCCTCTACTGGAGTCCCTGGTACACCTTCGGGTACTGCCAGGCACCAATCCTATCGGAAGTTGGAGTCCCGGAACCTCTGGAACTGCTCGCACCTCGTACTTCCCCACAAAGTCTCGGGTACGACCTTGAGTACAGCCAGACACCAATCCTATCGGAAGTTGGAGTCCCGGAACCTCTGTAACTGCTTGCACCTCGTCCTTCCTTGAAGTCTCTGGCACTTGGGTCGTCTTACCGCAACCGCCGCCTCTTCCCAGCACCTTTCCTTTTTGAGGTTAGAGTTGGGTGGCTCTCTTCGAGACGCGCCGCCCCTGGATTTCTTCTGTATGTGAACCGTTATCGAACCTGGAACTTCTTCTTTGAGTTAAGTGTCAAGACCCCACTTCTGACACCATTTACTTTGTCCGCACTGTCGTATCCCTCAGGTTTGGGAAGTCGAGGTTGGAAGTTTTTGTGTTTATTGTTGACTAAATCCTTGATAGGAACCTTAGATCTTGAAGAAATAATCAAATGGTGATGATTATGGAGAATAATGTTCTTACACGTTTATTAATTAATAACAAAAGCGTATTACAAGTTAGTGGTTCACTTGAAGAGTAATCCAGACAATATTTCTATATACACTCAGTATGACAATTATTACAAGAAGAGCCCGCCTTCTAGATATCCGGGGTTTATATACCTTCCCTGTTTACCATTGGAAGCTTCTAGTCATGCAGTACAAATGGTGCAATCAACAGATTAAATATCTTCCTTTACCTGGTGGTGTAATGAAATTGCTTTAAGGGGTTATAATAAGTAACTGAACCCCTAGCTATATGACAATTTATATTTAATAAAAAATAATTCATTTAAAAACAATTATTAAAATTCATGTTATACTTTTTGTCAAGAAAATGTTTCATGAACATCGTACATTTTTTCTTTTCCCGACTTATTTAATCATAGTCATAACACGATTGAAACAAGAATTCCTAAAATCCTAAAATCTTTTTTTTTTCTTTGGAATATTTAGCTTTGTCCAAAGATAAATACCAAATAATTCAGAGTAATATATATTCAAATTTTTATATTTATCAGGGAGTTGGCTTTATTTTGGGCTACAATAATTATGTTCTTCATTCATTTCAAAAAATTCTAATCTATCTTCAAACTTTGTAAATATCACCATTTATAATTCATGTTAGGGAACATAAAATTGTGGCACATAGCTCTGATTTAGAGTCAACGGTTCTTGGATTCAAACTTAAATCCTCATAAATACCACATATGACTTAGGGGAGCAAATACCTTATTTCATTAAATAGCTTAGTTGTTATTTTCTTTTAATTCATTGCCTTTAGTTAGGTTTTGATTTTTCCTCTTAATATAACCGATATTATTATTATTATTATCATCATCATTATTATTAGCACCGCGTCTTACTACCCGTTCGGGTTATACGCACTTACGCTAATGTATAATGGTAGGGTGATTGTGAGATGAAAGGAAGGACCTACAGTTTAACGTGGAATCCGAACCACGGTGGTGGCCTGGATAATAATATTGATTTATTAGCCCCAAAATTGGACCATTGGGACTTAAAAATCAATACATTTGTTAATATTTGATAAATATTTAGAATAATGTTTAATTTTTATTACCAATTTCTTTACGGAACTAAATAACACCTTCCGCTCATAATTTACCATCACAAGTTAGTGAAGTTTCACTATCATGTAAATATTCTAATTTAGAGAAAGTTTAATTCAAAAATAAGACAAAAGAGATTTTACTTAATTTTTACTGACCATATGAGTTCAAAAGAGAATATTTTTTGCATTATTCCGCACTTGGTGGAAAACAACACAAGATCTGGTCAAGTTATAATTGAGAAGAAACATGTTAATGTGTTTAAAACTGTGTGTGATTTTAAATACTCCACTAGTAATAACAATAATTCCAAACAAAATCTGATCTATACTCAACAAATAAAATACAAGTGCAATGTTTGCGATGAGAATTTTAAAGAAAAGGAGAGTCTTGACAAACACCTTATTCATTCAGAACAAAGAAAGTATAAGTGTGATATTTGTGATAAGAGCTCCAAGATGAAGAAGAATTTTAACAGACATTTTCTTATTCATTCATAAATAAGGACATATAAGTGTGATGTTTGTGATAAGAGCTTCAATCAAGGTAAAAGATGGCTTATAAAAATACATATTTTTTTTCATTTAGAACAAAGAAAGTGTAAGTGTGATATTTGTGATAAGAGTGTTAACCCTGTTAAAAAAAGAACACAACAAGCTCGTTCAAATGGGAGAACACTCACCCTCTGCCCTGTTGAACTTTAACACCGGAGTACTTGTGCCAAGACCTCATCTCCCATGCACACAATCTCACAGACTAAATGGAGATAATATCCGATGGTCTGCTCATGAATTAAGCCTTGCCCAGAAACAAATGAGTGATGGCAACTCCATGAGTTTATTTTTCGTTTCCGCCGCCTGGATGGATCCAGGGACTTCTTTCTACATGTTTCCTTGTGTCACCGCAATTCATTACTAAGCGCTGTTTGTCTCCCTGTGTTCCACTCCATTTTTCCCTCCTGCGGGGGTGAGCCCACCCCACCAAACTCTCCCCTCCGCCTCTCCCAAGAGTACCTAGACCCGACACACGGTACGATCTAAGTGATCGACATATTCCCCCTATACTCCCACCCCGCCGTCCCTCATCTCGTCACACTATCAAAAGCATCCCCACCGCACGTTGCCACTTACCCATTTTTCTCACCCTCCATTATCGCTCTATCGGCGACATCTCCACTCTCCCTTCATCCTCATCACCTCTATCTAACCCACCTCAAACCACACAATTCACTCGACCACTCAGTCCCCCAAACCCATCCCCATTAACAACAGCATATACTTACCAACACCCAACCCTCCCACTTACACACCCTATATCCATACCAGCTACTCGACTTGTCTTACCTCTCTCTCTCTCAGCTACTTCCATATCCTACATCATATGAGCACTCTCCTTTGTCTACCTCCCCCACGAGATTCTCCTGCTCAACATATAGGCGCAGCCCCCTGCTCAATAGGTTCAACATTCGCACAAGCCCCGATCATATCCCAAGCTCATCCCACCCGTTCCTCATTTAAATCGATACCGCCTCCAACTCTCCCTCATTACGTATCACATTCCCATTCGACTATCGCTGCCCATGTAACTTACTTTCATCTCAGACTATTCTGTGCTTACTGCTCATAGATGGTCACGATTACGTTACTACTTATGTCTCCCTATCTCGGATAGTGGGGTTTATTTACTGCTGGTGTCTCCGCCCACTTTACGTGGGGACTGATCAGACTGTCTCTGCATAACGTAAAGCTCGCGGGCGTTATGTTTAGTGCTTATGTACGATGATATAAACACCACATCCCCAATCATCACCCACCTACACCACCCCTCTCCCAACCCCAAACCACCTACCTATCACCAAGTACTCCTCAATTACTGTACCCCCACATCCAAACCCCAATACCACCCCAAAGAGCCATCGCCAGTTCCAACCCTTCTCGCTAAACTCCCTCCCACCCTCCTCTAATATACTACCAAGCTCCCACTTTCTCCTCTCCAAACCATCCCTATCCGACACCCCTGTTAACGCGCACATCACCTACCAACAAGATCAAAAAGACACCACTCCTCTCACCTACACTTCCTCAACTCAACCCCGCCTACCCCCAACTCCACCACACCATAACATGACCCCGCCAAAGAGCCACCCATCATAATAATGTGAAAGCCTAAGATGCCTACACTCGCAACCAAGCCACTAGTCAGATCCTTCTACTAACACCCCACCTCACCACCCCCACTCTCCTATCCCCACACAACCCCCACCCCCAGATCATTCCGCGTGACATCCCTTAAAGAGGAACCCACACCCCCCCCCCTCGCAGTTAACCGGTCCACCCTAACCCACAATACGCCCCCACCAATACAGTACCAACCTCCCTCGCCCATCATCCGCCCCACCTTTAAGAGATTTAAACAATGGCTGATAGGAACCATTGGTCATACATCGTAATCCTTTAATGGGACCTAGCTTCTTCTAGTGATGAGAGAAAGATAAAAAAAACCAATACCATGATAACTCTCTTAAAGATAATTAAAGTGGCTGGGGCTTCAGACCTACTTTTTTTTAAACAGATTTCCCCTTCCCCTCTATTATTTTTCGTTACCCTTCTCCGAAACCGGGGCATGCAAAAAGGTGAGTCAAAAAGCAATAAATTTACGGTATTGTTACGTGGAGGTTTTTTTTTTGTGGTTCGGCAAAAATATAACACACCATAAAATAGGTGAAGGTTTCTTTTATCGTATTTTTCTGGTAATAATCACCAGGCTAGGGGGAAGTGCTATTTGAACTGTGAAGTGTGGGATGAGTCTGAGTGGAGAAGCGCGCTTCCTGCGTCATATTTTCTAGTACAACCCTGTCAATTTTTATGTTTATTTGCTTAGGGTTTGTGCTTTCATTTTTCTTCACTTAACACACAGGAGGTCTGTTCGGACTGCGGGACCACAGATTCACGTGTGTGTGATTTGTTACAGCAGCCAAACCCAGGTTGGTCATATAGTCTGGAGCGTTAGATTCGCAATAGACTGGTATTTTAAATTTGGCGACCGGGGGGGGGGGCTCTGAGAGAGTATTTTATCAGGTGCAGTACAACGTTTTTTTCGGGTTCCACTTTCCTTTTTTCATTTATCTTGTCTATAAAAGTTGACATTGATTACATTACCATCTGAAATAAAGAAAGGATATAAGACAGAAAAATATTAGAACATTTTAATTTTAATTTTATATTTATATAAAGGGGGAAAAAATATATCATATTACTCTACGGCTAAAAATTTAGATAAATAGTACTGGATGTGTAGAATGTGATATGCTAGTCTTCAAATATATGCAAATATTTTCTGAGATCCTGAGGAAATTGCCACGGCCACTCTTAGGACGCCAGGTCCGAGTGTTATAATGTACCCACCTTGGAGGGGACATCACCCCTCCTTCAAAGGGCCTGCAGGAAGATCAAGGGTTCGAATTTCAGCCATGTGACAAATGGGGAGATGTTTTTCCACAAGTACTTTTTCACTGTGGTTTTTTACCAGGCAGCTCTACAGACTTATGCGGGTGCATTTCTTTAAGTTTCCTGATCCTGATTTCCTACACTCCTTTTTATCCCCCACCACGGTCCCAGTACCCGTTTAATTAATTCGTAATGTAATTTAGATGAGTGAAGGTTGAATTTTAGAGTAAGTGTTATCACAATTTGCGTGGAGGGGAGATTGGGAAATCACTTTAAAGGAAAATAAATTATTTCAGTACTACCTGACCTAATATTAGAACTCATATCTCCAAAGTCTCGAGTGAGCATGTACAAGCACGACAGTTACTAGGTGACCTCCGACGTCACGATCGCCTTTTGGAATGAGCTTTTAATAAAGCCTTGATTTTCAACTACTAACTAAATAATAATCAATGGTTACACATATATCACGCTCTACTTAGAAGGACGTTGCCTTACCTCTGTGACGTTCACGGATGGATACAAAGATAACGCTATGTTTCATCAGCGGAGTAGTGATTTTAGTTTGATTCAGCGCGTTTTAAAGATAAACATACATGAATCGAAACTTACATTTTGTTAAGAGTACTCCAAAAATAGTGTCTACCTAGTCTCACAATAATTCTTATTTTTATACTGTGGTTTTTCTTGTAAACGTATGTTGTTTAATAACTTACCAACGTAGGCTATTTGGCGGGCTTGGTCACGAGAATTAGCTGTAGGAGTCTGCTTTGGCCTTAGGATGTTGATTAAATTAAAGATCGTGGAGCAATGTTTTTCTTGATTAGGAATCATGGATAGTAATTTTTAAAAAGATTTGTCTATTTTTTCAGAAGCATAAATAAGTGTTGTGATGTTGTTATAAGCTCTGTCCTCGTGGGACGAGGGGAAGGGTTGATCAGTAGACAAACAAGAGCCTCACTAGTTAAACTGCGGTCCTTTTAGTTCACTCTCTGTTTGTTACTGTGATATTATCGGTTACATTGGTGTCCAGGGAGTTGTAGTCAAATTGATTATTCGCGCTGCTTCGAAGTACTCGGTGGCGGGACATTTAACTAGAAACACTAAGACGACAACTGCGAGACCAGAAGGGATATGGATAGTTTCGCATTTGAAATGGCACATTTCTTATTCTTTGTCTAGGCAGGTGTCAGTCCTTGTAGGACTATTAGTACAGCGGCAATTCACCTTCAGTGTAACTCAGCTGGTTTAAGGCGTCTACTCTCACAGTATGACGCAGACTGATCACCAGAACGGCGCTAGAATTCGGGTGTTATACCATTATTTCGCATCGCGCAAGGTCCATTACATGCATGTGTCCATTACATCCGGGTGTTTGCAGAAACCTCTTATATAATACTCATTGTCGGTCCATCACGTTGCATTTCCCCACATGTCTCTTATACCCAGATAACCCTTACTATGACGTACAACTCCATTGATTGATAATGGGGGCTCTTCTATTATTCACTTCGCAAAGTCCTATAAATCGCAGTGTCTACTGATTGACTATTCTCGCGTTTTGGGAAATATATATTGCAGGTCCATCACGTTGCCATTTATCTATGCGCGTCTGCTATCTCACACAGTTAACCATATTAGCCAACGCACGATCTCCAACAAGTTGTGTTACATTTTATAAACGCACTCCCGCAACTTGTTGGCGATGTTGGTCGAACTGTTGGGTTGCGCGAGCTGTTGTGTTGTGTTGGATAAATTTTTAGAGATTATAAACGACCAAACCCAAACTGTTGGCCGAGTCAGGAGGCTTTTGTAATGCTTTTCCTCCCCATCCCCCCCCCGCACGCCCTCCCCGTTGGGTATTGCACTTGCGCTATCTAGTTGATATCATGAGTGGTCTAAAGCCTAATCAACTTTGCCCATCAAGGGGAGTCAGGCATCATTCATTCTTACAACCAATACACTACCTTCATAGTGTGAGTCGAAGATCATCGTTATTATGTAACAGAAGTTTGGATCCAACTATGTTGGAAGAATTTCTGCGGAAAGTAAGCTGTGTTTATTCGCGCCAACTTGTTGTAGACATCACATCCTGAAGTTCCTCCACTTTTTTTTTAATCAGTCTAAACATTTCTAGCCATGGTAACGACGTATTACTTGCCTTTTCTTCGATTTATTGTGATGACTCAGGAGTAGTACTCTTGCAGAAAACACTCAAACACTAAGAAACTGTGTTGAGTGCATGCTTGTCAGAGAGTTGTTTTGTTTTTTCAGCTAGACGTCGATTAGAAGGGCGCTGTTTATGGTAATAATGGAGTTACTTACATTTGTGTAAAGTGAGTGTTGATTGCTTGTTCACTCATTCGATGACGCATCTCTACAAAGTGACAAAATACTTTTGATATAAAATCCATTAAGAATATAGTTAGCCGGAAGCTTATTATTATTTTATTCTTTTTTAGTGAGGAATTCATGCCATCTCATTCATATTCTGAAAATTGAAGAATGACACCTGAACTTCGGTCCCGGGTTCGATTCACGTTGTCATATGGTGTGTAATGCTCCATTTAATAATTTAAATCAACTTAGTTTAATGTGTATTAGTTCGATGTTCCATTCGTTACTTGATCAAAAAATACTCACTAGCCTCACGATTTTAAAAGTTAAACTAATCTGAAAACTAAAAAACAACATGCTGCACACCAAGGTAAAGGACACTCTGAGTTCATCTTGATAGCCGCTCTCATGCGTCATGAACCTCCAACAGTGTTGGCCAATATGTTGGGTTCGGTAATTATATTTATCTCTACTCAATGATTCCAGCACAAACCCAACAAATAATTGTTGGCTTTCCACTGGACCAGCTCGCCAAGTCACCACTAACATGCCAACAAGTTGGGAGTGCGGTTATTAGGTGTTGTTCTTACAACTTGTTGGGATCGGTGTTGGCCATTATGGTCAGCTGTGTGGGTTTAGAGAGGTGGGGGAATATGCGATCATGATTCGGACTTGCAATGTATTTGTTCGCCTAAAACGCGATGTAATGGACTTGCGATCGCTGAAATGGTTGCCCACCCTAAGAAATCATGTTAGAATTCTTGGTCGGGTGTACTGAGCGAAGTGTTTCCAAAATTGGGATTACACTCTCCCTCCACGTAAATGCTCTGAAAACACTTGCCTCTAAATATAATCTTCATAATCCTTGTAAAAACTATGACCGTAAATGATAGTACATAAGTTATGCATAATCCAAATGGGTAGTAAGACGCAGTGTTAAAACCATAGAGATAGTAGTCACCGCACTTTTGAGGCTCTTATCAGCACGTACTCAATCATTAACAAGGGACTTACCACCTTTCGGTTCTCTAACATTGTCACCTTGCCTAATCCATACCAAATTTGGATTAGAAACATGCACGGACGGGTTTATACCTGTACGAAGCAAAAAAATCTAAAGTACTCACAAATAGAAATTACTGTATGGGGGCTTAAAAATGCCTCATTTTTGTTCCTGGGAATAACGCAAGATCTAGGGGCCTTGAGGTGGTTATATGTCAAATCTGTTTTCATAGTTTGTTAGAATTGTTCTGTGGTATGTTCTCATTCTACTTGGTCGCCATTTGCCTCATGTGGGATATTTCAGTCCGTTTAGGTTTTTAGCTTATGACATATTTGACAGTGAAGAGATGAAAAAATGTATATAGTTTTGTCGCGTGTGTATGTTACTTTTTGTTACCATCAGTGCTCAGTGGTTCCCAACCTCAGGTGGTCGCGTACCACTACGGTCGAAAATTGAATAGAGCATGACCCACTCTCCCATAACTCTCTATCCCAGTCAACATCTCCTTCCCCTAGCTAGAACTTTCAGGCAACAAGTTAACTCGTTTAGTTATTATTATTATTGTTTATTATTATTTCATTATTATTATATATGTAGGATTTTTATCACGCATCGCATTCGTCTTCATATCATCATCATTTATTTGTAATTACTACTGAAATCACAAATTTTACAATACTTTCTTCTTAAGGAAATATGTTTTTAAACATGTATTAGAATGGCGTATATAAAATAAAAATGTAAAATTAATTCACCGTATTTCTTAAGATTTTCTTTGTGTTATTTGCAGCCTGAATTTTTTTCACCAATGAGAATTCTTGGGGTTATTCTCTTCGCTCAGGAGCTAAGATATGCTTGTGTTCCAAACCGATTTCTTTGTCTGCTTTTGATTTAAAAGAGTACTATGTAGGTATTCCATGTTCACACAAAAGGTTTGTCGGAAATAAGTCATCAAGATACCGTATGGTGGCTCGCTGAAGAGTGTGTTGGGTGAGATATCGGCTTCTTACACAGCTCGTCCCTATATGTTTACACCAGATTTCAAACTCGTTTCCATGAAGTACTATTGTTTTTTAATTTCATCTACTCTTCTTGGTTTCATCAGATAAAGGTCCTTCCTTGGGCTTGGACACTGAAAGGGTGATTCCGAATTAGTTTATTAAATGAGAATGTCGGCCGTTTTTTATTTTTGATCATATTCTGGAAATTAGCGTGTGAATCGTTCTTGAGTAGTTGCAAGTGTCTCAACACGTTATGTTGGTCACTCTAGCTGTGACGGTAGCCTAGTTTTTATCGTGAGCAAGGCTTTCAACGTACAAATGCTGGTAGTAACTTTTCTTTGAACTTAGTGTTGAAACGCACAAATCCTCTATTTTGCACAGAATCATGCTCGAAGTTTGTCTTCACAAACATAAAAATTGTTTGTGACAACTTCCATCTCTTTTCATTTCCTAGAATGCTGTGAGCTGCAAATTTAGAAGTGATTAAATTTGGGATGAACATCATCCACGAGTACTAGGCTGTGTATATCAAAATTTTGCTTGTTTTTGGGGTGGGTTCTTGCGACGTCGCGGACCATGGTTGGGACCACCTGCTGCCTGTGGCCAACGTTCAGTTACGTTGCTCAATTATGACCTAGGAGGTTGTCCTACTTCGTATATCCTTACCATTTGATGAGTCACGATAGTGATTATAATAATACTAAGACTTTTTAATTCATAATTTAGAAAAAATTGTTTGACTCATATATCCAAAGGGTATCGCAATATTCGCGAGACATAAAAGTTGACATTAACCACGCTTCGAACATCTTGCTTTTTCCATAACAAACTCAAATCTTACAAATGAGATATTATTTGTATTCCCGTCACCCAACACAGATTGTCGATCTTTTAGTGAATTAACAAAATTAATCAAACTGTCACAACTTTATACGACCTTTTACATTTACATTCAATAATTTAGTAACCACGGAACTAAAACGCATTAAATAATAGAATAATAATAATCTAGATTTAATCATAATAATTAGCTAAAATTAAACATTTATATTTTATAACAAAATCAACCAAGCTGACAAGTTTATTGAGTTCTATTAAAAATAGCATTTTGGGTGCATTAATAAAATCATATATATATATCATGAGTTTATCTTGTTGCAATAAGTAGTGAGCAAAAGGCCGTGAATCTGAATGAGACATTTTAATCGTTCTCGAATAAACTAATTTATTTTGAGCATCGTGCAGGAACTGCCGCAGAAAAAAAATGTCAGTGACGGCAGCTAACAAATTGATAGTAGTGAAATCATCGATGCCCACTTATAATAATTTTGATATTTAAGTGTGAGAATAGTGATATTTAACCATGTACTGTGCCAAATTAAATGTAATAGGTTGCTAGTAAATTTTTAAAAAAATCCCCCGGTTCGTCTCCTGAGGGGAACAAGCATGAGCTAAAAACTATCTGGATTAAATAAATGTACATTATTCTTTTTATAATTAATATTTAAAATACACATTACAAACAAAACATATCGGGTTGTTCTGACATAGGGGAAGGATCCAGGTAGGGTGGTAGCATGGTGGGGGTGTTGGATACAGTCAGCCCTCACATTCATTGCATTGTATTACTCAGCAACATATTTAACTCTCCCGAATAGACCACAACTGAGACAATATTTCTAGCTATGGGAAAAAATAAAAATAAATCTCAGAATCACATTGACTGCAATAATGACTTTTTTTTGTTACTTATGTAATTAATAACGCCACGAGTTAATATTTATTTTATAAAATATAGTTTATCAAAATAAAGTACGTATAAACGTTCTTTATTTACTTTTATTATTACTAAACAGTAATTCTACAGTACTTTAAAGAAGCGGAAATTTCCAATTTTTATCATATATCTGAAACTATTTGAGTTTGCGAAATAACTTATCAGTGTAATGTTCTAGTACTATAAGAAATAAAAAATATTATAATTTGATTTTTTAATATAAAATCAATAGTTTCTGAGTTACAAGCCACCATATATTATGATTTTTTTTAAGAAGCACTACTGTATATTGAAATACGAAATTTATTGTTAAGGTTTGATGTGGACAGAGATGTTCCTATTTTCTCGTTTTTTCGGGAACACTATATTTTTTTCATCTATGACCTTTTGAATAGTGTTTCTCTACAATGTATATTATTATGTTGCATTTTGTTGCAGTTTTTTTTAGTAAATGTCTCTATTTTAAGATAAAAGATAAAGTCTTTGCGGTGCACCGTACCATTCATTTAATTATGTAGGCCTACTTAACTAGTATAGTTGCCATTTTGTGACTATTCAACACATACCTAATCACACCGTTTCAGGGCAGGCAAAAAACTGTGCATATAGCTCAAATATCTGCGTTATTTTGTTATACAGGTGAATAAATAACCATTTTAATATTTTCACACAATATTAAATACGGGAAATTAGATTCTTCTTATTGTTTGAATTAATCCAATTATTATTATCATCAGCGCTATTATTTTGTCACCACCAAAACTATTCTGGTAAGGATGTTTATCCCTAGAGAGCAGCCCAAGCTAGATTGATATTGCACTGACATCTATTAAGATAAACTAAAACTAAACATGTTAAAAAATTGGTTTTAGTAAGGAGAACAAATAATATTTTATTGTAAGAAAGGTTCAAGTAAAAGTATGTTTATCAGCCTGTTGTTTTGCAATTACTTACAGTAATTAGGCAATAGGCTGTAAAATATATAAATGATGTGGTTTGATAAAACTTGTAAAATAAGGTGATTTATAAGCTAAACAAAAAGTGACAGGAGGCTAATTAAATATCTGACAAGACAAAACATATTATGTATAACATTGATTTTGATATCATACGTGAAAAGTTGACAAAAATAATTTGATGTGTTTGAATTATGACTCAAAGTTGAATCATTAAACTTTGCAAAATATGTTCGAAACATTAAAATTGATGAAAAGAATGAAATGATTTGGTTTGCAACTATACATACTTTTAACTTAAATAATTTTAGTAAGTATCGACTAGAAAACCCAATGGTAAGAGACCATTGGGAAGACCTAGATGCAGATGGGAGGATAATATTATAATGAACCTGAAAGATATATGGTGTAGTGAGGTGGACTGGATAGAACTAACCCAAGATAGAGATAGGATCAAATGAGGGGAACTACGTATAGCTAGCTTAAGATAAGGATAGGGGCGTACTTTTGTAAAGAGCGGCAATGCACTTTGGAGTTCCTAATGCCAGAGAGTAAGTAAGTAAATAAGACTTTATCTCTAGTCATATTGATCGTGTCAACAAATTGCTACAAAACGAGCTAGTCTATCAGATAGACACGGATTTTCATTTAAATTGTACAATTTCTGCGGTGAATATGTTTAGGGTGTCATTTTATTCGGTTGTCTGTGTAGATTATGAATATGGCAGCTCGGAAATTGAAATTGGTAGCTTTCTCATCTTTTTGTTAAAAAAAAGTTGAAAAAAAACGCACTTTTTTATTTTTTTTACCTTACTTAACATAAAAAAAATTTTTTAATATCCGTGCAAAGTTTGTTTACCTATAAATTCTCTTTTAAAAAAAAGGTTAAGTTCATTTTTAAGGTTGAACCAACGATTAAAATCGCTAAAGATGGTCAAACCTGAATAATATCCCGCTATTCTGGCTTTTAAATACATCACGCAAAATCCAACAAACTGAATTTTATATGTAATTATAACATATTAACATGTAATTCCTATTCACAAAACAAAATTTGTTTAATTTCTATTACATCACAAAGTATATCATCAGTCTTTCCTGTTTTAGTTTTACGGTTGACACAAACAAGTACGGTAAATTCATACTTTGGTAAGGTTTACGCATATTTATTTACACATATCTTAGTAATGGTACCGTACATATTAATTATATGGTGATATTTTCTACAAACCCACTTATTTATATAGTTGTTAAAACAGCCGGGCCTTTTCTGGATGAGAAAAAAACGGATTGCAAGTTTCTCTTCTTCACGTGTTTGGCAGTAATCTTTCACCTTCTTTCTTGCAGATTCAATCTCCTCGGTCTTTTTTTTAGGTGAGTGTTATAGGCCACAGTCACTTCAGAATAAGTCTGTTGTGGTTTTATTACTAGAGTCTACTCTATGCAATGTCCCACTGGCAAACAAATTTTGTTCCGAGTTATCAATGTTACCCGCTATCATAAGAGCACATTATCTGGTTTTTATACAGGTATAAAAGTAGACGGAATAATAACTTTACCTTCTTGCAGAGATTCAATATTTCCAAGCGCCTCCAGAGTCTTTCAATACGTCATAGCTGACGCCATGACCCAGTTTATTTATTAGCCGAAGAGCAGTGGTATTGTTGGTTAAACCTTTGATCACAGATGGGAAGGGGAGGCCCCCATACGCTTTGGATTACGTATACCTACAGCACAGTAAACCAAATCCGGTTCCAATGATAATTGGCGATATTTAGCCCGAGAACTTGATTTTGATATTAGTCCTTCAATTAACAGTATCAATTATTTTGGAATGTATTTGTATATTTCTTCAACACTTAAATCTTCTTCCATCGGTGGCCACGCAAGTCGTTTTTTAACTTGCTTTATTTTCTCATATAAGACCTCACCTGCTATTTTGCAAAGTACTTTTGAAGACTCACAGTCCTTTAAACCTGCTTCAGCTTGTGTTGCAAAGATAGGTTTTCAATAACAACAGCTTCTAATTTTAGTGAAGATGGAAATACCAGTACATTCTTGTGACTTGCATGGACAAAATGTATTGAATCGCCCATTTTCTTCTTCTTATTTTACTAGTGAACTTGGTAAGCTTCTAACCATTCAAGACCACAAGCAGAAAATTCATCCTCCATCATGGAACGAATATTAGCCAGAGGAATGATTCTGGGTTCTTAAACTAGATTTTGACATATGGCCATGAATGCTTTATCTTCAACTGTATCATACTCACATGAACGGGTTTTCCTTTCTCTTTGTCCACGACGATAAAGGATACGACACTAATCATTGTGACATGATTTGTGATAAACTGCATCACTTAACACTTATCTATTTTTGCCCTGTACCTAAAATTATTGATGCAATATTGTTTTTGTCGGTACTCTATGGATGTTATTTTCAAATTTTCAAAATTATTTTGTCTCGAGAGAGCCACAACCGACGCTTGTCTGAATCACGTCCAAGCCTATGTGAAAACCGCAGGCACTCCAACGCAGATATTATTAAACCTTGGAACCCAGTTTACTGGAATAAAAACTGTCCCGAGATCTGAAAATTTTAGGAGTGCAACTTACTTTTAGCTCTGTGCGCCATCCGGCATCTAATCCTAGTGAAAGAGGAATGAGATAAACAGGCCGATTCCTGAGATGTTACTGTCACACCAAACACACTACGTGGTCATCTTATGTACCTTTGTTGGAGGATTTGCTAAATTCACTGACACGTAGTTCCACAATGCTTACCCCTTATGAAGTCCACTTTGGAGAGGTAAAGAAGACATTCCTGGACCAACATGTTTCCGACCCAGGACTGCGTGAAGGGAAGACAGGGGGTGACGATCCTGAGACCATCCTGTCATTGTTGAAGAAGAGGGCTGCTAGCAGTGAAGTCCACCAACAGACGCCTACGACAACAGGAGCGTAAACATAAATTGCCGATCAAAATTGGTGACAAGGTGTTGAAACGCAACAACCCGGTGTCTGATTTGTATTGCAAGGAAACAAAAAAATTGTTCAAACTTTATTCTGGGCCTTTGTTATTTCCAGAACTATACAGAGAAATTCTTTTGATCTAATTGTACCAGAAAGCAACAAGATACGTGGAGTGTACAATGCTACATTGTTGACACAATGGGTGGCGTAAGTGGTCTGTGTGATGCCATACATATTGTTGCTGCAAGAGAGAAATATTCGGTTGTTGTTCTCACATATAATTTATATATATATATATATATATATTTTATATATATTATATATATATATATATATATATATAATATATATATATATATATATATAACACACACACACACGACATGCTCTTTGGGAATACCTGTGACACCACTTTCACTTGTTGTGAATGCGGTTGTCAGGAGCCCATTGGAAGCCTGTGAAAAGATGGATGTGTTTCTTTTCGGATGAAAGGAAATAGTGGATTGGTATATTTTTCTATTTTTTCTCTTCAGAGAAAATATAAAGGAAGGATTACTGGAATAAGGGATGGTGTACCAAATTAAACATGATACCAGAGGAGGAGAAGAGAACTTTCTTCTCTTCTCCTCCTCTGGTATGTTTAATTTGGGAAGAAGGAAGAGAGAGGAGATTATTGTACATATTATTTATTTATTCTATTTAAGATGAAGTATTTATTCGCAGGGTTTTGTTTTACTTGGTATTCTTCTGCTAAAAGAGCGGAAAAGAGAGAAAATAAACAATTGTGAAGAAGAGGGGTGATAGAAGGACAAATAAAAAAAGATAATTTTATTATTTTGTATCGTCAAGGAAGAAGATGGAGGTGTTTGTTTCGGTCTTATATAGTTTGTTTGGTTTTCTACACACTAGAGGAAGAGGGCGACAGAATAGTACATGTTGTTACATTACGAATCTTGGCGGGCGTTAATAGTCGCCTATTAACCCCCACGTTGTGTCGCCATTTGTTACACTTACGTTTCTTCAGCCCCTTGTTGGAATGCTATTAGTTACACTTTTCGCGTTCCTTCCCTCATTGGACGTCATTTATTACACTTCGTAATATTTTTGATTATAAATGCCCCACGTTGTGTCGCTATTTGCTATATTACATAACAGAGTCATTCGTAAATCTTTATTTCTATTACGCAACTATGTGCTTTACTTATAATGTCTCGTTCCTTATAATTAGACTTTAATAAATGATAATATATCACATAAAGTTTGTTATCTGTTTATTCTTTAAATTGAAATCATTTTGTTATTAGTATTTTATAATCGAAACACTCATGT
>JBCFYV010011135.1:5347301-5371865 GCA_039000515.1 Timema cristinae
TCAATGGCTCACAAACACCCTTTATCATGCAGCAATGATTGTGGCAACCAATATTCTGACCATGTGATGGGTTTTGTCCAACAAAATTAATTGTTTAGAGTTAGGGTCAATCAGCAATGATCTCAGTCAGTAGCATCGTCCGTAAAATCAAATATGAGAAACTGTACATTAGTCTGTTGTTCCATTCCTTGGTGTGTTGTTTATTAACACACAGGAGGTTATTTTTTATCCTTCGCAATTACAATAATCTCGTGTAGCTATAAACTCATGTTAAGGTTAGAGCAACAAGACGAACATGGTCTGTGATTCACCCACAAATATTAAAATTTCATTTGCTTGAAATCCAACAATAACGTTCACGTTTTCTCTGAAACTACTGTTTAGTTTCAGAGTATTTGTTCAAGGGCAAGCCACGCCAATGGAGCCAAAAGAACTACTTGTGCCAGTGAAACTAGTTTTATTTGAATCAAAACATGAATGTAAAACCATAAACAGAACAAATCCATCTCTATCTTTCCTAAATTCTCCCATTGGTGACACATCCGGGTTGATGCCAAATGACGGGAGGAAATGGACTTAGTATGATAATAGAAGATCTATTCATTTTGACAATCCAGACTTAACAATTTTTGATGATAAAATCGAATAAAGCATCAAAATGTGATCATTATTTTTAGTGAGATAAATGCTTGAAAAATTTATATTTCTTGTTAACCCTGAATACTAAGGCCTTCTAAAAGTTTAACAAACTATTTCTATTTATTTTTTATTAGGGTATTTAAGGGTAACTCAGCACACTAGACTTTCTATGAGCAAGAGTAAAAGGACCTAGACATTTTGTAAAAAGAATGGTATTTTTCATATATATTCCAGGCTTCGTATACATGCGACAATGAAAATGGGACAAAAAGCTTTACTTTTGCTCAGAAGGAAGTTGTACTATGGCTTTTTATTTCCCAAGAAAAGTCCGTCAACCCCAACTTGGTTTGAACCAACAAACATCGGTTCCAGAGCCAAACAGTTTACTCCAAGAGCACCGAGGTCAACTAACACAACCTATCCTGTACATCGTTACACTATAGATAATATATAATAAATAGAACTCACATTTTGTTATAGTATTGATTTATCCTAAGCCGAGACCTGACGTGAACAAAGCCAAGAGGAAGTCTATGTTCTGAATTGTTACTGAACGGACTTTCTATAGCATACATTCACTAAATAGTCCCTCCTATGTTTTGTATTAAACTGGTTTTAAAATAACATTAAAAATTATTATAACAACAATTATCCTTTCATTTGATTTAGAGATTATAGTTTAAGCTTTGCCAGTGCAATTTGAATACCAACAAACTCCTGACTCAACGCTGTGAGAACCTATGGTACAGTCCTTATCTCATGGTAATGTCAAATCACCAACGGTCAGACGACAGTTCATCTCGGTAGCATTTAGTGATGGTAGTGGGTGTTGTAACTTTCCATCTATTTATGGTGTTAGTTGAGTGTGGCCCGAGTTTTGTAAAACATAAGACAGGATATTTAAAAGCATTAAAGAATACAAAAATTCATAGTGACTTGATTAACCATAGAACAGAATACACATTGTCACGCCTGTTTAAAATATTGCACTCGTCTTGAACCAATCATGTAGGTCCTTCTAGTAGTGATTGTTGAGTCTCTCAGGTTAGGGTGAATCAATAATAATGTTTATTTGATCATAACATACTAACTTAGGTCAGCTTACCTTTAATTTATATTTTTACTTTATAAGTGATACATTTGCTTATTGTATAGCATTTGTTTGATGAAAGAGATTCGAAACTAAATATCAACTAAAGATTTATATTTAATACATTTGATTGTTTCAGTTTAGATTTCAGTTTTATTGGTTCATTTAGTGCGTATGTATATATGACTAAGATTTAGTATCGTCAAAACCAGCACATGTTTTATCATGGCTAACCTAAATCAAATATTTTATAAATATATAAGAAAAGCATAAACCAGCTCTTAGTATTAAAAAACATACCGTATGGTACAAAATCAAAAATCTCAATGCCTCTTTTGGTATAATAAAACTATATTTTACTTATAGATTCATTAAAAGTATAATATTGAAAAAAAAAAAATGCTTTATACTTGTCAGTAACTATTATAAATACTTGTTATTTCGTTTAATGCCCAATGTGTTTGTAACATTATATAGCTTTGCTTTGGCCCACATATAATGAGAACAAGAACTAATCTGTGATAAGATATATTTATGATATTAAATCATAGTTGTATTGTAGATGTATATATGAAGAAAGTACCAATAGTGTTGCCTTTGATGGCGTTATTAAAATTGACATGAAGGTATATTTCAAGTTTTTAAACATGAAAAACATGCATTTTATTTACACTTGGGATTTTTTTAAACTATTAATGTTGAAACTTTTTTCCAATACTTTGCTTAATCTTTCCGGATTTAATCATGGAGGTTCTTATAAAATTGTGTTTGAAATAGAACTAACTTTCAGTGCCCAGAAAGAATGTGTGTTTTTTTAAGGACAGTTTAACTAATTTTTGAAACTCATTGAAATAGGTGCAGTAAAAGCGGTAAAGATGGTTTTAACTCTAACTTTTTTCACCTATATCTAAAACCTACTTAATTTCCTTATTTGAATATTTACCTAAAAATTGTGTTCTCTTTGTCCAGAATGAATAATAATGGAGGTGTTAGAATTTCCCTTAAAATTAAACACTTAATACAAATATTACACATCTATTTACTTATTGAAACATTTTCACACAAATAGCATATGTACTTTCACTGTAATGAATGGATAAAACGGTGACTGTAGGGCTTGAAGCCCTTATTACAAAATATTAATTATACTTTCTTTGTTCTGAATGGATAAGAAGGTGATTGGATAAATAACTCTCCACCTTGAAGATCATATCACAAACATCACACTTATAATTGTTTTGCTCTGAATGAGTAAGAAGGTGACTTCTTAAATTCTTCTTCGCCTTGAAGCCCTTATCACAAACATCACACTTATAATTTCTTTGATTTGAATGGATAAGAAGGTGACTTCTTAAATTATTCTTCGCCTTGAAGATCTTATCACAAACATCACACTTATAATTGTTTTGCTCTGAATGAGTAAGAAGGTGACTTCTTAAATTCTTCTTCGCCTTGAAGCCCTTATCACAAACATCACACTTATAATTTCTTTGATTTGAATGGATAAGAAGGTGACTTCTTAAATTATTCTTCGCCTTGAAGCCTTATCACAAACATCACACTTATAATTTCTTTGATCTGAATGTACAAGAAGGTGTTGTATAAATAACCCTTCACCTTGAATAACTTATCACAAACATCACACTTATACTTTCTTTGTTTGAATGAATAAAAAGGTGACTGTTTAAATTTTTCTTCCACATGTAGCTCTTATCACAAACATCAATCACACTAATACTTTCTTTGTTTTGAATGAACTAGAAGGTGGTCATTAGGACACCCCTTTTCTTTGATATCCTCATTGCAAACAATACACTTGTACATTCTATGTAGAGTATAGATCAGATTTTCCTTGGTATTAATGTGCTCAATAGTAGAATCTTCTAAATCACACACTTTTTTAAATAAATTTACATGTTTCTTCTCAATTATTTCTTGACAAGATCTTGTACTGTTTTCACCAAGTGAATCATTCAGAAAAATATTCTCCTTCTGACCCATTAATTTAAAGTTTCTTTTGTCTTCTTTGTGAATTAAACATTTCTCTAAACTAAAATATTTAAATGATATCGAAACATCAGTAACTTTTGACAGTATGTCTAGAGTGGAAGGTGTGAATTCAGTCTGTAATGAAATTATAAATAAAAATTAAAAAATTAGTCTATATAATTATTAAATAAAAACATATATATTGGTTTTTAAGTCTTAAAAGTTTAATATATGAGCTACCAAACTAACATTATCATACATATTAAGAAGGAAAATCATAACCTAACTAGAGTAAGATTAAAAATAAAATAAAAATACAACTAAAATAATCAATGGAATTAGGTCAATGCTCCTTGAAGTAATTTCTGGTATTTGAGTTATGTACAAAAATATTATGTTCCAGAACATGAACTAGAAATAGTTATACCTACAAAACCTGAAGATAAATTAGAATTTTTTGATTTTGATGAAAAACAATTTATTGCTGCCCAAAAGAAAGCCAAATGTTAAATATCATGCAAAGATAATGTGTTAAATTTATCTTTGCATTGTCTTTCTACAGATTCAGTGTTAGCATATATTAAAAAAAATAGTGTTAAGATATTATAAAAATTGAAAAATGATACCTGGACACTGGAATCGAACCTGGGTCATCAATTGAGTTAGGTGTCATCTTTCAATTTCCAGAATATGATATATATGTGGAGTGTTCACTCACTAAATGCATGCATAATAGATTTGGCTATTTGATTCTTAATAGTGTTAAAATGAGAAATTTATAATAATTCAGAAGAACCGTAGACATATTTGTGAATAGGAATAGAATGAAACTAGCCATTTAGGAAAAACAACCATCAGTATACCTGCCTGGGATTCAAATAAGGTCCTCTTTAAAATCAGAATTTCAGTCTATTGATAAAATGACACCTTATATTGTTCAATCACTCTTGAGTGTTTTAAGTTTTGTTGTTGTGATGATAGAAAATATAACCGTAATAAAGAACACAACTCAAAAGTATTTAAACTACACCTGACTAGATTATTAAGTGGCTGGACAGGACTAAATAAATGAGTAATAAGCTTATATGCAATAATTAAATAATTGATTATTTTTTACCATAGTCTTACCAACTTTCTTGTTTTAAGTATATGTACTAATAACTTCAATGAGTTACATATTAGGAATGTTAAATTCAGTGGATTTGTACCCTTATTTGCGTGAAGTGAGGGTGGAAAACTATTTAGGGAAAACCACCTTAAGTTCATCCGAATGGGATTATAAGCTCGTTCTCCCTGTCAGTGTCAGGCTGGTCTTACAGAAGAGGGATCTCTTAAACCACCAAGCCAGGTAAACCATTATAAATTTGTATATAAGATATTTTTGGTATTTTAAAAGCTATAATAACTTGCTTTATTTAATCAAAATAATTGAAACATACATGATAAACATACAACAATATAATAATCAGTAGAGTAATTTAACTTTCACTTTCAATAATTATTTGAGCTATTTAATATACTTTCTAAACTGAAAGATAATTATATCATCACATGTATTAGGACTTAGAAACTAACTTAAATTCAGAACTAACACAACAACCTGCCCCTGAATATTAATTCCTCACTGTGAAAGTAGAAACCCACATTTTACCAATGATAATATTTCTGTCAAGCAAGGGAATGGAACCCAGCACCCTTAACTAAGAATACAGACTGGATAACGACTGAGCTAAGGTGTTGAACTGGTTAAGTGAAGTCTGTTCATGATAGGCAACAGTTCAAAAATCATATGTTTAGTTTTTGGGTGGCCAACACTTGTAAAAGACCACTGTTTTGGTAAGAATGTCAAGGTTTTTAATCGCATATTACATTAAAAATATTGTCAACTTAAGTTTTCTCACACTATTTAATTACTTTTATTAATTTCTTTCTACCCAATCCAAAACCAATACATTATATATAATTAAAAGTACTTGTTCTTCGTTTTGTAATGCTATAGATAAAATGTAGTATAGTGCATAAATTAATAACCTTTTAATAAAGGCATCATATTTACTTGGAAAAGATAAAATACTTGTCTTATATATATAAATAAATATATATATATGATTATGTTATCGTATTTCAAAATATTTAACTGAATAAGATATGTTTCTTTACCATGTGGGTGCATCATTGTAAATAACTTTTTTACATCATATTCAATCACATAACTCAAATTCATCGGTTGCCATTTTAAAGCTATATTCGTTACAACTTTTATGAAAATGCTGTAATAATAATTTTTTTAAGGTGAAATAAAATTATAAATAAGGTTATTGTGCCAGTCCTCAAATAAATATAACTAATATTGGCCTGAATGAATGTGGTTAACGATCAAATTCATACATTATCAATATATTTTAATCACAGTTATCCAAAGTGACAGATGTCAGCTGTTGGCGTAAAGATATATTAGGGACTTTTTATAGTAACTTTATCAGCTGTCATTCAATAAACTAATGGCGTGAATGTACTATAATTGGAAGTGTGGTTTGATAAAGTGTGGATTTTTGCAGACTCTTATTGGTTATCAACCTGGACCTCCAGTCAAGCCCCGAGTAGAGGGTGTTTTACCTGTATTTGAGTCGAAGGAGCGTGGGGAACCATTTGGGAAAAATCACCCTCAGGAGACCCGACCAGGATTCAAACCTCGTTATCCCTGTCTTCAGCAGAAAAGTCTAACATGAGAGTGACAATTTATATTGTTCAGCCACTGAGAATATTACAAATAATTTACAAGTATTTTCCAGTTTTTTTAAAAATATATGTGTGTATATACATTTGTTTATAATTTTTAGTTTGTGTATAACGAGAACGAGTGGAAAGTCATGATGTTAAATTACTTTTTTTTGATAAGTCACAAACAAATTAGTCGTACATTGCACTCTTTTCTGCATCGCCCATGAAGTAGCGATATTGCCGCCTTTTTTAATAATAATAATAATAATAATAATAATAATATTTAGCACCGGATCTTACTACCCGTTCGAGTTTAAGTACCAATTACGCTAATGAATTAGGAATTGGGATGGTTGAATTTGAGAAAGTGAACCCACATTTGGAGAGTGGAAAACCATTTAGGAAAAACCACCCCCAGTTCACCCTACCGAGATTCGAACCTCGATCTCCCCGTCCTCAGCAGTCGAGCTAAACACGACAAGCGTGTTAGCCAACTATGCCACCAAGGCAGATCGCCTTTTTTTAAAAAGTATGTTCCTCTATAGACCTATACAACTATGTTCTTATTGGACATAATGTGTTAATAGTATATTATACTATTAAATCTCTGTTGTTAAACTGTTGTTAAAGTTTTATGCCTGTATTATATTCTTGTATCCTATTTATTATTCATGGGTGTTTGTCGAGGGAGTGTTAATTGATTAAATCGTCCTATTTGTCAGTCATACTGGGGTCATCAGGTGGTTAGTCTACAATTTCAGAATTGAAACATTTATGTCCTTGACAGTTGTTATACGTGGTGAACAGTGTAAACCAACTTTTATAACAATCACACCATTTACTGCACCCTAATTTTCAAGCACATATGGAAGTCTTAATCAGGGTGGTGGGTGCAGGTGCCTTGGTTGTACACACAGGTGTTAATTGTTTGTAAAGTGTTAAACGGGACTCAAAATACTATACATATGATTAAAACGACAAATGAAAGATATAATATATTCTAATAATATGTGGCAGATATTAACTCATGGTGAAATCATGTTACCGGGAAATACGCGAACTACAGAAAAGTGCCCCAGTTGACTGTTCCTGGAGGTTCATCAAAACACCAGCTTACTCGCAAGCCCCACTTCAGTGAAATGACAGAGCTGTTTCTCTGGTTCTCCACGCAGTCTAGTAATGCTGGTTGCCATTCAGCACAATCTTGCAAACTCACCTCCCCCCTTTTGTCCTGGTGGACACCCTCACCAAAGACTTAGGTCCCTTTGTATAAATTGGTCCCTCCTCCTCACCGCAGATAAAGACTCGTCTGAGACAATGAGTATTTGAATGTTAAGATCTGCGTTGGAGTCTTAGTATTCTCTTTCTCTATGTCCATATGACATAGTTTATTGTGTCAGAGTTTCTGACTTGTTTTTCTATTAACATATAATTTAGTTTTGAATGATGGGCTTTATGTTCTATTTATCTATGTCATATTACAAGATTGAATCAATCAATACAAGATTTAATCTATTAAAGTGTAGCATTGGACGTTATATGGGAGACACAAAAAACAAAACAAATAGAAGAGACTTACTGCATTCGCCTGTCGACTGGGCCTGCGGGAACAACGGCTCAAAACCTCCGGACGAACTTTCACTGACCCGGGAGAACAAGACACTAAGAGCGCGTAATGACTGGCGAGCTCAGCCGACGCCCAGGGCTGGCTGCACATGCGCAGTAACGAGTTCCCGTCACGAGAAGGTTCCCGAAGCTCAGCATGCCTGCATATTGTTCCATTTAAGTCCAGAATGTATCTCACCCCTTCTCCTTTCTCCCTCTACTGAGTTTTGTATATATTCTGTTCTCTGTATCGATAACGACACAATTGGGCCTGTGTCATAGCAGGGATAACATAAGCTCCGGCTTTCTGCGACTAAAATGTAAGATCAAAATTCAGTCTTGGCTTATAAAACTTTTTTTTTATATACTATGATACTTTTCAAAAATTCATTTTTCGGCCATATATTTAAATTATATCTAAATTTATATCTTATGGTTAGGAACATTTCCTTATTTTTTTTATAACGAGGTCATGGCGCCTTACCAACAGTAATGTCATTTATATTACGATAGTTCCGATAGTTATGGTCATAATGTATTTAGGAATATTTAATAACTTTCACGGAAACCATTTTCTTGGTCTTGTCGTTAATTTATTATGGATTGCTATCTGATATTAGAATTGTAACTTGTGCAAAACTTTTTACGCGCCATTTCTAATGGTTAACTATTTGATATTTAAATTTTTTCATATTGTAATACGCTAATTCTTGAGGGATACTTTTTGATTTCTGGGTTAAGATGGTTTGTTGTCTTTTGCTAAGCTCCTTTTATTCTGAGCGAACTTTTAATATTAAAAATAGGAAACAAATATTTGATATTAAAAATATAAAATATTTAATAATTTAGTGTTACTAGAAGGGCGCCTCTTCAAGATAGAGTTATGGTTAACTTCATTGAATTACATTTTTATGTAATACCATGTGACTATGTTTATAAAGTCTCTTATTAGTCTCGTGTACACTATACACATGTTGTGAAAACAAATGTTAACTTTTCTATGGAATATTTTCATTGGTTTTCGAGTCATAATGTTGTTTACCTATATTATATTGTATACTCTGAATCAAACTGTTACACAACTATTGAGCGTTACTAATAAATATCGACCTTTCTTGACTTGTTTTGTATCTTTCTGATATATGCCCCATCATTACCAAGGAAATTCGTCTAATATTTTGGTTTAGTATGAACTTTAGGAAGGCTGCAGTCTCTTGCTGTCTGGTTGAGATAGAGGGTCACATTTATAAAATCCACAAACTGGTTCGAGGGTTGCGAGGTGTGGGACTGTAATGTTTTGTGTTAAGCATTTGCAACCTAGAACTCCTCGGCACTCGCTCTGGGTTGGAATTCATCAAAGTTTTATAGAACAAAACTAAATATATAAGTGCTCAGCCAAAAGTCGAGTCTAAGGAAACTAAACGATAAAGCACAAATCCAAAAAACTAAAGCATCCTGCATTCCCATACCCATTTAATATAATTTAAAGCTATCAAATATAAAAGCACAATGCTAATAATTTAAGAGTTTCCTTCTCGTCCTATCGAAAATTAATTCCCAAGCAATAATTGTTATGAGCATATTGCTTACAGTTAAAGTCCTCAATTCCCACATAATAAAATGTGAAATTTAGACTATCAAGGAATTATTTACTCCCACAGTAACTATTTGGTTTACCACCACTTATAACGTAGGTTTGAAACAGTTAAAGTTATAAGCACAAATCATAACATTAAAGTTATTGGTCCCTCCATAATAACATGTAAATTTAAGCTATCTAATTTAAACATACTCAAAATATTCAGAAAATAACATCAACTGCTAATTAGGCAGACAGCAAGAGCGCAATTAGATGCAAGCCACCAAGCGGCGAAACAAGAGTTACGTTGCATAAGAGAATGGTTAAGTTCCTCTAATAGGAAAAATTATATAGGTACGTGATTACAAATTAACCATGCTGATACCAAAAATCCACCCAGTAATAGAAATTTAACTTAATAAATCCGAAAATAATGATTTTGAAAGGTTCCCCATAATATGATCGAAAGAGAATTTTGAAGAATATAGCTAAGTCTAAGCTTAATTTGCCACTCTCACCTAGTACGCCAGTGATACAATGAGTGCTCACACAAAGGAAACATCACAATATATAGCCGTACGAATACATAACATGCCCACAGGAGGGAAAAATGGAGTGGAACAGGGGAGACAAACAGCGCTTAGGAAGGATTGCGGTGACTCAAGGAACTTGTAGAAAGTCCTGGATCCATCCAGGCGGCGGAAACGAAAAATAAACTCATGGAGTTGCCATCACTCATTTGTTTCTGGGCAAGGCTTAATTCATGAGCAGACCATCGGATATTATCTCCATTTAGTCTGTGAGATTGTGTGCATGGGAGATGAGGTCTTGGCACAAGTACTCCGGTGTTAAAGTTCAACAGGGCAGAGGGTGAGTGTTCTCCCATTTGAACGAGCTTGTTGTGTTCTTTTTTTAACAGGGTTAACACTCTTATCACAAATATCACACTTACACTTTCTTTGTTCTAAATGAAAAAAAATATGTATTTTTATAAGCCATCTTTTACCTTGATTGAAGCTCTTATCACAAACATCACACTTATAATGTCCTTATTTATGAATGAATAAGAAAATGTCTGTTAAAATTCTTCTTCATCTTGGAGCTCTTATCACAAATATCACACTTATACTTTCTTTGTTCTGAATGAATAAGGTGTTTGTCAAGACTCTCCTTTTCTTTAAAATTCTCATCGCAAACATTGCACTTGTATTTTATTTGTTGAGTATAGATCAGATTTTGTTTGGAATTATTGTTATTACTAGTGGAGTATTTAAAATCACACACAGTTTTAAACACATTAACATGTTTCTTCTCAATTATAACTTGACCAGATCTTGTGTTGTTTCCACCAAGTGCGGAATAATGCAAAAAATATTCTCTTTTGAACTCATATGGTCAGTAAAAATTAAGTAAAATCTCTTTTGTCTTATTTTTGAATTAAACTTTCTCTAAATTAGAATATTTACATGATAGTGAAACTTCACTAACTTGTGATGGTAAATTATGAGCGGAAGGTGTTATTTAGTTCCGTAAAGAAATTGGTAATAAAAATTAAACATTATTCTAAATATTTATCAAATATTAACAAATGTATTGATTTTTAAGTCCCAATGGTCCAATTTTGGGGCTAATAAATCAATATTATTATCCAGGCCACCACCGTGGTTCGGATTCCACGTTAAACTGTAGGTCCTTCCTTTCATCTCACAATCACCCTACCATTATACATTAGCGTAAGTGCGTATAACCCGAACGGGTAGTAAGACGCGGTGCTAATAATAATGATGATGATAATAATAATAATAATATCGGTTATATTAAGAGGAAAAATCAAAACCTAACTAAAGGCAATGAATTAAAAGAAAATAACAACTAAGCTATTTAATGAAATAAGGTATTTGCTCCCCTAAGTCATATGTGGTATTTATGAGGATTTAAGTTTGAATCCAAGAACCGTTGACTCTAAATCAGAGCTATGTGCCACAATTTTATGTTCCCTAACATGAATTATAAATGGTGATATTTACAAAGTTTGAAGATAGATTAGAATTTTTTGAAATGAATGAAGAACATAATTATTGTAGCCCAAAATAAAGCCAACTCCCTGATAAATATAAAAATTTGAATATATATTACTCTGAATTATTTGGTATTTATCTTTGGACAAAGCTAAATATTCCAAAGAAAAAAAAAAGATTTTTAGGATTTTAGGAATTCTTGTTTCAATCGTGTTATGACTATGATTAAATAAGTCGGGAAAAGAAAAAATGTACGATGTTCATGAAACATTTTCTTGACAAAAAGTATAACATGAATTTTAATAATTGTTTTTAAATGAATTATTTTTTATTAAATATAAATTGTCATATAGCTAGGGGTTCAGTTACTTATTATAACCCCTTAAAGCAATTTCATTACACCACCAGGTAAAGGAAGATATTTAATCTGTTGATTGCACCATTTGTACTGCATGACTAGAAGCTTCCAATGGTAAACAGGGAAGGTATATAAACCCCGGATATCTAGAAGGCGGGGCTCTTCTTGTAATAATTGTCATACTGAGTGTATATAGAAATATTGTCTGGATTACTCTTCAAGTGAACCACTAACTTGTAATACGCTTTTGTTATTAATTAATAAACGTGTAAGAACATTATTCTCCATAATCATCACCATTTGATTATTTCTTCAAGATCTAAGGTTCCTATCAAGGATTTAGTCAACAATAAACACAAAAACTTCCAACCTCGACTTCCCAAACCTGAGGGATACGACAGTGCGGACAAAGTAAATGGTGTCAGAAGTGGGGTCTTGACACTTAACTCAAAGAAGAAGTTCCAGGTTCGATAACGGTTCACATACAGAAGAAATCCAGGGGCGGCGCGTCTCGAAGAGAGCCACCCAACTCTAACCTCAAAAAGGAAAGGTGCTGGGAAGAGGCGGCGGTTGCGGTAAGACGACCCAAGTGCCAGAGACTTCAAGGAAGGACGAGGTGCAAGCAGTTACAGAGGTTCCGGGACTCCAACTTCCGATAGGATTGGTGTCTGGCTGTACTCAAGGTCGTACCCGAGACTTTGTGGGGAAGTACGAGGTGCGAGCAGTTCCAGAGGTTCCGGGACTCCAACTTCCGATAGGATTGGTGCCTGGCAGTACCCGAAGGTGTACCAGGGACTCCAGTAGAGGACAAGGTACAAGAGTTCAAGCGGTTCCGGACTCCAACTTCAGATAGGATTGGTGTCCAGCTGTACCCAGGTTAATGAGGAGACAAGAAGGGGACTAAGAAGAAAGTGAGGTAAGTGTTACCCAATCCCTATATTCTGTCTGCCAAGAAGTGTTAACGTGTGTCATTGTTATTGTTTAAATTGGTTGCATTGTAAGAGGTCGTAGATAGAGATTTAAAATGGCCCAAGTAAGTAATGATTCTTGTCCTATTAGCGAAGCTCTAAAACTTATCCCAGAATCATTTAGTGGAGATAAGAGAATACTTAGGGAATTTGTAGAAAATGTGGAAGCGGCGTTTGATTTTAGAAATCCCGTGAGTCATCCAAAATTATTAAAGTTTGAAAAAGCAAAATTTACCGGGGATGCGAAATCAAAATTATTGGTTAAAATGGCTACCAATACGTGGGAAGACGTAAGGGACGTATTAGAGGAGAATTATGCAATTAGGAGGACATTGGACTTTTACGCTTGTCGTTTGTTCAATGCCAGACAAGAGTAGTAGAGAGCCGATAGCATCATGGGGAAGTTGTGTTGACACTATGCAAACAGACTTCAAGGAAGCTGCCAGTAGAGTATGTTCGCAGGACGAACAAAAGAGAGCATTAGCGTTAGTTCAGCATTTAGCGAAAGCCTGTTTCATACAAGGGCTATCAAACGAAAGGATTCAAACAATAGTAAGGAGTAGGAATACAGACGTAAGCAGTTTAGGATCAGCAGTAGAAATTGCGTTAGAAGAGGAAAGTAACATACTATCACAAAGAGAAAAAGGTTCCAGAGAGACAAAACCATTTAAGATGGGTAGTAATAGGACGGAAGTAAGGTGTGCCAATTGTCATAGAATAGGACACCGTTCAAAACGCTGTTATCTGAGGAAATAGATAAAGCAAGAGGTAAAACGTGAACCGAGAGAGGTTCACATCAGTTCAAATGGGGTTAGCTACCTTCGTGGGGAGGTCTGCTACCTTTGTGGGGAACCAGGCCATTTTCAGCAGGATTGCCCGAGGAGTAGGAGTTTGAAAGAGAGAAGGAAATTTCCAAATAGTCCTATGCAGAGGCAGGGAAACTTTTAAAGAGGTCAGGTAGGCAACCAGCAGTGTCCTCCGGTCCGAGAAGGGATGGTTGCGGTAGAGCCATAGAGAATGTGAATTGTGGTGGGGTGGAACCAAGCATAGTTCAACCACCAAATTAAGGAAGAGCGGTTTAGTGGTCATGTTCTAAATAAAGTAAACACTAAGGAAGCAGCTGGCGTTTCTGGCATTACAAACACTCTAATGTGGACGCAAAGGAAAGTTACCTTGCATTTGAAGATAGGTAAAGATGTATATGTGCATCAGTGTCATGTAGCAGAAAACCTCCATTATCAAGGGTTATTAGGTAGAGATTTTTGGAACAAATTTCAAGCCGTAATATATTTTTTGGCAAAGCAAGGTCAGATTAGGTCAGCATGTACTGCCTATGTTAGATAAGAATCTAAATGCCACCAGTAAAGTGTACATACCACCTCGAAGTGAAAAGATAGTAGAATTAATTGTTGATGGAGAAGGATTAGGCGTAGTTCCTAAAAGTTCTCTAGTGCCAGGAGTGTACTTAGCGGAAACTCTCACAAATGCTAGAAATGGAGTGTGCGTGAGTAGTGTGTTAAATACAACAGAAAAAGCTGTTGAAATTGAGTTACCCAAAGTGAAATTAGAAAGAGTTGACTTTGTGTAAAAATCATGTTTTATAGAGGAAAAACCAGAAGTAAGAGATAGAATAGGGAAATTAGCCGATAGAATAAGGCTAGGACATTTAAATACAAAGGAAAGAAAAAGCATTGAGAATATATGCTATGATTATAGTGATATATTCTATCTAAAAGTGGACAATATGAGAAGAATGACGCACGATACCGTTGAGTAGAGATACACCCCCGATAAATCAGAAACAGTATAGGATTCTGGAAGTTCATAAACATGAGGTCAAAGGTCAAGTTGTACAAATGTTGAAAGATATTATTCAACCGATTACACGTCCTTGGAATAGTCCCATACTTGTTATTCCAAAGAAAATAGATGCCTCGGGAGAGAAGTGGAGAGTTGTTATTGATTTCAAGAAGCTTAATGAGATAACGATAGGTGATGCATTCCATATCCCAAACATCGTGGACATATACCAGTTAGGTAAAGCAAAATATTTATCTACTTTAGAGATGGTTTCGGCGTACAATCAGTGTCCACTAAAAATTGAGGACCAAGTGAAAACTGCTTTTAGTACTCAGACAGGACATTACGAATTTAAAAGATTATGTTTTGGTTTAAAAGGAGCACCAGCGACATTTCAGAGATTAATGAATACTGTATTAACAGGTCTACAAGGAATAAAGTGTTTGATTTATTTAGTTGATATTGTTGTATTTGGTGAATCCTTGCTAATACATAATGTAAGACTGATAGAGGTATTTAATAGGTACAGGCAACATGGATTGAAACTACAACCAGAAAAATGTGGATTTTTACGTAAGGAAGTTACTTACTTAGGACATGTAGTTACAACAGAAGGAGTTATGCCCGATCCAAAGAATGTAGAAAAGATATTAAATTATTCTACACCAAACACAAGTAAACGATTAAAAGGATTCATAGGTATATGCAGTTATTACAGGAAATTTATAGAAGATTTTAGTCAGATTGGTAAGCCATTATACCAACTGTTAAGGAAGTAAAATTTGAATGGACCGAGAAACAGGTCTTGTAATCAATTTAATAAAATTTTAACTACGAAACCAATACTACAATTTCCAGATTTTAAGAAACCTTTTATATTAACTACAGATGCTAGTCAGGAAGCTGTAGGGGCAGTTTTGTCTCAAGGAGAGATAGGAAAGGATTTGCCAGTTGCATTCGGGAGTCAAACCCTGAACCAGGCAGAACAAAATTATTCGACAACTGAACGAGAGGTTTTAATCATTATTTGGGCAGTAAAGTATTATAAGCCCTATCTTTATGGAAGGAGATTTACAATAGTCACCGATCATAAACCATTAACATGGATCTTTAGTGTGAAGGATCAGAGTTCGAGATTACTCAGATGGAGATTGAAATTAGAGGAATATGATTATCAAGTGGTTTATAGAAAAGGAAGTGTAATTAGTCATGCAGATGGACTAAGTAGGAGTTATGAAGTAACAGAGGTTCAAACTCCAACCTCGGACGCAGGATGTCAGACGGAAGACGAGACTACCAATGAACAAGTAAGTGAATATAGAAAATTAAGTATTTTAAAGAAGTTTCATGATGAGTCATTGGGGGGTCATCAGGGTATGAATAGAACATACCAAAGGATTAAAATGTATTATAAATGGCCACAAATGAAAAGAGATATTGAGGATATATTAAAAAGTGTGAGATATGTAAAAAGGATAAGATCACACAAAGGAAAACAAAGATGCCTTTAGAATTAACTACCACACCTGAGATAGTATTTGAAAAACTATGTTTAGATATCGTAGGACCATTGACAGAAACAAGGTAAGGTCATAAGTATGTGTCAACATGTCAGGATGAGCTATCAAAATATACGCTCGCTATACCAATAGAACAACACAATGCGGCTACAGTAGTTAGGAACTTTGTTGAGCCCATTATTTTAAAGTTTGGCATAACCAAATCAATATTAACAGACCAAGGAACAAATTTTATGAGTGAGATGTTTACAAATATATGTAAAATATTAAATATAAAGAAACTTCAAACAACTTGTTATCATCCACAAAGATGTCATAGGACAATAGTAGAATATCTACGTCATTATATAGCAACTGATCAACATGATTGGCATAAATGGTTACCTTATGCCACTTTTGTATATAACACAACGCCTCATAGTGCGACAGGTTATACACCACATGAATTATTATTCGGTAGGAAAGCAAACACTCCAGGAATTTTTAAGGAAAACCCAGAGGAAAATTTATACACATATGGCGACTATATAAAAGAGTTAAAGGAAAAATTACTAGTGAGCAATGAAATAGCGAGGCAAAGTTTAATGAAGGCTAAGGAGCAGAATAAATATCTTTATGATAAAACTTGTAATGTACCTACATTCGAAGTGGGGGATTCGGTATTGTTATTTGATGAGTCATTACGAAGAGGTAGATCAAAGAAATTGACATCACAGTGGGTAAGTCCCTACAAAATAATAAAAGTTGAAGGAGTCAACTGTACCATCAAATTAAAGAAAAATAGAGCCCTAAAGGTTCACCCAAATAGGTTGAAGCTATTTTTCTGATTACGGTGAGTCATAAGAGGAGTGGGTGTTATTAGCCCTGGGAAATAATAGATTGAAGTTGGCTAAGGAATAGCAGTGGCAGAATAGTTGCGGGAAAAGGGGAAGACGTAAGGCCCCCATAAACGCGTCAAATAAAATGAAAAATAAAAGAAATACTGAGTATGTGGGCCTCTAATCATTTAACAGGTACGTTTTCTTTAAATAAAAATTAAATAGAGGTAGATTTTTTTTATAGGTGGTTAACCTATTCTAAAGTTATGTGGTAAATACATGCAGGGAGTTATGTATATAATATCGTATATATATATATAATATATATCAAACTCAGGAGTATTGAGTTTTTAACAGAATCTTAATATATTTTCTGTTGTTTATAGGAAGATGGGAGTCTTAGTAATTGTAAACATGTTTCTTATCATCAATGTGTGTATGAGTCTTGATGTACGAGTTGAGAAGATAAAGGAATCGTCCAGATTGTACTATGAACGCTGAGGAGAGGCGTAGTTATTCAACACAGAATGGAGGTTGGTTACCTATGTAAATTTATCTCAAATTGAAGAAAATTATGAAAAGGTTAATGAATACGCGAAGTTGACATGAAAATTGTGTAACGTAAATAATGAAACTTTGAAAAATAAAACTCAATGTATGTCAAAAATTAAGGAGAGCATACAGTCTATTATTGCTAATTTACATTTTGATCAGTTCTGGGGAAAAGCAATTATAATGGAGGAATAAACACAAAAAAAAAAAAAAATTAACTACAATAAAAACTATTTAGATCACCTACCTTAATTTCTTCTTTGATAGGTGGAAAACTGGTGGTTGAGGATAGTTGAAGTTCTTTATTTTGTTTATTTTCATTAACACTATCTGTTGAACCTTCTTCTTTGATGGGTATAAAATTGATAATGGTAAGATTATTATTTTGTAGTTTCTCATTAATACATTCCTTTGAGTCTTCAGGTGGTTTGGCATCAATCTATATAGTGAAATATTATGTTAATAGTTGGTAATTCTGTGAACAGTAGACTTCTTTCCCTCCATGAATTATAAATGTGGGTATCCACATCATGTGACAACTACCTAATGGCAGCAGATTGGTCAAAAAAACTTAGCTGGATACTTCGTATGACTATATATTCCATATTGGCCAGAATATACTGAAAGGGGGTTTCCCTAAAATATTATTCCAAAAAGTACTCGTATTATGTGTTTAGAATAACATTTTTCACCGAAAAAAACTGTAAGATTATTACAGAAGTCTAATTGGTAGCATACCATAACAATAATGGCCAGCCAGCTGGAATTATTTCACTCGTGTGAGTCTAATAATAAACCTCTGGTTAAAATGGAGAGAGGATTTCTACCCTTCACTGTAATTGTGACGGTAATTCAGTAGGTCAGTGTTTGTTGTTGGAAGATCTGTAAAGAGAACCCGCGGATCAAGACAAGCACTCAGAACACCTAATAAAACTGTATTAGATTTGTTAGGCTTTTACCTCGTGGTATATTTAAGACTTTTTATATATTTTATGTATATATGTATTTATCTTTCAAAATTTTAGGTTCATATTATGTGCAAGACTGTACTATATTCAAGCCAGTACAGTATATATAACCTTTCCCGACTTGTTCCAATAAATAAAAAACACACGTGTGCATGCACTTGACATTTACAAATACTTACATTGATTTCCTCTTTGCCTGGATAACTTGGCTCCAACTTGATTTGATGATCATTATCAATCTAATAAACAATAAGAGATTTGTTTTAAATTGTTAAAATTATATTGAAACCTTAGGCCTACAGATCAGAAATATCAATTTTCAAGTTATCAATTAAATAACAATATATTATGCTAATATAAAAGTAAACATTATCATGTTGCCTTCACACGCATTTCAAGGTGTTCTAGGTCCCAATATATGATATCTCTCACCTTGAGATTTTGAGGGAGACCTTGGATGAGAACCAAAGAGATCTTTTCAACCTTACCAACCTCTTGTGATTGTCATTACAATTATTATCAAAGACCAAAAAACAATATCCTTTAAACACACAATGGTCACTAGATTTCGTAAACCTGGGCCTCACTACCTATTAGGGTTATAAACATTTTGATGGGGGTGTTCAAAGCTTCAAAACTAATGTCAGCTTAGACTTTGCTTTGAAAATGTTTTTGGCTTTGACAATTTTGAAGCTTCACCAATCATAATATTGGAGCTAAAATCCCAGTGGGGATGAATTTAGGGGTGCTGTTTCTAAAAAGGTTTATGTCCCCAAAAATATAAGAATAGCTTACATTAAAATTTTTACCTCCCACCTCGTTAGTGTTATTAAAATACTTAATGCGGGGACAAAAAAGCTTAAAGTTCATGTAACTTAACGTTCACTTACATCCAGTTAGCATTCAATTCATGTAAAATAAAGAATAATGTGTGATCAGGATTCACGTGACAACATAACTCGAGCAAAACACAGAATATAAGAGTCGAATTCAATATAAAAATATAAATATACAACCAATGTGTAACTGAAGTTTAGACTAGTTACAAAGTTTGCAAGGTTCCTTTGATTAACAAATTATACTTGAAATGAGTGGAAGTTAGTTAATTAAAACCTTGATGTGTAACAATTATAGTATAACAAAAGTGAGTTTGGAAACTTAGATATACTTGACTAGATTAAAGATAAAATAAAAATAAAAATTATGACATTATAAAAGTAAGACTATCTTACATAAAATACATATAACATATTAAAATAATAAATTAAAACATAATACTTTAAGTCAATAGATGAGCAAGAAAATGTAAATTGATAATATTTTGGTTGCTAATTTATTGGATGTTAAAGTTTGGAGAATAAAATATAAAATTGAAGTGTATATTTACTTACTCATCTATTGACTTAAACTATTATGTTTTAATTTATTTATTTTAATATGTTATATGTATTTTATGTAAGATAGTCTTACTTTATAATGTCATAATTTTTATTTTTATTTTATCTTTAATCTAGTCAAGTATATCTAAGTTTCCAAACTCACTTTTGTTATACTATAATTGTTACACATCAAGGTTTTAATTAACTAACTTCCACTCATTTCAAGTATAATTTGTTAATCAAAGGAACCTTGCAAACTTTGTAACTAGTCTAAACTTCAGTTACACATTGGTTGTATATTTATATTTTTATATTGAATTCGACTCTTATATTGATAATTCGTTTCCTTACTACATTACACCATGTTTTTCACAAAACACAGAAATTAGATTTGAACAGTTTGAAAAGAAACTAAAATTAAGGAAAGACATTTAGCAATGATTAGGCTCTAAGTACTTGCAATAGAACTTAGTGAATGCTGGATATACATAATAGAGTTTAATTAACATATACAACGTTTTAGAGTTCGCAAAACACGAAAAAAACTATACCGAAGAAGTTATCTACATTAAATAAACAAACAAATGAATTACTAAATAGCCCTGTTAACTTGGCTCACAAAATGAGTGAATAGATACAACATATAGAAGTACCCTTTCTCTTAACATTCAAGCAAAGTGAAAGTTCTTCCTTGAACAACTCTTAAGTGAAGTGAACATTAAGTGTCCATTAAGTTAAATGCATCATGATGGCTTCCCTTTAAAACCATAAGGATAACTGGTTAAGTTATGTGTTCATTACGTGAATGTTAAGATGACATGATCCCGGCATTAGTTAAATTATAACAATATGTTTTAATGGCCTTTTGGGTTATATGCCTAAGTACTAATTACTCGGATGGGTTAGAAATTGGGAAGGTTGAATTAAGAGTAGTGAACCCACATTTGTGTGGAGGGAGTGTGGAACGGTATTTAGGAAGGGAAAAAACTCCAATTTACCCGACCTAGATTCACACCTCGATTCCACCATCCTTGGCAGTCTAGCTCAACACGAAACCAGTGTGTTAGGTAACTACAGCACTAAGGCGGGTTTCACCATTAGTCAAAGCTTAAAGTTACCTCTATTTTCAATTCCCCTTTTTGGTCGAGAGCGATATGAGAGTTCCATTCCGGCTCTGTATCTGTGGTTAGTGGAGAGTTCTTATCACCCTCATCCATCCTTTGAAAGAAGACCTGACCTACAAAGGAAACAACTAATTAAAAGAGAACATTAAGTAAAAATCTTTTTTACCAGTTAATCTCATAATAAAATAGGCAATAAATATTTTCTTTAAATTATAGAAAAATACCTATAATTTATTTTGTAAATTTTTTTTATATATATAGACTTTCTGGACAGACTAACAAGATCAGCACATGACTTATAATCTAACTTAAATTCTTAGCAGACACAATATACAGCCTCCAGCAATCATTAATTCATCACTGTGAAAGGGTAAACTCACATTTCATCAATGATTAATTGTTTGTCCATACTGGGAATCGAACTCAAGACATTAAACTCAGTCAGCACACACGCTACAAACTATTTGACATTGCTATGTAGGGATATGTTGTTAAATTCATCATCATCATCAACTGTTTACAGTCCGTGGCCAGGTCAGTTTAGTAAAATAATTCCATCTTCCTCTATCCTTCCATTATTCTTCCTCCTTTTCCATTATTTTTTTCTCTCAGTTGCACATTTCCTGTTATCTGCTCTTCCCTTCTTGTTTGTAGCCACCCTTAAGGGTCTTTGTCCTACTTACTTCTCTTAATTCATATCCTTTGGCCTCCTCTCATTTTCCATCCTCATTACTTGTTTAATTCATATCACGCTCGCTTCCTCTACTATCCAATGTATTCCAACATCCTCATTACGTGTTTAATCCATTTCAAGCTCGCTCCTTCTACTATCTAATGTACATCCTCATTACATGTCCATACCATCTAAGTCTTGTTTCCTCTACCATCTTGTTAACGCCAACATCCTCATTACATGCCCATACCATCTCAGTCTTGCTTCCTCTACCATCTCACATACTTCCTGTACCACCATTATTTCCTAATCTTGTTTATACTCGTGAAAGCTAACATGCTTCATTACAAATTAATTCTCATGACCTCCACTTGTAAAATTACAACCTGTTGTTTTGTTACAGCTCCTCTGACATCAGATTCACAGCCTGCTCCTGAGAGACGAAAGGAGCTGTTACTTCTTGTCACAGGTATGTTTGGAAAGTTCTAACTCTTAAGGGACCGGTCAGCACTCGTTCAACCATAAAAATACGGTATTACAAAATGAAATATTGTGAAAAACCTGTTCTATGGATTTGAAATCGGTTTTCTCCAATGAAAAGTAATTTATACTATATAGAAAGAAGACCCTGTATAACTTTTACTAATCATACTAATTAAATTATACAATGAAAACTATCACATTTTCAGCCTCACACTATTTTTCTTATCATGACTTCATTAAGGTAAATACTCAAAATTGAATTTTACTATAGAAAGAAAATAATTTTTATTTATTGTTATATTATTTTTCTATATTTTTTTTAAATGAATAATTACTCAAACAAGATTAATATGGATGTAAGTATTAATGTTGGAAAAAGAAGAAATCACAAGGCTAGATAATATTTTTCTTATTTTAGCTATTTATTTATAATTCATTAGTTTATTATTAAACTTTAAAAAGTCATTTATAAAATTAAAATTTGAAATAATTTGGTAACTGTAGTGTAACGCTGCTTGTATAAATACCAGTAACTAAGTGTACCATTTAGCAAATTACAGTGTTGCCACAATCGTTTTAGAAGTGACGAGACAAACCATTTATTCCAATATTGTGAAGCTTTAAAATTATGTCCCTACTTTGTTAAATCAGAAATAAGAATCAATGTATTCGCTAGAGAGTGGTAGGAGTACAATTTAAGCATCTATCTAGGCTCTAGAATAGTCAAACAGAACTCCACAAACCTCTAGTAATTTTAAAATGTTCATGGGCTGAGATATTCCTCTGTGTGTGTCTGTGTGTGAATGTGCAAACGTGCGCACACGAGAGCTGGGTTGTGAGACCAGTTCACTTATTGTTCCTTTCCTCTGTCTTTGTTTGGTTCAACCCTCCCCCCTTTTGAAAGGTAGTAGGTGTTGTAGTTTAGGTTGAGGCCTAAAGTTGACAGTAAGAGCAGGAAAATACTTATCGATTCAAACCAATTTTTTAAATGTATTTGTTGTGCGTGGTGGGAACATAGTTGATTATTAATGTTTTAACTCATTAATTGAAAGTGTTTTTATATTTTCTACGCACCTCGTCTTACTAACCATTCACATTGAATAAATAGTTCATATTATTGTAGTCAAAAACAAATTAAACTATCTAATTTTAATGAACTTAACATTATTTAAAATATCATTTATTAAAAATATTAGCCTTTTTACTTTCTCATAGGCTAAAGAAAATATGGTAATCATGGGAATTTTCAGCATGATGATTATGATGGTTCTAACGTTCTATGTGACTTGTAAAACTTTTTAGGTACAATAATAGAAAAATAACAAAGGGTTTTACAAAGTAAAACTAATAAAACTTAATCAATTTACATATGTGAATTATAGAGTAATAAAAAAATTACATGCTTGAGTTGTGAATACGGTTTTATAGATGATCATAAAGTATACATAGACCCCCTATCTTTGAATAAAAATATTTTACATTATATGATATTATAAGCAGTACCCAGAAATATATAGAAATATATACATATATACTGTATATATACACATTATATGATCAGCCCTAAAAAAAACCAGATTTTGGTGAAATAGTGTGAAGACAATAACACTATATATTGTGTAAAAAACAAGAATGGCCAGGATAAATAATTCAATATGAAACTATTTCTTTCAGCACTATGTTTTACTAACCATTCGGGTTATAAGCGTACATAAATGTACTAATTACACTAAATGTTTTAGGGTTTAGGAAGGTTGTATTTATAAGAAGTTTACCTGCGTTTGTGAGGAGGGAGAGTGGGAAACCATTTTGGAAAAACCCTTCATTACACTCGACCAAGATACTAACCTCGTTCTCCCCATCATTGTCAGTCTAGTCTACTGCGAGAGTAGCGTGTTAGACCATGTGGCCTCCGAAGTGGGTGACATGAAATTAAATGTTCACTCAAACATTTCATTAATAGTAACTTCCATTATATTTTTTAGCTACAGATAAGACATTAATATGAAAGAAACATAACAATTGAATTAAAATAAATATGTGAAATAGTAGAGTAAATGATTGGTACGACACAATCGCACAAACCTTCTCATATTGTGTAAGTATTATAGCTTCAAAGATAATTTTCAAAAATAGGTTTTGAGTAAACTATCTATCTATCCCTAGGTATGTTTTCCTCATAAAAACAAACAAATCATCTTGTTACACACAATAAACACTCTTTATTAATAAGTTTTAAACCAATTTGTTCCAATATTCCAATATGGATATTAAACAAAA
>JBCFYV010011135.1:5371965-5426245 GCA_039000515.1 Timema cristinae
TGTCTTAAAGATTCCTGGTGACAAGACAATCATTAAACTTTACCAAAGTGAGTATATCTTATTTCTGATAGGAATGAAAATCTGAGGCCTTTTTTCCTACTAAAATTCTATCATATAGTAGAATTTTGGTAGGGGAAAAAAGTCTCAAGACACATTTGGCAGAATTTTTTTGGTAGGACAGTAGTTAGGCATTTCTCCGCTAGTACGCTAGTAACAAATCTAGTTTATAGTCTGGCTAACAGAGGGCTCTTATATGTGTAGTTTAAAAATCGCCCGCTAGATTTCTCGCTCAATTAGTACTCCTTCCATCCGCTAGGAGCGGGCTGTTTCGCGGACGACCTTTAACATGGTAGTCAACAATCTCTAATAATCTCTGCTTGGAGGTTGTGCAGCACACTTTGATAACCACTGCTTTAGACCTTGGTAAATAGTTACACCAAAGAATACTCATGTATTTAGTAACGATAATATATACTATTTAACTAAATAGGACATATGCTGCCATCTATTAACATCACAATACATCATAGTGAATGTTTTCGAAAAAATTTAGACATAGAACATTTATTTAAAGTCATTTGGCCTAAAATGTATTTTGAATACAAAAATAGATTTAGTTAAGTTCGACAAAAGTCATTTGGCCTAAAATTCATTTGGCCTAAAATCAGTTGGCCTAAGCTTTAGGCCAAATGACTTTTAGGCCAAATAACATTTAGTACAAATGACGGGTACTCACTCCCTTTATAGTCTAAATTTACATTTTATTATGTGGGAATTGAGGACTTTAACTGTAAGCAATATGCTCATAACAATTATTGCTTGGGAACTAATATTCGATAGTACGAGAAGGAAGCTCTTAAATTATCAGCATTGTGCTTTTATATTTGATAGCGTTGAATTTATATTAAATGGCTATGGGAATGCGGAACGCTTTCATTTTTTGGACTTGTGCTTTATCGTTTAGTTTCCTTAAAATACACTTTTGGCTGAGCACTTATATATTTAGTATTGTTTAATTAAACTTTGATGCATTTCAACATTGCTAGGATTGTAGGATATTTCCAAGTATATCATCCATTATATTAGAGTACGTATTATTAGGACATGAGTGTAAGACGCTTAGTAAATGATGTTGACATTGCATCCTATGGGACTTTAATTACTGTACAGTCCAAATACTTTAGCCGCAAGACGACGGATTTATTATATTTTGAAAGTTATTACTTTTTCTCTAAAACACTATGATAGTACAAATAATTGTCACCAGTTGACTAAATATTTTAAATTAGGTTTAATTCATATTCAGACTTTTGAGTCGTAACTTGTTGTTCGCTATCCTAGATGTTAGTTTTAGTTGTCTCTCACTTTAAACTCAACTTTATGTGGATACTAATTAAATAATATGTTTATATTAAATTTTAGTAATTTATAAATATACTCTATTTAACTACAAATCATCGACATACTCGCTTTGAGCAATACCACGGCTTTTGTAATATTTATTGTGTACCATCAATTTCTAATATGTGAAATAAAATATATACTGTTATGATCTGGTAACCCTTTGACTGTTATTTTTTATTCTTCCTTGCAAAGTCAAGGTAGTTACAAGAGCTTCAATATGAAGAATTTTAACAGACACCTTCTTATTCGTTCATAGCAAAGAACACGTAAATGTGAAGTTTGTGATAAGGGCTTTAAGGTGATAAATATTTATACAAACACCTTTTCATTCAGAACAAAGAAGGTATAAGTGTAATATTTTGATAAAGGCTTCAAGATTATGATTAATTTAAAAATACACCTTCTTATTCATTCAAACCAATAAAGTATAAGTGTGATGTTAGTGATAAGGGTTTCAAGGGGGAGGCTGGTTCATACAAACACCTTCTTTTTCATTCAGAACAAATAAAGTATAAGTGTGATGTTAGTAATAAGGGCTTCAAGGGAAAGGATGAACATTAGATTTTGCAAGTGATGTGCATTCACAAACCTCATCGTAGTTCCCACCCTAGCTAGATAGGTAACAGAACTTATCATCCTTATTAATTTGCCAGGCATCCATGTTTCAGTTTCTCCTTGAACCGATTTAACCAAAACTATGTTAGATCTCGCCTTCCTTACTATTCTATTTTATTTCCACTTTTTCTTTCTTGTACGCCACTCTTGCTGCAAGATGAGGCTTCGACATTGACAACCGAGTTCTTGGTCTGAATCAAAGAAATAACTCATCCGTGTTTTAGACGTAATTGTGTGAGGGTTATTCTTATAGGCAAAAAGGAAATTATCTAACCAACGCTGGAGAGTTCTTTCTCTCCCTTCCTAACGATCCTGCTTCAAGGCTCGTAAAAGGGCCTTTTTCACTATCTTCACAAAGCTATCCCCCTGTCTATTAGATGCTGGATGCTAAGGTGGTGATAACATGTGTACCACCCATTTCCTCGCAGAAATTCTGCCATCTCTTCTTACACCAACTGTGGACCTCCATCAGACACTAGCTTTTACGATCCACCATATGCTGCAAAAAATGTCCTTAGTCTGACTATTATTTGTGATGTCATCGTAATAGACATAGGTAACACCTCTGTCCATTTCGAATAAGCGTCAACCAACACTAAGTATTTTGTTCCCTCCAGTTTTGCGAAATCAACATGAACACTCTGCCATATTCTTAGTGGCCATCTACACTGTTTCAGCATCTCGAGTCTCCTGACAAATGGAACATTTCTTACACATTTCTTCAATCTGCGAGTCAATTTCTGGCTACCACACATACCCTCGGGACAACGCCTTCATCTTACACATTCCGGGGTGTTCTTGGTCTAATATTGACAAAATAACCTGACGGTACGCCTCTGGGCCCACCACTAGATTCCCCCAGAGGAGACACCTGTCTTCAATGGAGATCTCGTGTCGTTTATGAAAAAAAGGTATCCAATCTGGTTCCACCTTGAGTGGTCAAACATTCAGTGTCCAGTCTACAATTTTACTAAGACATAAATCCTTCCTAGTTTCTTTCCCAATTTCCTCACTAGATATTGGTAGCTCCTCTAAAGATGCAAAAGTAAAGTTTACATACTCTTATAACCTTTTCACATCACCAGGCGGTAATCGTGACAACACATCCGTTTCAACGATCTCAGATCCTTTTCTATATTCCAACTCATAATCATATGAGGACAGTAAGAGCACCCACCGCTGTATACGAGCTGCGGCCATCTCTGGAATACCTTTCTTGGGTGACAACAAATACAATGGTTTATGGTCAGTAACCAGGGTAAATTTACTACCAAATCATACTTGTAGAATTGTTTTACTCCAAAAATCAATGTTAAAGCTTCCTTCTCTATTATAGGGTAGTTATTTTCGACTTTTGATAATGTCTTGGTTTTAAAATACACAGGTCGAGTGGAACCATCTGGGAACAAATGACTAACCACACTCCCAAGACCTTTACTAGAAATATCGCAAGTTATCTTAACGGGCAAAGAAGAGTCAAATAGAACCACTGTGTCACTTTCCACTAGTAATCTTTACTTTTCTCAAACACTTGTCGCTCTTCTTGGTCCCATTTCCACTTCCTGCCAGACTCCAACAATTTATACAAAGGACTCAATTCTGTTGCTAAGTTGGGTAGGAATTTTCCATAGAAATGCAAAAGTCCTAAAAATGCTTTCAGCTATGTAAAATCTTCTGGTGCTGCTGCCCTTAATATGTCCTTCCCCTTTCCTTGATTGGATGAGTTACCCTCGCATCAATCCGATGACTCAAATAGGTAATTTAATCTGCCAGGAAAACACATTTGTCCTTGTTTACTTTCACTCTATTTTCTCTTAGACTCTGGAGGACCTCATTTTTACTTTTCATGGCCTCTTCCACTTTACCTACTACTATTATTACATCGATAAAACAAAAGGTTTTCTCTATCCCTAACAAAATTCTGTCCACGACAGACTGAAAGAGAGAACAAGCACTCTTTATACCTGGACTTAGTCTGCTGAATCTATATAATCCCACATGTGTATTCACAGCTAGTAGAGGTTGAGACGCTTCAATAACCTGCAACTGTAGGTACCCCTTTGAAAAATCAATCTGGCAAAATATCTTTCCCACAGATATATTTTCAAAAATACTCCCCATTGTGGGCAACAGATAGTGTTCCTTTTCCACAAATTAATTCTGGGTCACTTTAAAAACCCCACATAAACTAACTTTCCCATTTTCTTTAGGTACACACACTATTACCGTAGCCCATTGGCTATGTTGAACGGGGTACATTATTCCTTCAATACGCATCAACTTTAATTCTCTCCGCCGCATCCTGCAAAGTGTAAGGAACTGTTCTCGCTTTACAAAATATAGGTGTGGCTCCTTCTTTAATAACCACATCTACTGTTATTCCCTTAATAGCCCCCACTGGTCCATAAAACACCTCAGCATCTTTAGAAATTAGTAATTTCACCAGACTTGATCAGTCCTGTAGCATGTTCCCCACATACCTAATTTCTGGCTAACAGTCCAATTTCTCCTCAACAATGTCGGAGCTCCTTTCCGATTAGAGGAAACCACTAAGATGGGAAGCTCTATCTTGGAGGATCCATGCATTAATTCGACCCTAAATTCCCCCTTCGGATCTAAAACATGACCCAAGTATAAACGCAGACCCACTGACGGCGGTCTTCGAATTTTCATTCTAAATCCTCTTTTATACACACTTTCTGGCATCAAGGTGCGTGGACAACCAGTGTCAATCACCGTTTCTACTGGCTTCATATCCACTTTCACTGTTGTTACCCACTGTGCATCACTGTCCCTCACCTCGTCCACATGACAATTCTAACTCATTAATTTTGTTTATGTTTAGGTCCATTATTATCTTTTTTTAATCTACACGTTGTAGCTATATGTCCTACCTTGTCACATGTGTAGCATTTGTTAATTTCTCAACTACAAAAATCATTTGAGAAAGAATAGACGGAGATACAAATTTCTTCATATGCCACTAATGGTAAAAAGTACAATTGCTAAATCTTACCGACATCAGAACATGGTTATAATCAGGTGGGATGTCGAGCTTTTCGTCCTACTTACTGCGCTTACTCCCATTGACAAAATATATTTTTTCTTTTTTAAAAAAGGAAGCATTAAATATATTGATAACAAGAATTTACATTTATCAAGAAATGCATTGCTCCAATGTTATTTTGAAGTGTAAAAGATTTATTTTGTTCGCCCATGAAAAGATGAGCTGCGATAATATGTCAGCATTTTCTGGGTACAAGTAAAATTAAAACTACACGCCTACTAAATCAAGTAGAATCTTTTAATTATATCGCACCCATCTTCAATATTCCCCCTCTTTCAACTCATAATGAAATCACAGCTGCTGGAGAGCGTTTCATTTTCTCTCCTTAAAAAGCTCCAACCACTGAAGATAACCTCAATCAATACAGATTTATTACGTTTTTAAGTCGGTAATGTATTCACATGCAGTATTTTTATCTGGACTTCCACCTACTTCTGCAACTGCTCATCAACGTTTTCATCATTTGTTTCACCAATTACAAACGTGGTGAACGCAAACACTACAGCTTGAATGGTGGGCTGGAAAAAAACCCCATCCAAACATGCATTGCCACTTTTCCTATCTAACAGAAGAAGTGACGAGTTCTTTTACAAATATATTAAGTGAAAGTTTGGGAAGGATCAAATACAAGAGATATATACAAGTTTATCAAATCAGTGTATTTAAATTTAAACAAGTTAATAGTATTACATATGGTTTAAATTTGATCTTACATTAAACGGTCCTTTGTTAATTAGGAGAAATTAAAAATAATTTATAATAGTCGTATACATTCCAATAGGGAAGAATTGAAGTAAACATCTAGGTAACTAGGAATCTACAGAAGTAATGTTGAGTCTAGTAACTCCTCTAATTAAAACTAACTCATATTCTGCTACGAAGGTGCGTCTTCCTCAACACAGCGGCAATATAAACGGGAACAACCATTAATTTAGGGCTTAGCTACAATACATAACAACAATCCAGCATAGCCACTACTAGACTTACACCTGAAAGGCATATACTTGAATTATAGTTGAAAAATAATTAATGATATCAAATTCTAGTAAGTCCTAGTTTAAATAGTTACTACGATGGTAGTTAAATGAGCCAGCTAGCTTTAGTTAACTCCATAGACAGTTACAAATATTAATCTCCTAGAAGAGGAACTATAATTTTACAAATAATAAATGGCGAGTTACCAGGAATTTGTGCTGTTAAGATACGATGACCAGTCTATTCCTAATTAGTACTGCCTGCACATTCAATAGTATATTTATACTCCCACCCAATCTAGGTCACACTTAACCTATTGCAAACAAATGTATTAACTAATACAAACTGCACCTGAAGAGGGCCGGAGACTATGCATTATCCCTGCAGGCCACTACTACGAACTAGTAGCGCTCCCACAGTTTGCACACCAAAAAAAGTTACAGTTATGAGAAATAAAAGGGACTGATATCAGTCACAGACCTAATTAGGTCATTGAACAAAGTGTTAGCTAACCTGATTTCCACAATTATGTGATCCTAAGCACTAAGCCTAAGCATGACCATACAGTTTTTGGTGTCAAGATATTTCCCTAGTATAATAACACTAGGTTCTAAGGACATATAAAAAGAAGTCAGAAACTTTGATAGATTAAATCATGTAATATGACATAGATAAATAGAACATAAGGCCTATAATTCAAAACTAAATTATATTTGAATAGAAAAACAAGTCAAATACTCATGTAGCATTAGCCACAAACTAAGCACAACCAAGTTAATAACAACAGACTTACCCTATTGTACGAACACCGTCTGCTGCTGGCTCAACTACACACTCGACCGGCCCATCGAAACACACACGCCTGAACAAGACGACCGACCACGAAATACTGAGACCTCGCCTATTCAACTCTCTGAAACAATTTCCTGAACCAAAGATTTTCGGCTGGAAAGAATACACACTCCGCCAGTGCCAAGCTTTCTTTCTACTCCAATCTAGAAGCTAGTAGAATACCCTCCTCCTTGTTTATGTTCTTTGGTCGCCCCCCCCCCCCACCCACTCCTCAACATTCCACCGTTCCACGTTCTGTGGACTGTGTATATAAGAGTGATCGTGTGAGTGAAGTGCCACTCTTGGATTGGCTTTGGTAATCGCTTGAGCAAGCAAAGGCGTTGGAAATTAATAATGTAAGGAAAATTCTTTCTCAGCTTAATCTTTTATTTTCAAAATTCTTTTTCGGCATAATGGACTTAAAATTTGAACTTGAACAAATATCTAATGATATTATTTATAATCATATTTCTTTTGCACTTAGTATTTACCTCAAGTAATAATGGACTTAAGCTTTGAACTTGAACAAAAATAGGAATATCAAACGATATTATTTAAAATATTTTTTATGGACAAAATATTTATTTTTTGTGTAACGGACTTAAACTTTGGACTCTAACGAGAAAACAAATATCTAATGGTTTTGTTGATAATAATATGTCTTGAGTACTTAATACTTATCTCAAGTACAATGAATTTGTGTTATTGGACCATAATGGGAAAACTAATGTCTAGTAATTTAAATAACAATGCCTTTTTTGGACTTAAGGCTTTTCTCTATTATATTTAACTTTAATGTTATTGGATGCCGTTTTTAGAGTAGTTCTATTAAGGTTTCACTTCCAATGTTTACATATGGACTTAAAGTATTGGGCACCATCAGCGCTAGTAAGAAATAAACAATGGCCGCCTTAATAATTTAATTGATGATTAGTAATTTCTTAAGTGTCGGCAATTTAAATGTGGATTGTTCTAGCTAATGGTCATGTAAGAAAACTGATAATTCCAGGTCTACGTATTTTGTCTCTTTTTACGAGACGGGGAATTGGAAGGATACTGGCATAAATAATTTTTGCTATTTTGGTAAAGAACATGAGCATTTGGCAGAGGTTAAATTGATGAGTCATATATTGTTCTTTTTGCCTAAACTGTTAATTTTGTTAAGGTAATTAGTGATAGAAATCACTTATATATTTAAGGTGTTCTTCATATGAGGCCATGGTATTGAGATTTCAAATTATTGTATACCTTTTACTTTCTTAGGACTTTTCATATTGTTGTTCATATCTTTTGAATATCTAATAAACAACCCATGTCGTTATATTTTTTCTACTTACTCTTTTACTCATTCAACCTTATGTTTAACGCTAGCTAAAATGTTGTTTGGTTATCGAACTAGGGGTATTGATAAATTCATGTTTATTGTTAGATATTGTTGAGGTTGGCCGTGGGGACGGTTCCCGCAATTGTTCTTAATTGCGTGTGCTGGGTATTAATTTTATTTTGCCCAGATTTTTTGATATTCAGCACTCACTCAGCACACTCTTTCATTTTTGATGACTTACTATTATTTATTTTTGTATTTGAACCCTATCAGTTAGGCGTTAGGGTTAGAAATAGGGTTCACTCTGACAAACAAAACTATGTCATATGAACATAGAAAAATAGAAAGAACACTAACAATCAAAACTATGCTTTATGGGCATAGAAAAACAAGTCAGAAACTCTGACACAATAAACTATGTATTATGGGCATAGTTAAAAAAGAGTACTAAGACTCTAACGCAGATCTTAACATTCAAATACTCATTGTCTCAGACGAGTCTTCATCTGTGGTGAGGTAGAGAGACCGATGCCTCACACAACGTAGTCACAATTTACTTTGTCCGCTGATGTAGTCTTACGTCCAAGTGTTTCCTCCATCAAATTGATACAATAGAATACAAAATATGATTTTTTATACAAACAGCCCCGAAGTCTTTGGTGAGGGTGTCCACCAGGACAAAAGGGGGAGGTGAGTTTGCAAGATTGTGCTGAATGGCAACTAGCATTACTAGACGGCGTGGAGAAGCCAGAGAAACAGCTCTGTCATTTCATTGAAGTGGGGCTTGCAAGTAAGGTGGTGTTTTGATGAACCTCCAGGAAGAGTCAACTGGGGCACTTTGCTGTAGTTCGCGTGTTTCCCGCCAACATGATTTCACCATGAGTTAATATCTGCCACATATTATTATAATTTATATTATATCTTTCATTTGTCGTTTTAATCATATGTATAGTATTTTGAGTCCCGTTTAACACGTTACAAACAATTAACACCTGTGTGTACAACCGAGGCACCTGCACCCACCACCCTGATTAAGACTTCCACATGTACTTGAAAATTAGGGTGCGGTAAATGGTGTGATTGTTATAAAAGTTGGTTTACACTGTTCACCCACGTATAACAATTGTCAAGGACATAAATGTTTCAATTCTGAAATTGTAGACTAACCACCTGATTACCCAAGTATGACTGACAAATAGGACGATTTAATCAATTAACACTCCCTCGACAAACACCCATGGATAATAAATAGGATACAAGAATAAATAAATGCATAAAACTTTAACAACAGAGATTAAATAGTATAATATACTATTAACACATAATGTCCAATAATAACATAGTTGTATAGGTCTATAGAGGAACGTACTTTTTTAAATACGGCAATATCTCTACTTTATGTGTAGCATGTCAATCAGGCAGATTGGTCAGCTACAATTGAATAACGATATTTGTATAATTTACGACAATAGAAAAGAAAGAAAGAAGTAATTTTAAATATTAAAATATTTAAAAGTAATCTACCTCAAAGTTTACTTTCCCTGACTAGGTGAAATCTGATACAATCACGTGTCTTCCTAAATTGAAACACATGGTTGTTCGAAAGATATTGTCTTTTGATAAATACTATAGCGGATATCAAAGAAGAAGATTAATATTATCATATTTAAGAATAAGATGCTCTAACGCATGCCTGTTGCCATTGGATGATGTTGGTTAGATTCACATAGATTTACTATGCTGCCTACAAGAAAATATTCTAAAGGACGTCTATATCGCAAATTCTCATAAAAATAACAGCTGATGCTAAAGAATATAATTAAAACGGATATATTTAAATAGAAGATGCTTCGGTATCGATAATGAAATTGAATTTCTCGCATTGTGTCCAATCAAAACAAGTGGCTATTTAACGCAACTTTTAGTCGAATGTTTAAATGAAGGTCTATCATGGAAGAATTGTAGGCACAAAATTCTTACCATATTGATCCCACCTAGGGCAAGACTAGTTTAAAGACTCAATTTGTAAATAGGTTTCAGAAACCTCAGGAGTCGTTTAGAAATTTCATTATATCTGTGTCAGAGGCGGCTAAAGTTCTAGAACTCAGTTTGGAAGAAAGGGAAATAGTAGTAACTATTCTGGAAAATGTTTCGCCTTTAACTAGACAAAATTTTGTATTTGTTTCACAGCCATCTTCAATGGCAGGATTACATTAATTAGTCCTCGCAGATAGAAAGTTCAAAATCAAAGTAAGGTAGATCAAAAAAAAAAAATATGTAATCAATTAAATGTTTTAATTGTGGACTGATGGGTCACTACAAAAGTCAATGTAGATCAAAAAACTAGTAGTGCTCCAGCAAAGACATGGCTCAGCTGGGGATCGCAAAACCTTACCATGCGCCTTGGATCCAATTATTAAAGTTGATATTAATGGTGTTTCATGTTTTGGACTTATTGATATTGGAGCAACGTGTTCCTTCATAAATGCTAACTTTATTCAAAATTTACCTAACTTACACCCTTTATTTGATAAACATTTTCAGAATAAATATTTTACCATAGCTAATGGTACCACACTTGAAATTAACAAAAGTATGTTTTGTAATATTAAAATTAAAGGCTTTACCTGGAGACATTATTTATCTATTGTTGATAGTTGACCATATGATGTAATATTAGACGTAGATTTCCTGTCTAGGACCAATACTCAAATTGATTTAATGAATAATAATATTTATTTTAAATTTAACTCCAATGTTAAACTTAAATTTGAGAAGGTAATAAACCGGAAAAAGAACATTTTATTCAGTAATGCACCCAGTGAACTTAGTGCAACTTTAAATAGTTTCCCAGATACTATATCCATTAAGTGGGAGAAATGCGATGCATTTCTTCTATCTAATATAAATCTTTGTCTAAATTAATTAGAACACAGGTCTTCTGGGTTTCGTCACGCCCATTATTCTTCATTCCACCATGCTTTTAAAATTAAAAAATGGTGTTTTAGGGGGAAGTATAACTAGTATTGCAGGATTATTCTCGATTAATATGTTATTTTTAATTAACATATCATACAGTTCCGCAATATGTTAGCCTGTTCATTTTTCACTAATACACTATTAATAAAAGATTGGCATTATAATCGCAGTATGAAACTAAAACGTGTTGTGAATGTAGTAAACTAGAAATGTGATAATATTCTATTGAAACAGTGATAGAGGGCGAGGTACATAGAGAAAGATAAAGATACATTTCTCTATGGGTGACCAACATGCGGAACTAACAGAGGTTCTATTTCTATTTTGTTGGTAGTTTTTTTTAGAGTATGACGCTTTCAACTTTCTGTGTAATGATGCGTGGCTTGCGCAAGAGCTCATAAAAAGGCCTAATCAATAAGTCTCAAAATGTCTAGTTTCTTAGTAGTGTGCACTAACTGAAGAATCTAGCAGTATACAGTTTGTTATTCCGTGGGATGTTAAGAATTAATAGAGTTCCGCTCAGATACATTGAGAAGCGGGTTTGAGTCGAGTTTTGGACCATATTTTGGCAGATTTTAAGTTCAAATTTGTGTTCAATTATTTAGATGGCGGCCGGGGTTCAATCCTCGGTCCCGGCACAAATTTATCTGATTACCAAACCCTTCCTTCACCTCTGACAAGACATCTTGTGAATGTGGGGAATTCCAGGCCTCCACCGTGGTTCGGATTCCACGTTAAACTGTAGGTCCTTCATTTCATCTCACAATCACCATACCATTACACATTAGCGTAGGTGCGTATAACCCGAACGGGTAGTAAGACGCGGTGCTAATAATAATAATAATTATTATTATTTAGATGACATCTGTGTTTATAGTCAGTCCTTAGAAGAACATAATGAACATGTCAGATTAATATTGCAGCGCCTTAGAGTGGCAGGACTAACTGTGAACCCAGATAGAGTGACGTGGGGCACTAATTCTATTAAATATTTGGGATATATAATTTCTGAGGGAAATATTCTTGTAGAAACATAGCGTATTAGGCCTATAGTTAACTTCCCGGTTCCAAAGAATTTAAAACAAGTTCAACATTTTGTTGGAATGTGTGCCTACTATTCAAGGTTTATTTCTTCATTTTCGGAGTTAGCTGCCCCATTAAACCAGCTAAAGAAGAAGGGGATAATATTTGTCTGGGGAGACGAAAAAATAAGCGCCTTCTCTAAATTTAAACAAAATTTGATATCCCTTAAGGTTTTGAAAATGCTTGATTTTTCATTTCCTTTCGAGCTTAAAGTTGATGCATCTTCTTATTCCCTTGGAGCCGTACTGTCCCAGCGATATCCTGAAGGATTGCTCCCTTTAGCTTTTGCGAGCAAATCATTAAATGAGTCTCAGAAGAGGTACAGTGCTTATGAAAAGGAAGGTCTCGCATGCGTATATGCTATTGAAAGGTTTGCGGACTATCTAGAGCAACGCGAGTTTATTTAGTATATACTGATAATAGTGCTTTATCTTGGATGTTTAATCACCCTAAACAACTAGGTAAGATTGGCCGTTAGGTTTTAAGGCTATCGCAATTTAAATTTACCACTGTGCATGTCCCGGGGAAAGATAATGTAGTTGCCGATGCCTTATCACGTATCAATGAAGGAGTGTTCCCTATACTTGCCTGTAATAGCCCATCTAGTTTAAATGTAATTAGTACTATCCCGGAATCTTTTGTGTCCCTAAGACAACATCAATTGGACGACCCCTATTGTAGGGAGATTATTGGTAGGTTAGCTAATGGTGACACTGTAGACAATTTTCTTATGCATAGAGACTTGTTATGCGTGCGGGGTAAGAACAACAAGGGCAGAAAGATTTTTGTTCCCCCTAAATTAAGGGATATGATCCTTAAATATTTTCATAATTCCTCCTTTGGAGGCCACTTGGGAATTTTTAAGACACATCGTAAGATTGTTCAGGAGTTTTTGTGGCCCAATATTTATCGAGACATTAGACAATGTATTAGGAAGTGTGATGGATGTCTGGGAGCGAAGCCCTCTCAGAACACTCGTTATGGGTTACACTCTGCAGATGTCGCTCATAACCCGTGGGATATTGTGTTTGTGGATTTCGTAGGGCCCATCACTCGCTCTACCATTAGGAATACCTGTGTTCTTAATCTCATTGATAGTTTTTCTAAATTAGTTGTTATAATTCCCCTTAGGAACTTAAAGTTACCACCACCGTGAAAGACTTAACGTATAGAGTTTGGGCAATTTTTGGGGCTCCTAGAAAGATAGTCACTGATAACGGACCTGTTTTAGATCCAAGGTATTTCATGACATGTGTTTTGCGTGGGGAATCAAACACGTAACTACTAGTCCCTATAACCCTGCCCCTAATCAGGTAGAGAGGTTTAATAGAAACCTAAATATTGCTTTAACCAATTATCATGGCTCTTCCCAGCCTCACTGGGATAAAGAGCTAAGCTTTCTATCTCTTGCATTCAACTCAGCTGTACATGAGTCTACAGGAGCTACCCCTTCCTCTTTGTCACTCGGTAGAGAGCTGAGTCATCCCTGTTAGCTATTTGGGACGTTGATCCTCTGGTTGGGGATTGTGAGACCTCATCTTATTATGAAAGGTGTAAGCTCGCCTTTCATAATTTGCGGAAATCCAGAGCCAGGTTGGCCGCTGCTTACAATCGAGGTCGGTTGCCTGTTAATGTATCTGTAAATGATAAGGTTATGTTCTGGACGTTCCCATTGAGTTCAGCAGTTGACAGAACCTCAGCTAAACTCACTCCAAAATGGAGTGGACCATGGAAAATTAGTTTAATTCTTAACATCGGTATCTGTTCTACTGGAACTTGTGGAGGACCAGCAACAAAGTCGTCGGGCTCGGGTAAGCAATTTAAAGAAGGTACCTTGAGTATTGTATATTTGTAAATATTAGTGTTGAAAAATCATGTAGCTATGCTAACTATTATTTTGTGTTAAAATTTGCTGCTAGATCTAGCAGCCCAAGTAATCCTATAATTATATAAAGGTAAACGTAATAGTACAAAAAGATAAATTAATGATGTTTAGGTTTAAAATATATGTTAAGTAAAATGTATACCTAAGGGATTAATATAAATTTGGTTTGTTCACGTAAAGGTAATGCTAATGTCATAGAAAGATTCGCTAAGAATCAGGATTTACTAATAATTTGCTTTTGACGAGAATATAAATTTTTGATGTAATAGAAAAATTCAGATAAGATTAATCTATTCCTGTGATCTCTTGATGAGAACTATCTTTTGATATATTGCCTATTGACATTATCTTCGTTGGATTGTTTGCTTCAATACCTTATTGCAAGTGATTCTGAGGTAGTTTTGTGTGTGCTCTAAATCTGACCAGATTCTTAACTTCTCTTCCTCCGTGTCCTTTCTTTCTGAGAAACTCGCGGAAGATAAGATACAGTCCTTCTTCAAGTGTCTACCATGCACCAGGTTAAAAGAAGTTGCGGATTCTACAAACCGGACTACTCCGAGTCGGTTGCAGTTGCCTACTCCCAATGGGCAAGACATGTTTATGGATACACGCCTTCAGCTGATTGACTACATCCTGGAGAGACTCCTTTGAAGGGTAGGAGAGTTGCAGCATGTCAATCAGGCAGATTGGACAGCTACAATTGAATATCGATATTTTGATAATTTACGACAATAGAAAAGAACGAAAGAAAGAAAGAAGTAATATCAACATATTTCAAAGTAATCTACCTCAAAGTTTATTTTCCCTGTCTAGGTGAAATCTGATACAATCACGTGTCTCCCTAAATTGAAACACATGGTTGTTCGAAAGATATTGTCTTTTGATAAATACTATAGCGGATATCAAATAATAGGATTAACATTATCATATTTATGAATAGAATGCTTTAGCGCATGCCCGTTGCCATTGGATGATGTCGGATGGATTCGCATAGATTTGCCATGCTGCCTACAAGAAAATATTGTAAAGGACGTCAATATCGCAAATTCTCATAAAAATAATAGCTGAGGCTAAAGAATATAATTAAAACGGATATATTTTAATAGGAGATGCTTCGTTATCTACTCACCATTTCAAGATGTTCTTGGATTTGTTCGCCACGTGTTAGAAAAGATAATTATTCAATTATGGCGGCCTGACTTCAGCCACACGTGCTTTCATTACATCATCTGATGAAGAAAGAAGCATAGAGTGAACTCGACCCAGTGACCTTCTTGCCCCTCAGAGAAGACTAGCGGCCGTCCAAGGAAACATGTTTTCCCCCTTCCCCGCAAGCGGTTCTCCCTGCTTCGTTTTCCTTTCTCCCCGCCTTCCTCTCTCTCTCTCCTTTTATATGTTTCTGAGTTTATCACCTATTTTGTTTTGTTCCGTTTCAGTCAGATTTTAGAGTATTTAAGGGCTGCTCCTCAGATTCACATTATCGCAAACTACTACAACCCAGCGTCGAAGGAGGAACCTCTACAACTTTACTCAACGAAGGAACCCTTGACAACGAAGTCTCAGCCATCGGATCCACCACCGTGCCGGCCAGGAGCATATCCTTCAAACACTTAAGTATCCTGGCAACATCTTTAAACTCATCGGACTTAGAGTCTATTTTTTTTTTTGTAGAAATCATCTTGTGAATGTGGGGAAGTCCAGGCCTCCACCGTGGTTCGGATTCCATGTTAAACTGTAGGTCTTTCATTTCATCTCACAATCACTCTACCCATTACACATTAGCGTAAGAGCGTATAACCCGAACGGGTAGTAAGACGCGGTGCTAATAATAATAATAATAATAATATAATAATAATAATAATATAATAATAATATAATAATAATTTGTAGAAAATTAGACAATGTCTACCGAGACGTGTTTGATAATATTTATGTTCTGTTTCTATAGTCGAAGGCGACTTTCATTTGTTTTATACTATGTCCAAGTGACAGTTAAAACCATTTCAAGTCTTGCTGACTTCAGAATTGAAAGGTTAAGTTTATTGATCAAATATTGTGTCCTCGTGTATGAAGGATAAGTGACATTATGACTAGTATTTAGAGAAACTCTTAGACTTTGTATATTAGTCCTAGCGACTATGCTTCTCTGTATCCTTATGATACAGCCGTTATAATGTGAGCCTTTTGCTTCAAATGTAGTAAGGTCTTAGTCATAGTCTTACTAACCTCCACAAGTTCCATTCATTTATTCTGAGCCAATGTTTCCCCTGACGCCGTGGACGTCATGTGCATTGTTTAAATTTTGTATGGCTACAACCTGGTTGTCTTCTTTCCAAAAAAGAACCAAGCTACCTGAGTTAAGTTTATATGTATATATTGTCTAATACCATTATGTTAGTTACTATTTAATTGTTTTTTCCCTTAGAAAAAACCTGCCTGTAGCCTGGGTCCAGTTCAGCCCTTGTAGCTACAGCAAGACAATCAAATTTCACAAAGTCTTATTAATTGAAACAAGCTTCAAACTTGTAATCTTGGAAAATTATTGTAAACCTAATTCTTATTATTCCTGTTTTAATAAATTCATTAATTGTTAAACAATTTATCTTTCCATTCAAATTACACCTTGTTTGTCACGTTGCCAAATTAGTCCAGTGAAGGATGTTTGTAACAAAATTATTTGGGATATGTAATTTTTAAGGGTTATATCCTTGTGGACCCTGAACGTATTAGGCTCATTATTGAGTTTCCTGTCCCAAAGAATCTAAAACCAGTTCAACGTTTCGTGGTGATGTGTGCATATTATTCAAGGTTCATTCCTTCCTTTTCTGAGGTGGTTGACCCGTTAAAACTGTTAAAAAGGAAAGGCGTGCAGTTCGTGTGAGGAGATGAACAAAAGGATGCCTTTTCTATACTAAAGCAAAATTTGGTGTCCCCTTAGGTACTTAGAATGCCTAATTTTTTGCTGCCCTTTGAACTTAAGGTTGACGCCACGTCTTATGCTCTTGGCACCGTTCTTTCTCAACAATACCCCGAAGGTTTACTTCCAGTAGCTTACGCTAGCAAAGTCCTTACTGATTTGCAGAAAAGGAACAGTGTATAAGAACAGGAATACCTCGGATGCTTATTTGGCATTGAGAAGTTCTCAGATTATCTGGATCAACTCGAGTTCATGTTGTATACTGACATTAAAGCCTTGTCGTGGATGTTTAATCACCCAAAACAATTAGAAAAAATTGGCCATTGAGTTTTGAAGTTGTCTCAGTTTAAGTTCACTACCGTACATGTATTGGGGTAAGATAACGTATTTGCTGATGTTCTTTCTCGCCTCGGCGAAGGAGTGTACGTTATACTTTCTTTTCCTTTTCCTACTAGAGTTGACGTTATCAGTTATATTCAAGTCATTTAATTCTTTAGCTCAACTTCAGTTGGAAGATCCTTATTGTAGGAATATTATCGATCGCCTGGATAGAGGTAGTAAGGTCGAAAAATTTTCTATGCATATAAATTTGTTGTGGTTTTAGGAAAGAAACAAAAAGGTAAGACAAATTTTTGCTCCCACTAAATTAAAGGATATGATTTGTAGCATTAGGCACAAGCCAACCATAACCAAGTTAATAACAACAGACTTACCATATTGTATTGACACCGTCTGCTGTTGGTCAACTACACACTCGATCGGCCCATCAAAACCACACGCCTGAACAAGACGACTGACCACGAAATACTAAGACCGCGCCAATTCAACACTCGACGAGATACCCGGACCAAAGATCTTCGGTAGGAAGGAAGATACTCTTCGCCAGTGCCCGGTTTTGTTTCTACTTCAGTCTAGAAGCGTGTAGAATCCCCCCCTTGTTTATGTACTTTGGTTTCCCCTTCGTCATCCCATCATTCCGTGTTCTGTTTTGTAATCGTATAAAAGAGTGATCGTGTGAGTGAAGTGCCACTCTTGGACTGGCTTTGATAATCGCTTGAGCAAGCGAAGGCTTCGGAAATTAATAATGTAAACAAAATTCTTTTTCGGCTTAATGGACTTAAACTTTGGACTTGAACTAGAAAACAAATATCTAATGGTATTATTAATAATCATATTTCTTATGCACTTAGTATTTATCTCAAGTATAATGGACTTAAACTTTGCACTCTTGACTAGAGAACAAAGATCTAGTATTATCGCTAATAATAATATTTCTTATGGACTTAATACTTATCTCAAGTATAATGAACTTGTGTTATTTGACCCTAACTTTACAAACAAATATCTAATGATATTAATAATAATATTTCTTGGGTACTTAATAATTATCCCAAGTATAATGGACTTGTGTTATTTGACTCTAACTAGTAAACAAATCTCTAGTATGTTTGTTAATAAAAATACCATTTTTGGACTTAAGGTTTATCTCGATTATAATGAGCTTTAATGTTACTGGATCATGATTAGAGAGTAGTGTAATTAATATTTCACCTCAAATGTTTGCATATGAACTTAATTTATCGGGCGCCATCAGCGCTAGTAAGAGGTCAGCATTAGCCGCCATAATAACTTCGTTTATGGTTGGTAATTTAATTGTAGATTGCTCTAGCTTATAGCCAACGTAAGAAGTCTGATAATTTTAGGTCTAAGTATATTTTCCCTTTTGACGGGACGGAGAAATGGAAGGATACAGACATAAATAATTTTAAATTTTGATAAGGAATTTGTGTATTTTGCAAAAATTAAATTTACGAGTTCCATATTGTTCTTTTCTGGCTAACTGATAATTTTGTTAACGTAATTAATGATTGTGATCACTTATGGCCCGTCTACAATCAAACGCACCCGCTTGTCGGACTCGCAACTACGCAATAACGTAATTTTGTGTCTACACTAGCTTACGCAAACACAATCGTCGGAACTGTGGACCAGCTTGTCGGGAGGAGATGGAACATTGTCCATCTCTTGCGTTTATTTTTGTAGTTGCGTTGGCTTGCGTTCAGCCAATCAAAAAACAAATATGGATGGACTACTAAAATCAAATAATTTGAAGTTATTTGGTCTATGACAAAAACGCTTGGAAATGTATAGTAATGAATACAGGATTTTCACTTAAAATCATGTGTATTTATCCATTTAAATATTTTTAAATTATTTATTTCTTATTTGAAAACATTAATATGAATTTGACTTTCATAGTCATCATTGATGTGTGTTCCTATTGGTTGAAATTACGTTTTACGACTTTTCATTGTAGACAGTCTATTTTGTATTTAATAAAAGCGTAATTACGAGTGCATTTGCGATTGCGTAGTTGCGAGTCCGGCAAGCGGGTATGTTGGTTGTAGACTGGCTTTATACATTTGAGGCGCTCTTCAAATGAGGCCATGGTATTGAGATTACGAAATATTGTGTACCTTTTTCCCTTCTTGGGATTTCTTCATATTAATTGATTGTTGTTAATGTCTTTTGAATATCTAATAAACAATCCGTGTCTTAAAATTTTTTCTACTTACTCTTTTTACTTATTCATCCTTAGGTAAACGCTAGCTAAATTGTTGTCTGGTAATTGTATTAGGGGTATGGTTATATTCTTGTTTATTGTTATATATGGTTGAGATTGACCGTGGGGACGGGTTCCACAATTGTTCCTAATTGCGTGTGCTGGGTATTGTTTTATATTGACCAGATTTTTTTAAATATCTATCACTCACTCAGCACTCTCTTTCTTTTTGTTGAATTTTATAAAATTTGAACCCTATTAGTTAGGCGTTAGGGTTAGAAATAGGGTTCAGATTATTAAATACTTTCACAACTCTACCTATAGAGGTCATTTGGGGATTTTCAAAACTCATCGTAAGATAGTTCAAGAGATTTTTTGGCCCATTATGTACCAGGATATTAGGCAGAGTATTAAAAAATGTGATGGTTGTTTGGGGGCCAAACCCTCACAGAACACTTGTTATGCGTTACACTCTGTAGATGTTGCTCATAGCCAGTGGAAACTGTCTTTATTGATTTTGTAGGCCCATCACACGTTCTACAACTAGGCATTCCTTTGTATTTAACCTTATTTTGGATTTTCCATATTTGTTATTATTCCCCTTAGGAATATGAAGGGTTCCACTATGATTAAAGGGCTCTCTCATAGAGTATGGGCTATTTTTGGCACCCCCAGGAAAGTGGTGAGCGACAATGGTCCTTGTTTTCCCTCCAAGGTATTTCATGATGTGTTTTGTGTGTGGTACTAAGCATGTAACTACTAGCCCTTTCAATCCTTCCCCCAATCAGGTAGAAAGGTTCAAGAGAAACTTAAACATAGCTCTGACCATTTATCATGGTAATACGCAGCCTCACTGGGACAAGGAGTTTAAATTTTGTCTCTTGCTTTTACTCGGCTATACATGAGTCTACAGGCACCAAGCCATCATCTTCGTTACATGGTAGAAAATTAAGTAATCTCTTGTTGGCAATCTGGAACGTATCCCTTTAATTTTCTACCGACCTGGTCGTAAGCCAATGCATGTGTCAGTAAATGACAAAATAATGTGTCGTAATTCCCCTTTTGAGTTCAGTTGTTGATAGATATTAATGAGGCTCAAATCAAGTCATTATACGTATGTGTTAGTTTCTATGTCATATTCCCAGAGTGGGTGTGGTGATAAAGACAAAACACTATAGTTCTACTCACATTTTATGAAATGTGTTGTGGACCTGGATCGTGCAAGCCATGAACAATATTTCAAATCGGCCACTAGGTGGATTGTTTGTACGTTCAACAAGAGCATACCAATGCAGCAGTGGATAAACGTATACTTAAGTAATATATGGGGGCTCTGTTTCTACATCACATAATTAATTCTTTTCTCTCTCTCGCACATCTGTCCTACCTTGTTCTCATTAGTTCCCGACATACTCTTCGTGAATATATTACCTTTTATGGGCATGTTTTAGGTTATAGTGAGAATGTCTGAAACCATAAATTGGCAGGTTTCAAATGATGACACAATTGGTTCTGGATGGTTATGGGGGCCCTTAAGGTAATTATCTTGGTATGCGCTTCACGGTAAGATATTCAATGTGCCATTGAAATATTTGATTGTTACCAATTAGCGTTAACGCTTACGTCGATATTTTTTTTATTAATATGCTTGGTTTGGCCAAGTTCTGAAAACGAATTAATCTCTAATAAAATGTGTAATTAGAGTTGTATTGTGCATATATATGAGATATCAATAGTTTGAATGTGAAAGTGTTATTAAAGAATTTACAAGAAGGTATATTTCATGTTTTAACCATGGAACTAACATTTTATCTCACTTGAGATTTTTTAACATTCCCTGTTAAACTTTTTCAATACATTGCTTTAATCTTTCCGGATTTAATCATACAGGTTCTTATAAAATTGTGTGAAATAAACTAATCTTTAATTTAGAAGAACTGTTTTTTTTATATCCTATTGATAAGGTTAAACTAATTTTTGCAACTTATTTAAATAAATGACAGTAAAACTATATATTTTAATTGTCACTTAGCAATGGAAAATATTACTTTATTATTATTACCTAAATCTTGTGTTTTCTTTGTCCAAGATGAAATAACGTAGGTGTTAGAATTCTTTGACATTAAACACTTAATCAAATATTTCACATTATTTATTTATTTATTAAGAAATTGTTTTTGGTATCACATCATTATGAACCTTTTCAATAATGCACATGTAGTTTATGTAATGAAGAATAATACGTGAATGTTGGCTTGAAGCCTTATTACAAAATTTACTTATACTTTCTTTGTTGAATGGATAGGAAGGTGCCTTTTTAAATTCTGTCATCTGTGAAGTTTGTCACAAATTACACTTATACTTTTTGGTTCCGAATGACTAAGAAGGTGAATGTTAAAGTACTCTCCTGAAGTCTTGGCACAAACGTACATTATATTTTCTTTGTTCTGAATGATAAGAAGGTGGACTGTTAATTCTCTTATCTTGAAGCTCTTATCACAACATCAATATACTTCTTTGTTCGAATGACTTGAAGGTGACTTTAAATAACTCTAACATGAAGCTCTTATCACAACGTAATTTACTTTCTTTGATCTAATGACTATGAAGGTTGAATTTTTACATTCTTTTCAATTGAAGTCTTTTCACAAACGTTACACATATACTTTCTTGTCTGAATGAATAAGAGTGTTGTTTAAATATATCTTCACTTGAAAACTCATATACAAACATCACACTTAACTTTCTTTGTTCTGAATGAATAAGAAGTGTCTGTTTAAATACCTGTCCCCTGAGCTCTTATACAAATGGACACTTATACTTCCTTTGGTTTAATGATATGAAGGTGAATATTTAAATTCTTCTTCAAATTGAAGCTCTTATCACAAATGTTACACTTATACATTTTTTGTTCTGAATGAATAAGAAGATGACAGTATAAAGTACTTTTCACTTTGAAGCTCTTATCACAAACATCACACTTATACATTCTTTGTTCTGAATGAATAAGAAGATGACTGTTTAAATTACGCTTTACCTTGAATCTCTTATCACAAACATTACACCTATACTTTCTTTGTTCTGAATGAATAAGAAGGTGATTGTTTAAATTACTTTTCACCTTGAAGCTCTTATCACAAACGTCACACTTATACTTTCTTTGATCTGAATGTATAAGAAGGTGAATTTTTAAATTGTTCTTCACCTTGAAGCTCTTATCACAAACATCACATTTATACTTTCTTTGTTCTGAATGAATAAGGTGGTGTTTGTTTTGACTACCCCTTTCTTTAATATCCTCATTGCAAACATTACACTTGTACTTTCTATGTAGAGTATAGATCAGATTTTCCTTGGTATTATTGTGCTCAGTAGTAGAATCTTCTAAATCACACACTTTTTTAAACAAATTTACATGTTTCTTCTCAATTATATCTTGATCAGATCTTGTACTGTTTTCACTAAGTACAGAATCATTCAGAAAAATACTCTCCTTTTGACCCATTAATTTACAATTTCCTTTTTCTTTTTTGTGAATTAAACATCCCTCTATATTAGAGTATTTAAATGGAAGCGAAACATCAGTAACTTGTGACGGTAAATCATGAGTGGAAGGTGTTGATCCAGCCTGTAATGAAATTAGACATAAAGATTAAAGATTAGGCTAAATATTTATTAAATAAAAACATATGTATTGATTTTTAAGTCCTAAAAGTCTAATTTAGGAGGTACTAAATTAACATTATCATACATATTAAGAGGGAAAATCAAAACTTAACTCAAGTAAGACTTACAAAAATAAAAACACAACTAAAATAATCAATGGGATTAGGTCATGCTCCTTGAAGTAATTTGTGGTATTTTTAAAGATATAAGTCTAAATAAAATAACTGTCTCTTTACAACAGAGCTATATGCCACAATATTATGTTACAGAATATGAACTAGTAATAGTGTTATCTAAAAAGTCTGAAGATAAATTTAAATTTCTTGAGTTGAGTGAAAAACCATTTATTGCTGCCCAAAGTAAAGCCAGTCGCTGACAAATATAAAATTTGTAATATACTATAATAACTCTGAATGATATAAGTTCACATTACACAACCCTGGAGTTGTCGAGACCAAACAAGTTTTCAATTATATTTATCTTTGCACAAAGCTAAATGTTCTGAAGAACGAAATATCATTTTCAGGGACTTTAGTAATTCTTGTTTCAAATGTATTACGACTAATAATGAAATAATTTGGGAGAAGAAAAAATATATAATGTTCATGTAACATTTTTTATAACAAAACGTAAAAATTGTTCTTAACAATACTATTAAATGAATGAATTTTATTAAAACACGAATGGTGAATACTATACAAAGATAATGTGTTACATTTATCTTTCCATGGTCTTTCGACCAATTCAGTGTGAGCACATATCTAAATTAATAGTGCTAAGGATGAGAAGTTTATAATTCAGAAGAACTGTAGCCATATTTTTGAATAGGAATATATCTAAAATAGACATTTAGGAAAAACCACCTTCAGTACAACTGCCTGCGATTGAACTCTTGTCCGCTTTGATAACTAAATTCCAGTCTATTGATAAAATTACACCTTATATCATTCAATCACTCTTGAGGGTTTTAAGTTTTGTTTTTGTGATGATAGAAAATATAACCGTAATAAAGAACACAACTCAAAAGTATTTAAAGCTACACCTGACTAGATTAGTAAGTGGCTGGACAGGACTAAATAAATGAGTAATAAGCTTATATGCAATAATTTAATAATTGATTATTTTTTACCATAGTCTTACTAGTTTTCATGTTTTACACATATGTACTAATAACTCAAATGAGTTAAGTATATGGAATAATAAATTCAGTGGAAGTGTACCCTTATTTGCGTGGAGTGAGAGTGAAAAACTATTTAAGAAACAACACCCTCCGTATATCAGACTGGGATTTTTACCTAGATCTCCCTGTCATTGTCAGGCTGGTCTTACAGAAAAGGGACCCCTTGAACTACGTGGCCTCCGAGGCAAGGAAACGATTATTAATTTATGTATAAAATATGTTATGGTATTTTAAAATACATAATAACTTGGTTTATTTTATTAATAATTGAAACATATATGATAAACTTAGAAGAATATAATACTCAGTAAAGTAATCTGATTTTCAATTTCGATTATTTTAGATATTTAATTTACACCTTCTAATTTGACAGATCATTATATCAACAAATGTCTTAGAACTTAGGAACTAACGTAAAGATATTTATTTTTATTTATTCAGTGTTTACAGGCCCGGTATCTTACAATCTTTAAAGCCGGGCCGTTTTTTCCAAAACTTTTACTTAATTTACACAATTTTAAAATGAATTTCCTTTTTAACATTACAACACATATTTTGGCTCTTAACTTAAATGAAATTCAACTACCCTTAGCTCAATTTGATCCACCCCGGGTATATTACGCCTCCGGTACCCTCCCCCGCTAGGCCCTTCACAATGCTCGGGATTTCACTCCCGAGTCCGCCAAGCGCTCAGCAGAGGTGGGCATCACCATAATAACCACCTGGGGAGGCGCCCTATCAGAGTTGGTGCCCCGCCTACTTTCTACCCTTGGCAGCTGAATTTCCTAATCTACCCCCTATCTAGTTCCCCCGTCCCTAATTATCTATATTAACTACTAACTAAGCTAAGCTAAAATACTAAACTATTCTATTCCCATTACTGCCGGGGAACACCATCACCCAGAGGGCTGCAGGGCAGCCGCCTTTCTCCATCTTGACTCTGAGGGCCCATCAACCATAACCCACCTCTCTTGTTTCCAAGGTGGTGGGTCATACGGTGCAGGGAACCCCTCAGAGTTCATAATCATTCCACTAACTATTGTTCATACGACTGGAAAACTGTCTTCTGGATCTCAAGGGCATCCCCCGTGTTCCTTCAGACACTCAGTCGTACTGGAATCCAGTTCCCAGGGCTCGCGCTTGCTCCTCCCAGCACATACACATTTTTTTTTCCCGGCAAGGATTGTTACCGCTTATCCCCTTTTAACAATCCTTTTTTCCCTACTCACTCCCCGCTGAGACCGCACTAGTGTCCGTGTCAGTCCCGCCCTCCGTGTCGCTGTCATCTTCTTCGTCATTGTCAGTGTCAACGTCCCGTCTTATTCGTCCCTGTGCCTCTTTAAGTCTGTCTATGTAGGCTGTCTTTGCTCTATCTGACGCTTCCAGTGCAATCTGGTCTAAGAATTTCCAATAGATTGGGTCCCTCAGTACTTCGCCTACTAATCTTCCCTGGATCTCTCTCTGGTAGTTCCTTCTTGCTTCTAGTGTAATGACACACTCAAGCACCACATGTTCAGGGGTTCCCTCCTCACCACATTGACAATTCCCCGACTCTATCAATCCCAGCTTCCTTAGAGATGCCGGGTACGGTCCCTTCCCCGTGATGAAGTGGACAAGACCCCGAGATGGCTGGAGGTGCTTATTCTCTAGTCTCTCAACCACATTTGGGAACAATTGATAAGTCCTCCTACCTGTTCCCCACTCTCTGCCACTCCTCCAACAGGACTATTTCCGCCTCTCCAAAAGTTCTCACATCGTGTGTGGTGAGGAGTCTCACCTTCTCCAAGTTTCTCTTTTTTAGCCAGTACGCCACAGCTTTCTTCCTTATGAGGAGGTCCAACGGCCATACACCTAGGGCCACACTCAATGCATCCGTTGCTACAGTCCGGTAGGCTCCCGTCAGCCTCAATAAGATGTTCCTCTGCAGACCCTGAATCGCCTTAGCCGGAGCGACATTGGTTAGTCTGTGAGCCCAGATGCACGCCCCATAGCTCACAATGGAGAGAAGGATCATCTGATGGTATGTCCTTATTATCCGCATAGGCAGATAAAACCGCCTCTGTCCCATGCTTATAATTTTATTCATCACCGACAGAGTTTTCCCCATCACTCCCTCCATGTGCGCTGTGAAGTTCCTCTTTTCATCTAGGGTAACTCCCAGGTATCTGACCGTATGGCTTCTTCTTATAGATTTCGTACCTAACTTTATGGTCGGATCCCTAGCCAATCTACCCTTAAACAGCATGAAGGTCGTCTTCGCCGGTGCCATTTTTAACTTGACACTTTTACACCAGGTGTCAAGTTCTTCAAGCACCTGGTTACTTTTTTCCTCTAAGTTCCTTCTCGAGTACCCTTCTATTACTATTAGAAGGTCGTCTGCGAAGGCAACCACACCCTGCGTCTCTGGCATCCCCTCCAACAAGTACAACACTGGTTCCAGGCTGACATCCCAAAATATCGGGCCACATACCGATCCCTGGGGACATCCCTTCGTCAGTAGCTTCTGAACCTTATTTCCTGGACATCTCAGGGTGGAGTATCTATTACGACAGTAGTCCTTAAGACTCCTATACAGCTGCCCCGGACACTGAATCTCTCTTAATCTGTCAAACATCGCCGGCCACCAGAGGTTGTCAAAAGCGCCTGAGATGTCCACAAATATTCCTACGACGTATTTACCATTTGCCGAGTCAATCAGTTCCATTGCTCTGCAGATTGCGTCCTCTGTCGACCTGCCTCTTCGGAAGCCATACTGCTGCTGATGCATGCCCATGACTGTCCTGTGTCTCAGTAATCTTTCACACAATATCTTCTCCTGCAACTTCCCTGCTGTGTTCAACAGGCAGATGGGTCTGTATGACTTCGGAATAAGCGGATTTTTATCCTCCCCCTTGCTTAGCACGATTACCTCGCTCTGCTTCCAGATGTTCGGGATTCTGCCTTGAGCGAGGCATTCGTTTAACAGCCCTGCAAGGAAAGGAGCAATAAGGTCAGCCGTCTTCTCCAGCACCTCGACCTTTATCCCGTCCGGACCAGGCGCCTTTTTCTTACCCATCAGAGCAATGTTCCTGATCACCTCCGCCCGACTAACAGGTTCTACCTCTTCCTCATTTACATACTCGTCATTCTCCATCCTCTCCCTCAACATTTGGTGCTCTTCAGTATCTTCTGTCACGTCGTCATCTGGCAACAATGTCTCCATTAAAAGAACCGCAGACTCTTCCCAGCTGGTCGTGGTACTCCCATCATCCTTAGATAGCGTGGTTATCATGGCTGGGGGGCGTAATTTCCCGGAGGCTATCTTAAACGGCACCCCCCAAGGTCCCCTCTGTAACTCCTCCTGTACATACTTCTCCCAACTTTTCCTCTTCTCCTGATACAACCCATCCTCAAACTCTCTCTTGCTCTCCCTGTAGATATTTAACAGCACCACACGACCAGCCGGGTCTCGACACCTCTGATATCTCCTACGCGTTCTCCTTGCCCTTGCTCGAAGACTCTGCAGTCTGTCATTCCATGGCTTATTACCAACCTTGGTATCACCTTTCACTACAGGTATCGACTTCCTCATTGCATCCTGCAGAGCCCACGTCAGCTGTTTGGCCTTCATGTTGACATTGTCGCCTTGTGCCACTTGACTGGGCAGTATCAGTTCAGCCCTCAGCTTCTCCCAGTTAGCTTTGCTCATGTTGTATCTCCTTCTTTTCCCTTCCCATTTCCATCCACCAGCCTCCCCGCGACAAATTCAAAGACGATCAGGTTATGGTCACTGACCGTGACGTTGTCCACAACCCTCCAACCTTCCACCATGTCCATGGACTCGGCGTTACACAAAGTGACGTCAATGTTGGAAGAAGCCCCAGCTCTCCCCTGATATGTAGGGGGATTATTCGGTTGGTTCGCAACCTCAAGCCCATGACCATAGATGAACTCCTCCAAAGCACGACCCCTTCTATCTCTCCCAATCACCCTATTACTATGCCACATGGGAGACTTAGCATTAGCATCAGCGGTAATTATGAGTGGCACACCTGCGTATGTCCTACATATTATCTCCAACTGATCAAGATATGGCTCAATTGGATGCCTAAATTGAAAATATAGGTTTGCCACTATACACCTGCCTGAGCTAGTTCCCAGTTCTACGCATGTTACCCACTGGTTACAGAGCTGTTCAATCTTAGTTACGGCAATTTCCTTGTTAAACACCACTATTGCGCTCATTGGAGCTTCTCCACTAACAACAATTCTAGTGACCACCGGCATATGCGGAACTTTCCCTCTCAAGGTATAGGGTTCCTGAAGACACACAACATCAAGTCCCATCTCCTCAGCAAGCTTGCGGACTTCATGCAACACGGTCACGCTCCTCATTCCATTAATCTGTCCTATTCTAATGGTGCTATCCCCATTACGGATAGTATGTGTGCACGTAGCACGCAGGCCATGCCACGCTGGGGTTAAACGTCTTGCGACCGTGTGCCGTCACAAATTGCCTATAAGTATTTTCCATATCAAAAGTTTCCTCTCTCCTCTTGAAGACCTTATCAATTAGTCCCCGCAAACTGTCCACGTCCGTTGGTAGATTCATAGATCTTAGTTGAATTCTATCCAACGACTCGGGAGAGGGAAAAGTGATACTGTCCCCCTTTTCATGACCCAGTCTCACAACGTGCCTCAGCGCCATGTGCAGCACTCTCTCTTCTTCTAACCTGGATAACCGCATCGTCTCCTCGAGGGTTCCGTACGCCTGAGAGGGTACATCCCTCTCTCCTTTCAGCTGCCCCTCCATCTCCATATTCACTTCTGCTGTCTGGCTCCCCCTGCTGTTTGTGTTGTGATCCATACCCTTTTCTTTCTTTTTCTTGCCATATCCAAATCCCCAGAGCTTCCAATTTTGTTTATGTTTCACCCCCAGATCTGCTTTTCCGCAAGTCCCCGCTCCAGCTCTCTCTGGCGTCCCCTCCTCCTTTTCCTCACACCTGACTCCATTGGTGCTTTCCACCCATTCCCTATTCATGCCTTCACATATGATACATATGTCCTCCACCACCTGCGGATTTATTACCGCATTGTGCAGTTGTGATATCAGGGTGGAGGATGCCGCCGCCGAGTCCCCAGTTGACGCAAACCTCCCATTCCAAAATTCGTTGCCGGGCCAACTATTTCCATCCCATGGATATGTAGTAACTAGGTAATATTCACCCTCCCCGAAGATCTCATAGGGAGCTCGCCGGGTCGATATTACCCGTATACGCTAGAATCTTCTGCCGATCCTCAAAGTGCTCCATAACCCCATCCATCCACAGCAGCTCTAACACCGCAACAGCACCCGCACCTGCACCATACTTCCCATAAGCATCAAGTAGGCATTCCCTTACTTCTTTATAAAATAGCTCGTTCTGGTGTCTCGAACCACTCCAAACTCCAAGACCAAATCCCACGATTTGCACATGTACCTTTTGTGAGACCTCCTTCGAGATCCTGTACGCCTCGAAGAACAACATCTCCAGAATAATCCTTATCCTTTTTCTATATATGTACTCATAGATCCCGGTGCCATATCTGGCTGGAAAAGTCTTCCCCCCTTCTTCTGTACCATTTACAAAGTAATCCCTAATAAATTTTGCTATCGGGTCATCCCTCTGATTATGGCTCATGTACAGCCTGTCTCCACGCCCCTCATTCCTCAGGTTTGGTCCTACCAAACCTATGATGGACCCTCTACTAACTACATCCTTCACTACTGGTTTGCCTTTGTTATCTCTTTCTCCTTTGTTTACAAAACACGTGGTCGACGAAACCCCGATGAGTCCGGACGCGACTATCTCATAGTCTCTAAGATAAGAAACACTACCATCCCGACCCGCCGCAACCTCGCTATAACCACACGACCTATATCCAGAGGAGGTACAGTAGTATTCATTTTCTCCGTAGTTGTACTTACATCTCCGCGTGAGAAGCCTACTGATGAAACCTTCCACAGTCATTTCCTGGTAGTATGCCCTAGTAACCTCAGGTCCATCAGAAGCCAGAAATTTGAGGAGTGCAGCCATAAACTCGTAAGTCCATTCGTGGACCATTGTACGCACAGATTTTATATGTTCCTCGGCAACCTCAACTTTAATTTCCCCTCTCTCAACCATGCACCCCATATCCACCGATGGTAGTGGGATAACATGCTGCTTCAGTCTCCTCCAAAATTCCTTACAATTTCTTTCCCCTCCTCTCCGCTCAGTGTTCCCCAGAGTCTCTCCTCTTGTCCTAGGTTTATTCTCAACCAGTTTCTGCCCACTATATTTTTGCACTCTTTCCTTCTCCATCTCCCCATCTTGAATAACCTTTACAGATCCAAGCACCATTTTCGCTGCCATCCTTTCTCTATGTGCTGCCGCCCTTTTCATATTCCTTGCACGTTTGGACGGAGGTATCCTCGTTCTACTCTCCGTCCTGTCGTTCTTCGAGCCAGTCCGATACACGTCTAGTCTAGTCGCTATCAGTCTAAGTAGTTCAACAATCTCATTTAGTATCTCAGTAACCATAGTCTGTTCTTTCCATTTGTCTCCTCAGTAATAGTTGATGTGTCGGACAGTCTCTTGAGTTGGGTTTTTTACACTTCTCACTGCGTTTCCTCGTTGTGCATGGAATACATATTTCCTCTCTACTTTTACATTCCCTTACCTTGTGGCCCTCCTTGCCACACTTTCCACAAACCTCCTCCTTACTCCTACAGTGAGCCATAACATGACCCAGATCCCTACACCTATAACACCTAGTGATCACCGTATAGTCCTTAATGGACACTGCGCTAAAGGAAATATAAACCCTACAGCTCAAGAGCAAGTTCCTGATCTTTGGAGATACTTCTACTACATTATTTACTACCCGTCTGTCCCTTGCCCCTGTTTTAAATCGGGGCTTGAACCCCTCCTCAAACTCCTCTCTAGATACCTTCTCCCTCATGTTCTGCTCATACGTCATTCTGGTAAGCTCCCCCGTTGTTAGATCCCTATCCACATCATAAAATATTACCATTGGTCGCCTTCTCTTGGGCTCCTCGCAGGCCATTGTCTTCGCAATCTCCTTGTTTTCCATAATCTTCTTAGCGTCCTCATCCGAGTCTGTCTCCACTATGAGTTTAGCCCCAGCAGGTCGTATGGACCGTATTCTAATCTGATCCTTTGCCGGGTCAATCTTCCCCATCAAGGTCTTCCTCATATGATCCGTGCTTTCCCCTTTCAGTGAAGACACAAACACCGCCCTATAACTGGGTTTCACCTGTGCTGTTCCCCCTAACTCTGGCTTGCGCCCTGCAGCCCCCGAGGCAACCACCGAGGCAAAGGTGACTGATCCCATCTTATTCACACTAGTCCCCCTCATCTGTTCCCTTAGCTTCCTGTTTTCCTCCTCCAACATGTTTATTTTCCCCTCTTTGTACAAAACTTCCAGAATGAGCTTTGACATCCTGTCAATTATCTCCCCTAGATTCTCCTTGTTGACCCTCCCATCCTTACTACACCTCAATCTGACAAACTCCTCTGCTTCCTTCATCTTTATCAGGGCCCCCGCACTGATCTCCTCTTCCTCCTTGCCTGCACCTCCATCCTCTTCCTTCTTCCTCCCTCAACTCTTCCTTCCTCTTCTCTTCTTCCCCTCTCCTGATCTGTCCCACCATTTTCTTCTTATCTTCAATCTTTTCCTTCTCCTTCATCCTCTTTCCCTTCTCTTGACTCCCCTCCTCCACCTCTTCTGTCAGCACTCATTTCCGAGTGGACATTACACAAACAAACCACGAACAACGGACGACAATTTGGTTATATGAAGTAAAATCTGATTAAAATTTAATATGGAATACAAATTAAAACAATAGCTGAAAGTTACCAAATGTTACTAGAAAAGTTACCAAATGTTACTAAAAAAAAAAAAGTCATCAAATGTTTTCCAAAAGTCACTATAATTTAATAAAACGTAAAGATAGTCCCTAACACAAAAACCAGACCTTGAAAATTAATTAACCACTGTTAAAGGTGATATGCACATTTCACAAATGATATTTTTTTCTGCCAAGCCAGAAATGAAACACGGCATCCTTATCTAAGTATACAGACATGATAACAACTGAGCCACGGTGTCGGACTGGTTTAGTAAAGTATGTTCATGATATGTTTTTACCTGGATGAAAGTACAAAAATCATGTGTGTGGTTTTTGGGTGGCCAACACTTGTAAAATATCACTTTTTTGTTATAGATGTTGTTTTTTTAATCACCTATTACATTTAAAATAACGTCAACTTAAGATTTCCCACACTATTTTATTAATTTTAATAATTTCTTCCAACCCAATCCAAAATAATATTTTAATCGTAATTAAAAATACTTATTCTTTGATTTGGAATGTGTAATATAGTGCATACATTATTATACCTTTTAAAAGAGGCCTCATATTTACATGGAAAAGATAAAATACTTGTCTTTTTTTCATATATTTTTTTATGATTATTCTAACATATTTCAAATTACTTAACCAAATAAAATATTTTTATTTAGTGTGTGGGTGCATCATTGTAAATAACTTGATTCAAACATGTTCAATCACACGGTTTAAATTAGTCGGTTGCCATTTTAAAGCAATATTCGTTACAGCTATTGTGAAAGTGTGGGGAATAATAATATTTTTTATGTGAAACAAAATGATAAATATGCTTATTGTGCCAGTTCTTCAATAAAAGATTCTTTTCTTTCTCACTCGCACATGTCCTACCTTGTTCTCATTGGCCTCTGACATACTCTTCGTGCATGTATTACATTTATGCGCATGTTTTTTAGGTTATAGTAAGAAATTCTGACCCCATATATCGTCAGATTTCAAATTATAAACACACTTGGTTCTGGATGGCTATGGAGGCCCCTCTACAGGTAATTATCGTTGGTATGTGCTTCACGGTAGGATGTTCTAGATGGCGAGGTGGTTATTGTCAGTTAACGTTTTCAATTAATGGGGCGTTATGCCATTGAAATGATTATCTGATTGTTAGTAATCAACACTTTTAAGTTTGACGCGGCACTGTACGATTTACATAGATATCTATTGTTAGAAAAAAGCATTTTTAAGTTCAAGAAGCATTGTGCTACTATGTATTGCATCTCATTGTTAGAAAAAAGGCATCTTAGATTTTCTGTATGAAAAGTCGTTAATCCATGTTTTATAGATTTTCGCGCTCAATAATAGATATTGGTTTAGAAGATTCATGTCATGGCTTTGCTCTAAGTTTAGTATAATTTCAAGATTCATGTTTAATGATTACCATCCCTTTCTCTAAGAGGAGTCATATGATGGACTTTTGATCTTAATTCAATATTTAATTATGTCAGTTATTTGTGTGAATAAAAATTATTATTGCCTTTAAAATTGTCTTCTCGTATTTGGTATGTCTACATAGACTACTAATACATAAAACAATGTTTTGTACTGTGATTTACTGTTGAAGCCAGTTTTGGTTCTACTATTAGGCCTATTTATGATTTTAAAAAGACGAGTAAATCACAATAAATACATATCACATTGTTGGATAGAAGATTAAAAGCCCCAATCTACAGGATAAATCTAATATGGGAGACCAGGAGAATGCTTGCTAATTACTTGCTTATATTGTTGTTCTCACAGTTATTTGCCGATACATAATCATTTTGTTCTTGGTCTCGCAAGTTTCTCATATGAATGTGGATAGCTCTTTGTCCAAAAGAAAGTAAACTCTGAATTTATGTTTATTTCAATGGCTCACAAACACCCTTTATCACGCAGCAATGATTGTGGCAACCAATATTCTAACTATGTGACGGGTTTTGTCCTCCAAAACTTAATTGTTTAGAGTTAGGGTCAATCAGCAACAATCTCAGTCTGTAGCATCATCCGTAAAATCAAATATGAGAAACTGTACATTAGTCTGTTGTTCAATCCCTTGGTGTGTTGTTTATTAACACATGGGAGGTTATTTTTTATCCTTTGCCATTACAACAATCTCGTGTAGCTATAAACTGATGTTAAGGTTAGAGCAACAAGACAAACATGGTCTGTGATTCACCCACAAATATTAAAATTTCATTTGCTTGAAATCCAACAAAAACGTTCACATTTTCTCTGAAACTTCTGTTTAGTTTCAGATTATTTGTTCAAGGGCAATCCACGCCAACCGAGCCAAAATAACTACTTGTGCTGGTGTAACTGGTGTTATTTAACTCAAAACATGAATGTAAAACCATAAACAGGTACAAATTCATCTCTTTACTAAATTCTCCCATTAGTGACACATCCGGCTTGATGTCAAATGACGCGAGGAAATGGACTTAGTATGATAATAGAAGATCTATTCATTTTGACAATCCAGACTTGAAAATTTTTGATGATAAAATCAAATAAAGCATCAAAATGTGATCATTATTTTTAGTGGGATAAACGCTTAAAAATTTATATTTCTTGTTAACCCTGAATACTAAGGCCTCCTAAAATTTTAACAAACTATTTCTATTTATTTTTTATTGGGGTATTTAAGGGTAACTCAGCACACTAGAATTTCTATGAGCTAGAGTAAAAGGACCAAGACATTTTGTAAAAAGAATGGTATTTTCCACATATATTCCAGGCTTTGTTTACATTCCACAATCAACATGGGACAGAAAGCTTTACTTTTGCTTTGAAGGAAGTTGTACAATGGCGTTTTATTTCCTAAGAAAAGTCCGTCAACCCCAACTTGGTTTGAAACAACAAACATCGGTTCCAGAGCCAAACAGTTTACCCCAATAGTACCGAGGTCAACTAACACAACCTATGCTATTACATCTCTACACTATAGATAATATATAATAAATAGAACACACATTTTGTTGTAGTATTGATTCATCTTAAGCCGAGACCTGACGTGAACAAAGCCAAGAGGAAGTCTATGTTCTGAATTGTTTCTGAACGGACTTTCTATAGCATACATTCACTAAATAGTCCCTTCTATGTTTTGTATTAAACTTGTTTTAAAATAACATTATCAAATTATTATAGCTACAATTATCCTTTCATTTGATTTAGAAATTATAGTTTAAGCTTTGCCAGTGCAATTTGAATACCAACAAACTCCTGACTCAACGCTGTGAGAACTATGGTACAGTCCTTATCTCATGGTAATATCAAATCACCAACGGTCAGACGACAGTTCATCTCGGTAGCATTTAGTGATGGTTGTGAGAGTTGAGTTCTTTCCATCTATTTATGGTGTTAGTTGAGTGTGGCCAGAGTTTTGTAAAAGGTAAGACAGGATATTTAAAAGCATTAAAGAATACAAAAATTCATAGTGACTTAATTAACTATGGAACAGACTATACATGGTCACGCCTGTTTAAAATATGGCACTGGTCTTGAACCAATCATGTAGGTCCTTCTAGTCGTAAATGTTTAGAGATGTTTACTTCAGGTCTCAAGTTAGGATGAATCAATAATAATGTTTATTTGATTAATAAGTTTCTAACTTAGGTCAGCTTACCATTAATTTATAATTTTACATTATAAGTGATACATTTGCTTATTTTATAGCATTTGTTTGATAAAAGAGATTCAAAACTAATTATCAACAAAAGCTTTACATTAAATACATTTAATTGTTTCAGTTTAGATTTCAGTTTTATTGGTTCATTTAGTGCATGTGTATGTATGACTAAGATTTAGTATCATCAAAACCACCACATGTTTTATCATGGCTAACCTAAATCAAATATTTTATAAATATATAAGAAAAGGCATAAACCAGCTCTTAATATTAAAAAACATACCGTATGGTACAAAATCAAAAATCTCAATGCCTCTCTTGGTATAATAAAACTATATTTTACTTATAAACTCATTAAAAGTATAATATTAAAAAAGAAAATGCTTTATACTTGTTTGTAACTATTGTAAATATTTGTTATTTCATTTAACGCCCAATGTGTTTGTAACATTATATAGCTTTGCTTTGGCTCACATTTAATTAAACAAGAACTAATCTGTGATAAGATATATTTATGATATGAAATCATAGTTGTATTGTAGATATATATGTGAAGAAGGTACCAATAGTGTTGACTTTGATGATGTTATTAAAATTGACATGAGGTACATTTCAAGTTTTAACCATGAAAAACATACCTTTTTTTTCAAATTGGGACTTTTTTTAAACTATTAATGTTGAAAGAAACATTTTTCCCATACTTTGCTTAATCTTTCCGGATTTAATCTTACAGGTTCTTATAAAATTGTGTTTGAAATAGAACTAATCTTCAGTGCTCAGACGGAATGTGTTTTTTTAAGGGACAGTTTAACTCATTTTTGAAACTCATTGAAATAGGTGCATTAAAAGCGGTAAAGATGGTTTTAATTCTAAAGTTTGTCACCTATATCAAAAACCTACTTAATTTCCTTATTTGAATATTTACCTAAAAATTTTGTTCTCTTTGTCCTGAATGAATAATAATGGAGGTGTTAGATTTACCCTAAAAATTAAACACTTAATACAAATATTACACATCTATTTTCTTATTTATGAAGGAATTTAAAAAGGTGGTTGGTAATATTCAACTATTATCGAAACATTTTCACACAAATAGCACATGTACTTTCACTGTAATGAATGAATAAAACGGTGACTGTTGGCCTTGAAGCCCTTATTACCAAATATTAATTATAGTTTCTTTGTTTTGAATGGATAAGAAGGTGACTTTTTAAATTACTCTTCGTCTTGAAGCTCTTATCACAAACATCACACTTATACTTTCTTTGTTCTGAATGAGTAAGAAGGTGACTTTTTAAAATCTTCTTCACTTTGAAGATCTTATCACAAACATCACACTTATAATTTCTTTGTTCTGAATGTACAAGAAGGTGATTGGATAAATAACTCTTCACCTTGAAGCTCTTATCACAAACATCACACTTATAATTTCTTTGATCTGAATGTACAAGAAGGTGATTGGATAAATAACTCTTCACCTTGAAGCTCTTATCACAAACATTACACTTATAATTTCTTTGTTCTGAATGAATAAGATGGTGACTGGTTAAATTCTTCTTCCACTTGTAGCTCTTATCACAAACATCACAATGATACTTTCTTTGTTTTGAATGAATAAGAAGGTGACTGTTTAAATTCTTCGTCATCTTGAAGCTCTTATCACAAACATCACACTTATACTTTCTTTGTTCTGAATGAGTAAGAAGGTGCCTTATTAAATTCTTCTTAGCCTTGAAGATCTTATCACAAACATCACACTTATAATTTCTTTGATCTGAATGTACAAGAAGGTGATTATATAAATAACCCTTCCCCTTGAAGTTCTTATCACAAACATCACACTCATACTTTCTTTGTTTTGTATGAATAAGATGGTGACTGGTTAAATTCTTCTCCCACTTGTAGCTCTTATCACAAACGTCACACTGTTTTTTTCTTTGTTCTGAATGAATAAGAAGGCGACTATTTAAATTCTTCGTCATCTTGAAGCTCTTATCACAAACATCACACTTATACTTTCTTTGTTCTGAATGAGTAAGACGGTGCCTTTTTAAATTCTTCTTCACCTTGAAGATCATATCACAAACATCACATTTATACTTTCTTTGATATGAATGCACAAGAAGGTGATTGTATAAATAACCCTTCACCTTGAAGATGTTATCAGAAACATCAGACTTATACTTTCTTTGATCTGAATGTACAAGAAGGTGAGTGTATAAAGAACCCTTCCACTTATAGCTCTTATCACAAACATCACACTTATACTTTTTTTGTTTTGAATGAACTAGAAGGTGTTCGTTAAGACTCCCCTTTTCTTTGATATCCTTATTGCAAACATTACACTTGTACCTTCTATGTAGAGTATAGAACAGATTTTTCTTGGTATTAATGTGCTCAATAGTAGAATCTTCTAAATCACACACTTTTTTAATTAAATTTACATGTTTCGTCTCAATTATTTCTTGACCAGATCTTGTACTGTTTTCACCAAGTGATGAATCATTAAGAAAAATATTCTCCTTCTGACCCGTTAATTTAACGTTTCTTTCGTCTTCTTTGTGAATTAAACATTTCTCTAAATTAAAATATTTGCATGGTAGCGAAACATCAGTAACTTGTGACGGTAAGTCTAGAGTGGAAGGTGTGAATTCAGTCTGTAATGAGATTAGAAATAAAAATTAAAAAAATTAGTCTAAATATTTATTAAAAAATAACATATACATTGATTTTTAAGTATTAAAAGTTTAATTTAGGAGCTACCAAACTAACATTATCATACATATTAAGAAGGAAAACCATAACATAACTAAAGTAAGAACTAAAAAAATAAAAATACAACTAAAATAATCAATGGAATTAGGTCAATGCTCCTTGAAGTAATTTGTGGTATTTGAGTTATGTACAAAAATATTATGTTCCAGAACATGAACTAGAAATGGTTATACCTACAAAACCTGAAGATAAATTTGAATTTTTTGATTTTGATGAAAAACCATTTATTGCTGCCCAAAATAAAGCCAAATGTTAAATATCATGCAAAGATAATGTGTTAAATTTATATTTAAATTGTCTTTCTACCGATTCAGTGTTGCCATCTATTAAAAAAAATAGTGTTAAGATATTCTGAAAATTGAAAAATGATACCTGGACACGGGAATCGAAGCTAGGTCATCAATTGATCAATTTCCAAAATATGACATATATGTGGAGTGTTCACTCACTAAATGCATGCATAATAGATTTGGCTATTTGATTCTTAATAGTGTTAAAGTGAGAAATTTATAATTCAGAAGAACTGTAGACATATTTGTGAATAGGAATAGAATGAAACTAGCCATTTAGGAAAAAGAACCTTCAGTATACCTGCCTGGGATTCAAATAAGGTCCTCTTTATAATCAGAATTTCAGTCTATTGATAAAATGACGCCTTATATTGTTCAATCACTCTCGAGGGTTTTAAGTTTTGTTGTTGTGACGATAGAAAATATAACCGTAATAAAGAACACAACTCAAAAGTATTTAAAACTACACCTGTACTAGATTAGTAAGTGGCTGGACAGGACTAAATAAATGAGCTATGAAAAAATAATTAAAGTACTCTAAAGTTGGGTTACTTTGACACATGGAAGTAGCTAAGATTTAAAATGTGACTATTGTCAGAACTTAGCACTGATTGCCTTATATTTAATATTGTTAGATGCAGAATTTCATTAGCTTTCAGAATAGTATACATTTAGTTACTTAATATCCAAGCCAAAAAAATGTCATGCTCAACATCATGTGTGCCCAGGTCATACCACAACATATGGTAATTTTAAGTGTTACATCTTGTAGCCTGGTTTATTAGCATTATTTTTGTATGTTTACAGATTCGAAGTCTGTAGACGGAACATTAGGTTAATAGCAAGTTCAAATATAGTGAATGTAGCAAAAGTGGAAAAAATCCAGGGGCGAAGTTGTACTAGATTGCTCCTGCTCTAATAAAGGGTCGTATTTTTAAAACTATGTATTCACAATTATTTTAAATACACTCAAAAATTTTAATTTACAAGTGAAAACAGTAGGATAACTCTAGGAGTATCTATATAAAGCACTGATCAGGTTAGATATACAGATCACACTAATACATTATATATGATCACACCATTCTAGACGAGATTATGAAAAAACCGTGCAAAAACTTCTGAGATCTGGGTCAAATATCAAAGACCAAACATATGAAGTCTCGAGATTGCCAGCGCTCTGGATTCTACCGATAGTACACACACTGGATGGCTTTGTTTCGTACCAGAATCATATCATTTAATCGTATACTGATAGGACAAAATGCCCAATTAGAATTGAGGTATAAATTCCCTTCTGGTCTGGACAGTCTTTAATCCTATCTAAATACTACTATAGGGTAGAATTCTGATATAAGACGAGGCCTTCCAAACGAACTTCCTTCAAAAATCATTGTATACATTAGCCTACCTCAACTTATTTAAAGAAACACTCCTGGGTTTCAATCTTTGTTTTGATCTTCAAACCTTTTACTACCGAATTTATTTAATTTAACTAAGCACACATTGATATATCTCAGACACTCAGTCAAATTAGTGAATAATAACAAAAATGTCCTGCTGACATGTATATGTATAAGATAGAAAGAGATATCTGAAAGTTTCTTTCTCTCTCTTACACAATAGTATTCGGACAGATCAAAATTTTTGGCACAGATGTATTAACAGTAATTTTTGTTAAGATCAGTGCATTCAATCCAATTATTCTAGCATCTATCGAGACCAACAGGAATGCCGAAAATCTCTGAATTAAAGAACAACTCTGAGTAGTTTCTTGCTATTTGGGTACAAAAGAAGCTTAATATAACAATTTTTAATACCTTCTGTTAAACTTCTATTTTCTAATTTGTATCCACAATAAAAGAACTATTTTTTTTTCGAATCTAATGAGCTACCGTAAATTTGATTGCCATCTTTCTCTGATTTTAAAATAGCTATAAGTTTGCTGGCTAATATTTTCAAAAGAAGAAAATCTCTCTCTCTTTCTGACGTTTAGCGGCAAGTTCGAGTAAAATAAAAGTATGTGCAGTGAAATTAAAGTTAAATATTATGACTGAAAGTCTTAACCAAGGGTCAATGACCCAAAAAATACATAACAATTCAACGTTTAACCTAAGTTGAAAATCACATCTGAGAACTGCAAGAAACCTGAGCAATGTAATGATAAAAATTGAGTTTTTATTTTTTCCTAGAAATCCAGACATTTGATGAAAGCAAAACAAGAGATTTTTATTTACAAATATGGGATTAAATTCAAATTTACTACAAACTACACTACATGTATGTTTTCAAGGCACATGTACTGGCCGATTAATTAACTACTAGATATGGTATTTTCCATACTTATGACACACTAAAATATTGTTTTTTTTCTGCAAATACAATGGAGGACATTTGAGGTAACAAAACTTTTCTTGCTTAGTAATTTATTTATTTTTACCTGTTGATATTTAATTTTATTTTATTCCAAGTATTTGTTTTGTTAATTTTAAACAAAAGTTTTATGATCCTAAAAGGAATATATGTTATCATTTTTAACCTAATTCTGAATCGTAATATTTATTTGTAATTATTAATGTTAGCACCGCATCTTACTAACCGTTCGGGTTATATGCACTTACGCTAATGTGTAATGGTAGGGTGATTGTGAGATGAAATGGAGGACCTACAGTTTAACGTGGGATCCAAACAACGGTGGTGTTTAAGACTAAACTATAGTTCTACTCACCATTTTACGAAATGTGTTATGGACCTGGATCACGTGAGCCATGGACAATATCTCAAATCTGGCACTAGGTGTGATTGTGTGTACATTCAACGAGATCATACCAGGGCAGCAGTGGATAAATGCAGACTTAAGTAATATAGTGGGGCTCTGGTTTTACATCACATTACTGATTCTTTTCTCTCTCTCTCTCTCGCACATCGGTCCTAACTTGTTCTCATTGGCCTCTGACATACTCTTCACGCATGTATTACATTTTATGAGCATGTTTTTAGGTTATAGTAAGAAATTCTGACCCCATATATCGTCAGATTTCAAATTATAAACACACTTGGTTCTGGGTGGCTATGGGGGCCCCTCTACAAGTAATTATTATTGGTATACGCTTCACAGTAAAATATTCTAGATGGCGAGGTGGTTATTGTCAGTTAACGTTTTCAATCAATGGGGCATTATGCCGTTGAAATGATTATCTGATTGTTAGTAATCAACACTTTTAAGTTTGACGCGGCACTGTACAATTTACATAGATATCTATTGTTAGAAAAAAAGCATTTTTAAGTTCAAGGGGGCATTGTGCTACTTTTTCTTGCATTTACAGGGCTGCCACTATTTCTTATTACCAAATTCCCTGTGTTTTCCATGTTTTCCAGAGAAAATTTTCATTTTTCCAGACACCTAATAGATATTATAAATATAATTATAGAGGCATTTAATTTAGTTTTAAAGAAAATTTTAGAAATGAAGAGTGGTAATTTGTCATTGGAAGCTTGTTTTATTGTGCATTATGGTGACCTGGTGGTCTAGGGGTAGGGTGTCCGACTTCTGTGCTGGGGTCCGGGGTTCAATCCTCGGTCCCGGCACAGATTTATCTGATTACCAAACCCTTCCTTCACCTCTGACAAGACGTGTATTAATCACAACTTGTGAATGTGGGGAATGCTAGGCCCCCACCGTGGTTCGGATTCCACGTTAAACTGTAGGTCCTCCATTTCATCTCACAATCACCCTACCACTACACATTAGCGTAAGTGCGTATAAATCGAACGGGTAGTAAGACGTGGTGCTAATAATAATAATAATAAATAATTTATTGTGCAAGAGAAACACATGTTTAAGAATTATTAGAAGGAAAAATTGGTTATATTTTCTGTCTACCCTAAATGGAATGAAAAAAAAAATGGAAAATACCAAAAATACAATTTTGAGTTTAAATGTGGAGGTGGAACGAGAGACGTTTGTCTTATTATCGGGGGTGAATGGAGGAAGCCGAAAATGCGCGGCATTTGCCGAACGAAAACGAGTCGTCTCAGCTGCACTCAGGACTTATTTCAAGCTGATGAGTTGCTGGTAAGCATAGTCATCATAAATGAGATGTGTTCCAATCAGACTGCTCAATTCTCCAGTTACAAATTTTAGTCTATATTGTTCCGCTTGCAAGCACTTTATTACCCAAATTCACTAACAAATTCCAGTAAATTCTAGCTTTTTGGTGAAATTCCCTGTGTTTTCCCGGTTTTTTCCAGACACAAACAAATTCCCTTTCTTTTCCCGGTTTTCCAGGTGCGTGGCAACCCTGATATATCATTGTTAGACAAAAGCACTTTAGATTTTCTGTATGAAGAGTCGTTGTTCCATGTTTTATAGATTTTCGCGCTCAATGTTAGATATTGGTTTGGAAGATTCATGTCATGGCTTTGCTCTAAGTTTAGTATAATTTCAAGATTCATGTTTAATGATTACCATCCCTTTCTCTAAGAGGAGTCATATGATGGACTTTTGATCTTAATTCAATATTTAATTATGTCAGTTATTTGTGTGAATAAAAATTATTAATGCCTTTAAAATTGTCTTCTCGTATTTGGTATGTCTACATAGACTACTAATACAGAAAACAATGTTTTATACAGTGATTTACTGTTGAAGCCAGTAATGGTTTACTATTTAGCCTATTTATGATTTTAAAAAGACAAGTAAAACACAATAAATGCATATCACATTGTTGGATAGAAGATTAAAAGCCCCAATCTACAGGATAAATCTAATATGGGAGACCAGGAGAATGCTTGCTAATTACTCGCCTATATTGTTGTTCTCACAGTTATTTGCCGATACATAATCATTTTGTTCTTGGTCTTGCAAGTTTCTCATATGAATGTTGCTAGATCTTTGTCCAAAGGAAAGTAAACTCTGAATTTATGGTTATTTCAATGGCTCACGAACACCCTTTATCACGCAGCAATGATCGTGGCAACCAATATTCTGACCATGTGACGGGTTTTGTCCTCCTAAACTTAATTGTTTAGAGTTAGGATCAATCAGCAACAATCTCAGACTGTAGCATCATCCGTAAAATCAAATATGAGAAACTGTACATTAGTCTGTTGTTCCATTCCTTGGTGTGTTGTTTATTAACACGTGGGAGGTTATTTTTTATCCTTTGACATTACAACAATCTTGTGTAGCTATAAACTCATGTTAAGGTTAGAGAAACAAGACAAACATGGTCTGTGATTAAGCCACAAATATTAAAATTTCATTTGCTTGAAATCCAACAATAGGCCTAACGTTCACGTTTTCTCTGAAACTTCTGTTTAGTTTCGAGGTATTTGTTCAAGGGAAAGCCACGCCAATGGAATCAAAAGAACTACTTGTGCCAGTGAAACTAGTTTTATTTAACTCAAAACATGAATGTAAAACCATAAACAGAACAAATCCATCTTTATCTTTCCTAAATTTTCCCATTGGTGACACATCCGGGTTAACGCCAAATGACGCAGGGAAATAGACTTAGTATAATAATAGAAGAGCTAGAAATTTTGACAATCCAGACTTAACAATTTTTGATGATAAAATCAAATAAAGCATCAAAATGTGATCATTATTTTTAGTGAGATAAAAGCTTAAAAATATATATTTCTTGTTAACCCTGAATACTAAGTCCTCCTAAAATTTTAACAAACTATTTCTATTTATTTTTTATTGGGGAATTTAAGGGTAACTCAGCACACTAGAATTTCTATGAGCTAGAGTAAAAATCTAGCCATTTTGTAAAAAGAATGGTATTTTCCACATATATTCCAGGCTTCGTTTACATGAGACAAAAAGCTTTACTTTTGCTTTGAAGGAAGTTGTACAATGGCGTTTTATTTCCTAAGAAAAGTCCGTCAACCCCAACTTGGTTTGAACCAACAAACATCGGTTCCAGGGCCAAACAGTTTACCCCAATAGCACCGAGGTCAACTAACACAACCTATCCTGTTACATCTCTACACTATAGATAATATATAATAAATAGAACACACATTTTGTTGTAGTATTGATTCATCTTAAAAGCCGAGACCTGACGTGAACAAAGCCAAGAGGAAGTCTATGTTCTGAATTGTTACTGAACAGACTTTCATTAGCATCCATTCACTAAATAGTCCCTTCTATGTTTTGTATTAAACTGGTTTTAAAATAACATTATCAAATTATTATAGCTACAATTATCCTTTCATTTGATTTAGAAATTATAGTTTAAGCTTTGTAAGTGCAATTTGAATACCAACAAACTCCTGACTCAACGCTGTGAGAACCTATGGTACAGTCCTTATCTCATGGTAATGTCAAATCACCAACGGTCAGACGACAGTTCATCTAGGCAGCATTTAGTGATGGTTGTGAGAGTTGAGTTCTTTCCATCTATTTATGGTGTTAGTTGAGTGTGGCCAGAGTTTTGTAAAACATAAGACAGGATATTTAAAAGCATTAAAGAATACAAAAATTCATAGTGACTTAATTAACTATGGAACAAAATACACATTGTCACGCCTGTTTAAAATATTTCACTGGTCTTGAACCAATCATGTAGGTCCTTCTAGTAGTGATTGTTGAGAGTCTCAGGTTAGGGTGAATCAATAATAATGTTTATTTGATCATAACCTACTAACTTAGGTCACCTTACCTTTAATTTAAATTTTACGTTATAAGTGACACATTTGCTTAAATGATAGCATTTGTTTGATGAAAGAGATTCGAAACTAATTGTCAACTAAAGATTTATATTTAATACATTTGATTGTTTCAGTTTGGATTTCAGTTTTATTGGTTCATTTAGTGCATGTGTATGTATGACTAAGATTTAGTATCGTCCAAACCACCACATGTTTTATCATAGCTAACCTAAATGAAATATTTTATAAATATATAAGAAAAGGCATAAACCAGTTCTTAATATTAAAACACATACCGTATGGTACAAAATCAAAAATCTCAATACCTCTTTTGGTATAATAAAACTATATTTTACTTATAAACTCTTTAAAAGTCTAATATTGAAAAAAAAAAATGCTTTATACTTGTTTACAACTATTGTAAATATTTTTTATTTCATTTAACGCCCAATGTGTTTGCAACATTATATAGCTTTGCTTTGGCTCACATTTTATGAAAACAAAAACTAATCTGTGATAAGATATATTTATGATATGAAATCATAGTTGTATTGTAGATGTATATGTGAAGAAAGTACCAATAGTGTTGACTTTGATGGTGTTATTAAAATTGACATGAAGGTATATTTCAAGTTTTTAAACATGAAAAACAAACATTTTATTTCAAATTGGGATTGTTTTTAACTATTAATGTTGAGACTTTTTTCCAATAGTTTGCTTAATCTTTCCGGATTTAATCATGGAGGTTCTTATAAAATTGTGTTTGAAATAGAACTAACTTTCAGTGCTCAGAAAGAATGTGTGTTTTTTTAAGGACAGTTTAACTAATTTTTGAAACTCATTGAAATAGGTGCATTAAAAGCGGTAAAGATGGTTTTAATTCTGACTTTTGTCACCTATATCTAAAACCTACTTAATTTCCTTATTTGAATATTTACCTAAAAATTGTGTTCTCTTTGTCCAGAATGAATAATAATGGAGGTGTTAGAATTTACATTAAAATTAAATACTTAATACAAATATTACACATCTATTTACTTATTGAAACATTTTCACACAAATAGCATATGTACTTTCACCGTAATCAATGGATAAAACTGTGACTGTAGGGCTTGAAGCCCTTAATACAAAATATAAATTATACTTTCTTTGTTCTGAATGGATAAGAAGGTGATTGGATAAATAACTCTCCAACTTGAAGATCTTGTCACAAACATCACACTTATACTTTCTTTGTTTTTAATGAATAAAAAGGTGACTGTTTAAATTTTTCTTAATCTTGAAGCTCTTATCACAAACATCAACATTTATACTTTCTTTGTTTTGAATGGATAAGAAGGTGACTTTTTAAATTCTTCCTCGCCTTGAAGCTCTTATCACAAACATCACACATATAATTTCTTTGTTCTGAATGAATAAGAAGGTGGCCTTTTAAATTCTTCCTCGCCTTGAAGCTCTTATCACAAAAATCACACTTATATTTTCTTTGTTCTGAATGGATAAGAAGATGACCTTTTAAATTCTTCCTCGCCTTGAAGCTCTTATCACAAACATCACACTTATACTTTCTTTGTTCTGAATGAATAATAAGGTGACTGTTTAAATTCTTCTTCACCTTGAAGCTTTTATCACAAACATCACACTTATAATTGCTTTGCTCTGAATGAGTAAGAAGGTGACTTCTTAAATTCTTCTTCGCCTTGAAGATCTTATCGCAAACATCACACTTATAATTTCTTTGATCTGAATGTACAAGAAGGTGATTGTATAAATAACCCTTCACCTTGAATAACTTATCACAAACATCACACTTATACTTTCTTGGTTTTGAATGAATAAAAAGGTGACTGTTTAAATTTTTCTTCCACATGTAGCTCTTATCACAAAAATCACACTTATACTTTCTTTGTTCTGAATGAGTTTGAAGGTGACTTTTTAAATTCTTCTTCGTCTTGAATATCTTATCACAAACATCACATTCATACTTTTTTTGATCTGAATGCAAAAAAAGGTGATTGTATAAATAACCCTTCACCTTGAAGATGTTATCAGAAACATCAGACTTATACTTTCTTTGATCTGAATGTACAAGAAGGTGAGTGTATAAAGAACCCTTCCACTTATAGCTCTTATCACAAACATCACACTTATACTTTTTTTGTTTTGAATGAACTAGAAGGTGGTCGTTATGACACCCCTTTTCTTTGATATCCTTATTGCAAACATTACACTTGTACTTTCTATTTAGAGTATAGATCAGATTTTCCTTGGTATTATTGTGCTCAGTAGTAGACTCTTCACACAAATTTTTAAACAAATTTACATGTTTCGTCTCAATTATTTCTTGACCAGATCTCGTACTGTTTTCACCAAGTGATGAATCATTCAGAAAAATATTCTCCTTCTGACCCATTAATTTTAAGTTTCTTTTGTCTTCTTTGTGAATTAAACATTTCTCTAAATTAAAATATTTGCATGGTAGCAAAACATCAGTAACTTGTGACGGTAAGTCTAGAGTGGAAGGTGTGAATTCAGTCTGTAATGAAATTGGAAATAAAAATTAAAAAATTATTCTAAATATTAATTAAATAAAAACATATAATTGGGTTTCAAGTCTTAAAAGTTTAATTTATGAGCTACCAAACTAACATTATCATACATATTAAGAAGGAAAATCATAACTTAACTAAAGTAAGAACTAAAAAAATAAAAATACAACTAAAATAATCATTGGAATTGTGTCAATGCTCCTTGAAGTAATTTCTGGTATTTGAGTTATGTACGAGAACATGAACTAGAAATAGTTATACCTACAAAACCTGAAGATAAATTTGAATTTTTTGATTTTGATGAAAAGCAATTTATTCCTGCCCAAAATAAAGCCAAATGTTAAATATCATGCAAAGATAATGTGTTAAATTTATCTTTGCATTGTTTTTCTACAGATTCAGTCTTGTCAAATATTTTTAAAAAATGTTAAGATATTCTGAAAATTGAAAAATGATACCTGGACACAGGAATCGAAACTGGGTCATCAATTGAACTAGATCCCATTTTTAAATTTTCAGAATATGATATATATGTGAATTGTTCCCTCACTAAATGCATACATAATAGCTTCAGCTATTTTATTCTTAATAGTGTTAAAATGAGAAATTTATAATTCAGAAGAACTGTAGCCATATTTGTGAATAGGAATAGAATGAAACTAGCCTTTTAGGAAAAAAAAAACATTCAGTACACCTGCCTGGTATTCAAATACATGTACTCTTTAAAATAAGAATTTCAGTCTATTGATAAAATGACGCCTTATATTGTTCAATCCCTCTTGCAGGTTTTAAGTTTTGTTGTTGTGATGATAAAAAATATAACTGCAATAAAGAACACAACTCAAAAGTATTTAAAGCTACACCTGTCTAGATTAGTAAGTGGCTGGACAGGACTAAATAAATGAGTAATAAGCTTATATGTAATAATTAAATAATTGATTATTTTTTACCATAGTCTTACTAGCTTTCATGTTTTACACATATGTACTAATAACTTCAATGAGTTACATATTAGGAATGGTAAATTCAGTGGATTTGTACCCTTATTTGCATGGAGTGAGGGTGGAAAATTATTTAGGGAAAACCACCTTAAGTTCATTCGAATGGGATTATAAGCTTGTTCTCCCTGTCAGTGTCAGGCTGGTCTTACAGAAGAGGGACCCCTTAAACCACCAAGCCAGGTAAACCATTATAAATTTGTATATAAGATATTTTTGGTATTTTAAAAGCTATAATAACTTGCTTTATTTAATTAAAATAATTGAAACATACATGATAAACATACAACAATATAATAATCAGTAGAGTAATTTAACTTTCACTTTCAATAATTATTTGAGCTATTTAATATACTTTCTAAACTGAAATATAATTATATCATCACATGTATTAGGACTTAGAAACTAACTTAAATTTAGAACTAACACAACAACCTGCCCCTGAATATTAATTCCTCACTGTGAAAGTAAAAACCCACATTTTACCAATGATAATATTTCTGTCAATCAAGGGAATGGAACCCAGCACGCTTAACTAAGAATACAGACTGGATAACGACTGAGCTAAGGTGTTGAACTGGTTAAGTGAAATCTGTTCATGATAGGTTTTTACCTGGGCAACAGTTCAAAAATCATATGTTTAGTTTTTGGGTGGCCAACACTAGTAAAAGACCACTGTTTAGTTAAGAATGTCAAGGTTTTTAATCGCATATTATATTAAAAATATTGTCAACTTAAGTTTTCTCACACTATTTAATTACTTTTAATAATTTCTTTCTACCCAATCCAAAACCATACATTATATATAATTAAAAGATCTTGTTCTTCGTTTTGTAATGCTATAGATAAAATGTAGTATAGTGCATAAATTAATAACCTTTTAATAAAGGCATCATATTTACTTGGAAAAGATAAAATACTTGTCTTATATATATAAATTAATAAATAAATAAATATATATATATATATGATTATGTTATCGTATTTCAAAATATTTAACTGAATAAAATATGTTTCTTTACCATGTTGGTGCATCATTGTAAATAACTTTTTTCCATCATGTTCAATCACATAACTCAAATTCATCGGTTGCCATTTTAAAGTTATATTCATTACAACTTTTATGAAAATGCTGTGAATAATAATTTTTTTAAGTGAAATAAAATTATAAATAAGGTTATTGTGCCAGTCCTCAAATAAATATAACTAATATTGGCCTGAATGAATGTGGTTAACGATCACATTCATACATTACCATATATTTTAATCACAGTTATCCAAAGTGACAGATGTCAGCTGTTGGCGTAAAGATATATTACAGACTTTTTATAGTAACTTTATCAGCTGTCATCCAATAAACTAATGGCGTGAATGTACTATAATTGGAAGTGTGGTTTGATAAAGTGTGGATTTTTGCACACTCTTATTGGTTATCAACCTGGGACCTCCAGTCAAGCCCCGAGTAGAGGGTGTTTTACCTGCATTTGAGTCGAAGTTGCGTGGGGAACCCTTTGGGAAAAATCACCCTCAGGAGACCCGACCAGGATTCAAACCTCGTTATCCCTTGTACTGTTGGTTATAGACTGACCTTAGGTCTATCAACCTTGAAGCTCCTTGTAGGAACATGTAACGAAGTCTATTCGACTAAATTGAAATTAGGAAGGAAGTGGTGATCGGGAACGGGAATTTGAGGAACTAAAGCTTTTAATAAACTATTATAAATAAATAATTCAATCTTGGTTATCATTATTAAATAATTACATATCTTTGTACCTTTTTTTATGTATTTAATTTTTCTTTAATATTCTTTTTATACTAAGTTTTTTTTAAATGTAAAGTCTTCAACTAAAATACTATTGGTCCATTTTCCGTATCTTGAAAAACTTGTCACTGATTGGCCATCTCCTAAGATATGAAATTCCTGATTTGCAAGGAACGCCTTTGTCTCGGCCTATTTCCTTTTTGGCTGTAATACTGGTGAGACGAGATATTTTATTCTCTTCCTTTTTTTAAAATAATTTGTAAATCTTTTCAAAATTAACATGTAGTCGTTTTCCTTTTTTTTTTCTTTCTTATTTTAGTATCATGAAGTAAGGTTTCCGTGTAGTTTTATATTTTTATCATGATCTTTTAAATTTTTATTATTAGATAACTTTTGTATTGGAATGTAACGCCAAATTTGTCAACCATGTGGCCGGGTTTTTCTTTGATGCTATTATTTTTTATCAATCGACATCCTACATATCACAATAGTTAAATAATAACAGTATTAGGAATTATGTATGATAGTTGAAGACTATTTTCTTTATCTTTATTAATTTTATGTTTGCTTCTATGATCTTCTGATGGAGACATCTTTTGTGAGGGGTGTTTGTAACAAATCGGTAAGGTAGTGAATGTAAAACGTTTCCTTTTTGTTTTTGTTTTTAAATTAACCTAATTAACTAAATATCTTTATTTTTCATCTTTTTAAATTTTGTTTTTCTCTTAATAAATTCTAAACTTTTGATAAACGGATTGTGATTTAAACAACCTCGTGGGAAACCATGTGTTTTGGTATTATTCCCCACCTTTTGTTTTTTGTTAATTAATATTTGACTTAGTTCTTTTTCAGTCTTGACTAAGTAGAAAAAAGGGGGTTTAATAAGTGTCTGGTTATCTTTAAAATGAGGCGATCAGTACACCCTGTCTTCAGCAGAAAAGTCTAACATGAGAGTGACAATTTATATTGTTCAGCCACTGAGAATATTACAAATAATTTACAAGTATTTTCAAGTTTAAAAAAAAATATATGTGTGTATATACATTTGTTTATAATTTTTAGTATGTGTATAACGAGAACGAGTGGAAAGTCATTATGTTAAATTACTTTTTTTTTTGTTAAGTCACAAACAAATTAGTCGTACATTGCATTCTTTTCTGCATCGCCCATGAAGTAGAGATATTGCCGCCTTTTTTAATAATAATAATAATAATAATATTTAACACCGGGTCTTACTACCCATTCGGGTTATATGCTTTAAGTACTAATTACGCTAATGAATTAGGAATTGGGATGGTTGAATTTGAGGAAGTGAACCCACATTTGCGTGAAGGGAGAGTGGAAAATCATTTAGGAAAAACCACCCCCAGTTCACCCGACCGATATTCGAACCTCGATCTCCTCGTCCTCAGCAGTCGAGCTAAACACGACAAGCATGTTATCCAACTACGCCACCAAGGCAGATCACCTTTTTTAAAAAGTATGTTCCTCTATAGACCTATACAACTATGTTCTTATTGGACATAATATGTTAATAGTATATTATACTATTAAATCTCTGTTGTTAAACTGTTGTTAAAGTTTTATGCCTGTATTATATTCTTGTATCCTATTTATTATTCATGGGTGTTTGTCGAGGGAGTGTTAATTGATTAAATCGTCCTATTTGTCGGTCATACTGGGGTCATCAGGTGGTTAGTCTACAATTTCAGAATTGAAACATTTATGTCCTTGACAGTTGTTATACTTGGGTGAACAGCGTAAACCAACTTTTATAACAATCACACCATTTACCGCACCCTAATTTTCAAGCACATATGGAAGTCTTAATCAGGGTGGTGGGTGCAGGTGCCTCGGTTGTACACACAGGTGTTAATCTGTTTTTAACGTGTTAAACGGGACTCAAAATACTATACATATGATTAACACGATAAATGAAAGATATAATATATTCTAATAATATGTGGCAGATATTAACTCATGGTGAAATCATGTTGCCGGGAAACACGCGAACTACAGCAAAGTGCCCCAGTTGACTGTTCCTGGAGGTTCATCAAAACACCACCTTACTCGCAAGCCCCACTTCAGTGAAATGACAGAGCTGTTTCTCTGGGTTCTCCACGCAGTCTAGTAATGCTAGTTGCCATTCAGCACAATCTTACAAATTCACCTTCCCCTTTTGTCCTGGTGGACACCCTCATCAAAGACTTCAGTCCCTTTGTATAAATTGGTCTCTCCACCTCACCGCAGATAAAGACAAGTCTGAGACAATGAGTATTTGAATGTTAAGATCTGCGTTGGAGTCTTAGTATTCTCTTTCTCTATGTCCATATGACATAGTTTATTGTGTCAGAATTTCTGACTTGTTTTTATATGTCCTTAAGGCCCTGCATACCCTCTCTGGCGGTGTATTGAGCTTTCAGCTCTCAAAATAGATGGCGTTGCTAAAGTTATACAAACTGGTGGATTCCAGCCATCAGGTTGGTAGAGTAACTGATTTGTTTAAACAAGTGGGAGGCTTGCTGACCGCTAATCAGTCAAGGCCACAAGAAAACTTTTCCTAGAACTGAGAGAGATAGGAAGTGTAGTGCAGGACTGTAAAGTGTGTAGGCGAGCAAGTTTGACTAAACGTGGGGGGATAAAACGTCAAGATACAATCATACTCTCGAACAGAAAAATTAGCCTAGCCATCCCGTCCAGCTAGACGCTTCTTTCTGGGGGTTCAAATCCCTGATGAGGGTATTTTGGGGAGATATTATTCAATCGTTTCCTTCTATTCTCCCACGAAAATGTGGGTACATTTCCTTAATATTTCAACCTTCATCCCCACCACCCCAATATCGCAATTAATATACATGTATTCAGCCCAGACGGGAAGTAAAACGCGATGATTTTGACTAATAACATGTGTGATTAGTTGGTCAGCTTGAATCCCAATAGAGTCGAGGTCTCTTAGTTCTAGATCCTAACTAGATATGAATTAACGTAGTGTACAAATCGGAGCGCTACTATCCCTTAGCCTGTGTGAAATCTGAAAACATAATTTTTACCAGTATTTCACGAGCTTTGATGAGTTGTGTACCCACCCATCTTAGTGGCCATCCTTAAATTACGTAGGGATTTTAGGGGGGGGTGGGGAGGGAGGTTGAGTATTTCCCAACGTTTTCTTACAAGGGGTCCGGAAGTCATAATTTATCTTACGTAAGGATTTTTATGAGGGGGGGGG
>JBCFYV010011135.1:5426345-5558914 GCA_039000515.1 Timema cristinae
CATGGAGTAGTGGGGCATTTTATGTAGCCCACGAGTAGATAGTACTGGAATGAGTGGAACACTTATCTACGTCAAGCAGATTGTTAAGATTACTCAAGGAAGGAAAACCGAGATCGCCTAGCTTGTAAAAGTTGTACTTGTCACTATCGACGTCGATGACACTCTCTAGCCAAGTCACCTTTACCGTTCCTTTAATATAGATCGATGGTCATGACGTGTACCGCTCTAGATGAGAAATTATGATAGAACGAAGATTGAGTACTGTACTTCTCCGTCATACCAAGACAGTCCGTGATAATAATCGGTTACCCAATTTACATTCTTCCTACTCGAGGCCGAGAGGATGTCGATTTTGAACGATGGATGACACTTTTAGATGGCTTCGTCAAAAGTTTCGAAATGTAGAACGCCCACCTACTTGAAGATGAATACTCGCTCTTCACTCGAGTACCCTTGCACGTCGATCAACATACTGCTCAATATGAGAACAATGATGCACCATTTATGATGTCATCTTGCTGACGTCGTGCTTGAAGGGTTATAGCGGACTACTCTATCGTGTATGATGAGACAAAACGCCTTGGTGTTTGCGGGGATCTTTTACCCTGTCTCGGACGTTATACGACACGTTACCATACTGTTCTTGAGAGTATCTTACTGTCGGATGGAATCAAACACGATGTTGGGTGCGTGAGACTTGAAATGGGAAGGGTCAAGTAAAGGTAAAGAGGCACTCGTTTCTTAGTACGAAGTCTGGAAATGGGCATTGTCTTCGTATAATTTCGAGAAGGAATCTTGTTTAGATTCCAAATTCATATCCTCGTAAGGGTAAATGATAGAATTTAGGTAGAGTTTAGCATTACGTAAATTATAATGATCTAAAATACTTCTATCTGCAGCCGTCGCATTGGTGCGTCCCACCTGAAGAGTGAAAACAACGTAACGAGATTTTTCCAGCAAAGTTGACGTTTTCACAGTCCAATCATGTTGAATAGAGGTAGATACGTTAGGGTACTCGTACAACTCCCAAGTACGGAAAGGTGTCTCGATGATCCTTCCACTCTTGATTAAATTAAACAATTTGAAACAATTAATATCGTCGGTCTTTATATGCGGTACAAGCAAAGATATTTTACTTAACTCGATACTAGAATGTGTCTCTGCAGCAGGAGGAGGTGCTCTTTGTAATGCGTTGTTATCGGAGGTCGGACTAACGAGTACCAGTTCTTGTTTCGCATTGATCAGTATTCGAGAATAGTCTTCAACGAATCCTAGTATGAGACGTAAAGAGACGCATACATCAAAGATGCCTGTTTCTGCGTACACATACCCTCCTTTGAGCCCTCAACCCACGTTTGAAAGATGATTCTGCTCACCATTCCTCATAGATAGCTAGTTTTTAAGATGAGTCGAAATGCCTACATCTATCGATTGATCAATCTCCACCCCATTGATCTCATAGGCGATTCTTGAGAAAAGATGAAGAACTCCATTATTAAGAATCCTTGAAGTACTTCCGGGCTCACCCGTATTCAAAAGTAGTCGTTCTTTGATATGTATGAGAGAACGGTGAGGTAACGTGTACAGTCATTCTTGTTGGATAGATATCCTAAGCTCGTTCCCATTAGCTAACTATCCGGGAATATACGAGGCGTAGGAATTATACTGGAACCTGGTCAAGGCCATATCGAAAGCGGCAGGGTCTCCAATGTTAAGAATATCCATGGCAATATCAAATATTTTCGTAACGAGTAACCTAGACGTCTTAAATAGAGTTTATTTGCAGGTGTTAACGCTTTCACTGTTCTTCTATCGATGTTTCGAGGAAGACGTCATCTCGTTTTATCTAGTACAAGTCCCATCTCAGCCGACTCATTTCAGATGTAGACGTAGCGATATAATCTCGTCTCTAAGGTTGGCGAAATCCCCTCGTTCGTTGACAAGTCGTACCGCAATAGACTCTATTACTCGTTTCGTTACCAGAAGTTAAATTATACTATTCGGCGCTTCCACTATCTTACAACCCGGCGGGACGGTCACGCTGAACTCGTGCAAGGTATGACTCGTACGTTTAGTCTAAATCGTTATACCAGCCCAAGTATCAACGTTTATCAAATGTTCTTTCTCTCGTCGAAAGCATGGGCTATTTCCCTTATTCTGACAACGCGAAATTATCACGCTATCCGAGGGCAAACCAGATTAAGAATTCATTTTTTACGACATCGCTTGCGATAAGCAGTTTAACATACAGGCTTATTTCAGTAAGAGGAGACATAAGGCTGTAGATTGTTTCTATCTTTGTCAGACATACTTGCTCATCCCGAAACAGATGTTGAGAGATAACGTCAACCATCTTATCCTTTTCAAGATGGATGATACGAACCTCAGACGTTTATGAGCAACACGTAAACACGGATATGACGTTCTAAAAGTTTAAGTAGGTATGCTCACTTGGTAGGAAAACAACAAGTACGATTTTCTAGTGTTGAGCAAAGATCATGAGATTAATAAAGGACGCTATAACTACGGATTCGATACCTTTATCTTGCGCGATAAGACATCATGTCGTCCATATCTAAATTCAGTCATAGTTTCTACAAGTATAGATCTATCATATAAACGGAAGGAAATCTGACTCTAACCTCTCAAGGGTATTACGATACTAGATTGATGAGGATCGTCAACGTCAAGATGCCCATTGCATATAAGGATGTCTGTAACAAGTCTTACGTTGATAGGATGGATGCGAGACATAAAAACGTGCAGATACTCGCTCTCAACGTGGCCAAAGAAACCATCAAAATGCATATGGACTCGTTGATCGAGAGTTAGGAGAACGATTGAATAAAATACACCAACTTTGAGAAGATTAGTTGTCACGGTACGCAGGAGGTGTGGAAACTGTCTCGTCGTCATGAAGATCGACTCAACGAGAATAAAACGGTGCTTGACGCTTTAGGTGTGAAGTTGCTAAAGTTAGAGTAGTCGTTCGCGATATAACAAACCGTTTACACAGAATTGAACAATATGATGGCGAGAGGTAACGAATAGTTTCTTCATCGTAAGATACATTTGTACCTTGCAACATGTCAGGTCACGGAGTATATAATAAAGGCGAGTAAGATTAAGATTACTAAACGAAAGTATAAGTAACTACGCGATGCTCGACAATAGTCCGAGTACTTCGCGAAGGAAACATTCAAACCTATCACAGATTCTCCAAGCAAGATGGCGAAGGCGCTCGCTGAACCCGAACTGAAGCAGGAGGCGGAAGACTCACCTGAGAGATTGCAAAACATACATCTATTGGAGACTTATCTTTTTTTGTCTCAAGCCCATTCCGATAAAACCTACGTAGTCCATCATGAAGGTAGCTCGACCAAGCTCGGAGATAACCGTATTGTATTTGGCGAGAGTGATGGCACAGTACTTCTTAACAATATGACGGTGCCGTATACGCGAGGGCTATTAGAATTACTTTTCAGAAGAGCACCCACGCATTATACTAAAGATGATCTGAAAGTATAAAATTCCATGCTTGAAGAAACGAACGCGCTTCGGTTGAGAAACGACCCGTACGCACGTATCAAGATGCGCGCAGGATCAAAGTATTCGTTAATCATCAAACTTATGTTCGAGGAGGAGCTCGATGGTGACGGTTTATACAAGATGGAAACAGGAAGAGGGGTCGATTACACCTATTGGGACGATCCCAACGAATTGGTCGATCAATTACGATTCTTGCACGCACCTACCGAGGCCGGAGATTCCGCTCACGAGAACGAGATCGTTTCTATCATTGAGGAATTACGTGAGGCCGGAATCATCGTATAAAGATATTTGTCTCATCCGTATTTTATCATAATCATGTCTACCATCAAGTGGAAGACTGCGCGTGAACTTTATCGTCCTACAAGACGACGGTTTCCCCGAAGACATGTTAACGTACGAGTTCGTTCAGAACTCCTTCAGGCCGATCTGGTGGAGATGATACCTACTCCAGATCATTTAAGAAATTCAAGTACCTTCTCGCCGTCATCGACGTGTATTCTAAAAGAGCTTGGGTTGCACCTGTCAAGACTAAGACGGGGAAGAATGTCAGCGCCGCAATGGCTCTCCTCCTCGTCAAGGTGACTGACAAAGGATTACCTCCCGTACGTCATCGCCAAATGGATAATAGAACAGAGTTTTACAACGCAGAGTTTAAAATATTCATGGCAAGAAAGAGGATCAATCATTATTACATATTCGGCAACTTCAAGGCTAGCGTCGTGTAATTATTTAATCGTACCCTCAATAAAATGATGTGGAGGAGGTTCACAGCTAAAGGATCTTATCGATGGATCGATATGATCGATTCGTTACTGGACGAATACAACCAGACGATACACTTGACCATAAAGATGAAGCCTATGGACGTCAAGGATGACAGACTTTTACATATAATCTATAAACGTCTCAATATTTCAGATTCTACACCTAACATGTTTAAAGTAGGTTATATAGTTCGTATCAGTAAGTATAAGGACGTTTTCGAAAAGGGTTATACCACGAATTGGTCAACCGAACTGTTTAAAATACGTGACATCGTCGAGACTAATCCCAGAACCATTCTACTCGAAGATATGAAAGGTAAGCATATCACAGGAGGATTCTACAGTAAGGATATCAGAAAGACGGTGTTTGCGGATATTTACCTTGTAGAGAAGATAATCAGACGTTCCGGAGATAGAGTAGAGCTCAAATGGTTAGGGTTTGACTCGACGCACAGTTCGGGGATTGATAAGGTTATAGTGTAGAAGGTGAGGGTGAACCACTCCTCCAACAGGGATTTTTTCTCCCTCCATCCTGAGCGTATAAAGGTGAGAGCGAGCAGAGAGAAGCACCACATTCAATTGTTTAGACAGTTTGGTTATGTCTGGAGTACATGAGCGATATTAAGATCTCGAACGGCAGCTTACAATACTACATCGTGGAGGTTGACAAGGGCTACAGCGAGCGCTGCGAATCCTCTATACACTGGCTCGGCAGTCATAATCCCGGTATGTGGGAAGCGAGTCAGTCTATAGAGAGCTGTACTACATCATGTCCCATCTACAATCTCAAGGAACGGGACCAAACATAAATTCTACAGGAGGAAGACGCTTTGTGCATGGTGTTGGACCAGATCGAGCGCGAGGAATACGATCGAGTCAAGTACATCTATGAGCTCGAAAAGTACCGAACCTTCAACGTTCATAAACTAGAAGGAGATGAAGAGGTTAGTGAAGCGGAGGACGAACCGAACATCATCGCGCTTGACTATGTAGGAAGAGTCCGTCTTCCATGTATAAATTTTGGTGCGAGGTATAGGCGTCGCTTTAACGCTTTCCAACAAGGTCTGATACATCTAGGTGATGACACGTACGAGATATTCAAGTGGTGAAGTGTGCGTGCAGACTCTACATCTGAATCCTTCTTTGGCGTGAGCTATATCTAGACGATGACGGTGAAGCGTATGTTTACCGAAGAGAGAAAGTGATTTTTTTAAATCATTGTGCGCAAGATATGTATGTATTGTTATACGATGACGGTGAAGTGTATGTATTGACTGAAGACTATAATCATTGTAAGAAATATATATATGTATTATTAGACGATGGTGGTGAAGCGTATGTGTGGACTGAAAGACTATATCTTTTGAGAGAGAACGAGATTTTTTTAATCATTGCACAGAATATATGTATGTGTCTTTGTAATTTTAAGAATACACCGCGTGAAAAAAAACAAGCTGTACTATTTATTTAACCTTTATTCAAATCCCATTAAGAAAGTTGAGAGAGAGAGAGAAAGGCAATACTTAGAGTTAGGAGGGTATTCTTTTAAGACTATATCTCGAAAGATAGAGACTTTGTAATTATTACTGTATGGAAGATATGTACCTATGTATTGTTATAATCTTAAGTATATACGCATAGTAAAAAGAAGCTATACTATTTAACCTTAATTCCTAAGTTGAAGATCATAGTAAGAAATATAAAAGAGATTTTATAATAATCGCTGTACCGAAGATACATATGTATTGATATAATTTTAAGACTATACGCATTAGAAAGAGACTCTACTATTTAACCTTAGTCCCTAAGTTCATTATCTCAGCAAGAAATATGAAAGATAGAGAGAAAGGCACTACTTGGAAGGAACTTATTAAATGTGTGCATCCATTTAAGAACACAGTGGAATGGGGGGGTATACTTAAAAATCCCCCATCCCGCCTGTGCAGATCCAAGCGCGAGTCGCCGGCCTCTCTCAATTCATACCCCCGAACCATCCAAGCCGCCATCCTTCGATCGATAACCCTCTACACCCCCCTGGAGATACCACCGTCCTGAAAAACTGTATACATGCTATAGGAGGTTTAAGAAAAAAAAGATAAACTCTTCCTGCACTCACCCCCTGAGATACCACATGGTCCTGTGTTAAGACTATATTCTGAGAGAGAAAGAGAACAAAAACACACGCGCACCCTTCCTGAGAATCCTCCCAAATTCATCATCACACACCCTCCCCCTTGAACCATCCAACCCTCGAGAAGCACGATCGATAATTAGCCCTATACACCCCTGGAGATACCACTGTCCTGAAAACCGCATGCATGTTCAAGGGGTTATAAGAAAAAATAAAATAAACCCCCTCCCCTCTTACCTCCCTGAGAAACCACGGTCCTTTAAGTATCACTTATATCATATTCATAAGCTCAAATATAAATGAGAAACTATTAAATTGCTTTAAACAGAACTCTAGCATTGCAAGTAACTATGTAATTTATAATTATGACACCCCCATTCCTCCCTATGAAAATGATTTGGATCCGCCCCTGAAGTAGTATATTAATTAAATTATACTTTATAGATCTCAATTAATTTGGCGAGATATTATACGCAAACCAAATCTATGTTACAAAGCGGTACAGAATTATTTCAAAACGTTTGCATTGAAAAAAGTTCAAAATCATAAAGATATAACTACCCCTTAATTTGTAGTGGCAATTTTGATATGCTAATTTCTCAAAATGGTGGGGGTACAAAACTTTTTGTTTGTGGTACAAAACGGAAACAAAACGTTGACATAGAAAAAAATTCAAAATTTGAAAGTGGTATTCCAAGTTAATGCACCTCGTGACGGGGTCTGCATGACTCTGGCATAGCGTGGGCGGTTATCAAGCATTTGGCAAACGATTCAAACTTGAGGCTTGATTTAATCGGGTTAAAAACAACATTGTACATTGTAGCCAGTCAGGGACAACGTTAAGTAAACCGAGGATCAGAGACTATTGACAACCTTTTAAATAAACAACATTGTAATAGACAACGTTACAGCAGGACTTAATGTGGTTCAATAGGCTGGATTTTGTTGCAAATGCTGAGACTGTTAAATATTTGATAATATATTTTATGTAAAGCAACAATTTACCATGCCATAATCTTCTTTTGGGTGTAGGCCTACCACAGTGGATGCCGTTCGGTATAAGGCATTATACTTTAATTACACTTTGTCGCTGTTAGTAATCAGGTTGGGGTTCGAATCCTAGCCGAATTTACTGTTGAGTCCAAGATAGTCAGTAGCGCGATTGCCAGTTGAGCTAGGGGTCCCAGGTTGCACGTTTCCAACCTCAATGCTCGATTTTATAAAGGTGATTTTTATTCAGAATTCACTTTAGGCCAAATGACTTTAGGCCAACTGACTTTAGGCCAAATGACTTTTAGGCTAAATGACTTTCAGGCTAAATGACTTTCAGACCAAATGACTTTTAGGCTAACTGAATTTTAGGACAAATGACTTTTAGGTCATCTGACTTTTAGGCCAACTGACTTTAGGCCTACTGCCGTGTCTCCGAGGGAGTCACAAGTCTGTGAACTGCAGGCAAGTCAAAATAAGTGCTGTGAGTAACAAGCCACTGTCATGTGCATTGTACTAAGGAATGTAGTTTATTGGCGTTCGTAGTCATAGGCAAACATCGTTAGTCTACGCAAAGCATTCGAAAAATCAACAAACAAAACATAAAAGTGCTTTAAGCTTCCATTTTTATCACCGTACATCTTCGAAAGTTATCTTTAAGTCTGTTTTATAGTGAAAACATAAACAACAATGTACATTTTGTCAGAAACATTAGAATTTAAGTATAAGAAATGTGTTACGTAACACTGTAATTTACTGTATACCCCTCTTCATGTAACATCATGTATAAATTAGAGCTAAACCCCCCAAAAGCGTTATGTGGTTAATATAAGAAACCTTATGGATAAGTAAGGTGTATTTTAGAGGAAGAGCACCAGTATTTTCGTTGAGAGATAATGGAGAACCATTTAGGAAAAAACACCCTCAGTGCACCCAACCAGAATCGAACCCCAATCTCCCCATCTTCACCAGTATAGTATAATGTAAGAGTAGCTCCTTAGACCAATGCGACCATCAAGGTGATTGATTAGGTAATAGATTTTTGATGCCTAATAATGTAGCGAAACTTTATTTTAATAACTGATGGCAAAGTATTTAAAAGGGCATACTTAGTTGCACCTACAAACCAACTTTGGTTTAAATTACCTGTATATTGCTATGTTTGGGAAGAGATCGTCATAATTAGTCAGTTTGTATTATATAGCGCAATTTTAAACCTATTAATAAAAATGTTCCTTTGGGACATGTTATTTTCAATTGGGATTGGAACATTAAAATTTGCATGGCTCATGAGTTCAAAATTACGCTTTTTGTCGAAGAATATCCAATTTAAATATGTACGTATATTTAATTAGAGTTTGTTTATTCTCAGGTTTACAGTTTGATTTATATTTTGTTTGTAATGATATATTTTAGGCCATTATAATTTTATTCATAAATACACACATATATGTTGTTTTTTTAAATAAAAACAAAAAGTCTACTCAGTTAAGCACATGCTATTTATTTTGTTTATAGAACTGCATTTGACTACTCGTCCAGGCTATATTAATTTAATTACAATAATAAAGTAGGAATGAATAAGGTAGAGTTTAGAGGAAGTGTATCTAAATTTTCAGTGAAAGAGAGTGGAAACCATTTCGGAAAAAACTCACCCTCAGCATAGTCGGCATAGATTTTAACCCTGACCTGTTAATCACCGACAAATCAGAATAGACGAACTTGACATTCAGTCCTCATTATCACCAATGGGTGCTCGCTCCTATCAATGTGCTATATAAAAATATATATGGTTTTCTTTATAATATTAATAATAGTGGGTCTTAAACCCAAAGGTTGATTCAGATGTTTGTCAGAAATTTCAGGAAATTTCGGTAGTAGCCTGTTGCTTTCCGCACTAAATTCCTACGCGAGAGCGAGAAAGAGTTTACACATTGCAAAAATAGTCCAGGCAATAGGGGGATTTTGGCTTGCGTTAAGTCAGGAAGTTTTGTAAAATGGCTAAAATTGTACGTTTTTATCACCAATATTAAATTTACAGCCTTGTCATTTTGCCGCAAGAGCCGTCATCTTGAAAAAATTGTGCAAAATACAATTTTTCAACAATATCTCAAAATAACTCGGCTTCCTTGCATTTTAGACAAAAATGTTTATAACCAAAACGAATTTTCTACAAAAAAAATGTATGAATATTTTTTCCCAAAAAATCAATAGTTTTAAGGAAATAGCCCTAGAAAACTAAGGCATTTTGATTCAAAATAGAAAAGTACATATTTTTCGTACTCATTCAACTTATTACCATTTTGCTAGCACATGACACTGATTTTAACTTTAGCATACCAGATCAGTCTTTAACATTTTGTACTATTATTTAAACAACATGCTATAATATACATACTCATTTCCACACCACCTTTTGATGTAGAGTATTAGGTGCGTTTTTTTTAATGTGGTGACCCCAGGAGGTCTATTCACAGTAGTCTTAAATAAAATGTCTTGTCATATTATTGTGTCTAAGTCTAAGTGTGAAGAGTAGTAAGCCTACATTTGCGTGGAGGGAGAGTGGAAAACCAACTAAGGAAATACCACCCACAGTTCACCCGACCGAGATTATAACCTCGATCTCCCCGAACGTGGCATTCTGGCTCAACATGAATCTAACACGTTATCTAACTACGTCACCGAGGCAGGTCAGTAGACTATCAATAATTTAACATATACATCTATATAAATACAAGTGTGCACACATATTAGGTACTATATACATACGTTCGTAAAACATACCATAATATATAAATTTAAACATATCATGTAGCTAACATACTCATGAAACTTCGAATATCCATACAACCATATCTACATACATATAAACACAACATGCCACAATACCAACACCTTACAAAAGGCCTACATATATAAATGAGCTTACTGTAATTATCTAAATACACGTAAACAAATATTATAATATACAGACCAACCACCAGCTGAAGAACTTTTATTGACAGTTCTAAAATTTAATGTTTATATTCCTACGTACTTATATACATTGTATGTGTTCTTCAGATCTCACTTTTAACAGATTATGTCAATTTTTATTATAGAATTTAATTTTATCATAAATAAAAGGTTTATCAAAGCGTGCGTGAAGAAGTTATACCAACACCCCTTACTATATAAACAAAATAACACACTAATATAACAACATACCGAATTAAATAAATACAAACTACTAAACATACCAACATTTCGGGATAATAATACAATTATATTAACATAACTATAACTTTCAACATACCTATATATACCTAATATCTTACAACCTAATTTTCAATTGTATTATATTAGGCCTACCATCCTTAACTTAATAAAAACTGGCATTTGTAGCTTTGTTTGTCCATATTTATCTGTACCTCAGAACTTCAACGTTTCACTTAAAACGTAATTGAAAATAAAATAAATCTTTGGATTTATTCGATTTTTAAAACTAATTAATCTGAAATTAATGTTTTTGATTATATTTGAACATTTTAATAATTCTAACCTTTCTTTTAAATGTGTTGTGGTGTGTGTGTGTTGTGTGTGTGTGTGTGTGTGTGTGTTGTGTGTGTGTGTGTGGTGTGTGTGTGTGTGTGTGTGTGTGTGTGTGGAGAGAGAGAGAGAGAGAGAGAGAGAGAGAGAGAGAGAGAGCGTAGCGTAATGAAATGTAAATTTTGTAAATTTTGATGAAATTGTGTTATCTACCGTTATCGAGTACGAGAAATTGGATCTAGCGAGGTCTTGACTTTAGTAAAAATTATTAAGGGGGGAACTGTCAAGATTTCAACTTTTGATTCTTAGTTGATTTGTCTATGATTCGTCTTACATTATTAATCGTTATGATTTTACCGAGTGATGCTCGGTCTTCAGGATACTAATAATAACAATACCGGTAATTAGACATATTATTTAAATTTATTAAATGACAGCTCGACAATTGACATGTGAATCAAATCCGGAACCTTTGGTCAATACTCTCATTACTGAGTTTCCTGGAATCCTTCCAAGCTCAAGGTCATTTTTCACCAATGGCGGCTCGTCACTTTAGAAGCTGGAGGGCGCAGCCTGTTTAATTCATAAATTATTTCTAAATAATATATTTAAAAGAAGACACAAATTTCGGAATATGTTTTGCTAAATATTCATTTAGTTAAACTCAAAAATGAATATCACAAACAACATGCAAAGATATAAATAATAAACTCACCCCAAAGATCGTGGATGTGTTGTAGAAACTCTGCAGCTGTGTAATGTGCATACATATATAGGTATGTATGTTCAATGTCCTCACAAGATCACAACATTAATATGTAGGATACACAATATTTACATTATTTACACTTGCGAGAAATGACTTAGAACGCAATAAACAAAGAAATTATTTATATAAGAAGTCCATACGCCTCTCTTTTAAGTTAATGAACTTTTCCATAACTCTGTCGTCAAAGTCCTTCATTTGTGTGATAAGTTCCTTGTTGATGGCTACCATCGCTAGAGCATTAAGTCTGTCATTTGTTGTTGTATTCCTCAGGAAAGTCTTTATTCTTTTCAATGTTGAAAAGCAACGTTCAGATTCAGCAGACGTCATTGGGGTTGTTATGATCATTTTTAGAAGCTTCGTCACCTCACTGAAAACTGAAATAATGTTATTTTTCTCCATGAAGTTCAATAGTTGTATAGCTCCTTTAATGTCAAAGTCCTATCGTCTGTATAAAAGTCCCAATTCAGACCGGAGTTTTTCTTTTTCTAAGAAAGGGTAGTGTTGGATTACTCGCGTGAGTTTTTCTTCCGGAAAGCAAGTAGAAAATTGTGGAAATGACTCATTACATAACAAAGAAGCTGCCTCCAAATGACCAGTAAAAGCGAATCTGTCTTTTACATTAGTTGTAATGACATCACACACTTCTTTAGCATCCCCAACTCTGGTGCTACATTCAACATTACTTTTCCTTTTTCTTGGTTGTTCAGGGAACTCTTCATTTATTTGCTTCTCTATTTCATTCACTTGCCCCCTTTCTTTCTGCATCTCATTTTCAAAAATGCAAATGTCATTTGGCCACATTACACTGTCCCTGTTCCTAGTTTGTAGTTGTTGTTACAATATATCCACGTGAGGTAACATTTTGTGGAAAAGAGTTAGCCAGAACATGAAATTAGGGTCCTGAAAAGCTCTTCTATGGCTACTCGCCTCGTTAACAGTAAGTTTGTTTGTGCACTTTTCCTCAAGAACTTCGAAGCATTCCTTCAACTTATCTCTATTTTCGTACACAACGTTAACAGTTCGAATGTTGTAGTTCCATCTTGTTGTAGCAACTCTGGGTAGTCTGACTTGTACTACTTGCTCCAAAATGTCAGATCGTAGAGATGAGTGCGAAAAAAATGCGGGAATGGCAGAAATGTTTGAGAAAAAAACTCGAACTTTGCTGTTTGCACTGGTTGCTTTTTCCAATATCAAATTTAGCTGATGAGCGTAACAATGTATAAAATAGGCAAATGGGTATGTTTCTCTAATCTTGGCCTATACACCCCCAACAGAGCCCCTCATAATATTAGCATCATCATATGTCTGTGCTATTAATCTTCCTTTTGAAGTGTCTAGAAGAGGTTTGATGTGGTTCATTATGCATTTTGCTAAGGTGCCTGCATATCTTCCTTCAGGAATAAGAAACCCCCAAAACCTTTCACAAGCCAACCCCTCAAACACATACCTAAAAACTAATACCATCTGACAATGACAATGGTTTGTTACATCAGTCGTCTCATCACATTCGATGGCTACAAATTCAGAATCACGTATCGGTTTTTCTATTTCCTCCCTACAGACATTAAGCATGCAGTCCAGTATGTCATTTTGTATTACTTTCGATGTTCCTTTGAATACAGTGGCTGATTCTAAATGGTCTTTCATTGCAGAATCCAGCTCAGCAGTATAATTAATTAAGCCTCTGTAGATACCAGGATTTGTAGATGATGCTGATTCGTCATGACCTCTGAGAGGTAATTCAAAAACACCACAGAATTTAACACATGAAATCGACCTTTTTAATATGTGCCTATTTTTGTCAACGTGAGTATTGTGTTTTTTAACGTTTTCTCTGTATTGTGAGTCTAGACTAGACGATATGTTTACTTTTCCTAGCAAAGAAAGATCAACGATACTATTCATGTGATTCACAGATACTTCGTGTTTCTTAATTTTTTCTGTTAAATGTTTTATATCATTGACGCCCTTTACTATCCACAAGCATTCACCACTCTTTCTGGGAGAAAACAAAATACACGGGAAACAGTACAAAGATTTGTCCACATCACAGCCGCAAATCCAGCCATTTTTTTGGTATGCATCTTTGGACTTGAGCTGTCTTTTAAAAACTCGATTTTCATTTTTCTTTTTTCATTTTGTTCCATACAAAATTCAGGACATGGCCTACCTAATGATTTCAATTCTCTTTTTTTATCAAGAGTTAATCTTGCAATATTCATTGTCTTAAGCGCCTGAATTGAACTATTCATATTAAGCGTAGTTTCAAAAAATATTAAAACATATAACTCAAATAAACATTATCCTAAGATAGACCTACATATTATTATAAGCGTATACGCCAAACACTTCCTCAAGATGCAGGAGTACGCAGGATAACTGACAACAATTATTGCTTGTTCACGCTATACACATTTCACAAGCTTTCAACCTTAGGTCGCGTAAGGGATGTAACCCCCCCCCCCCCCCCTTTAGATGATTTGATAGGTTCAAATTACAATAAATAAAAGGTAGGTAAGTTACAAGAGAGTTTATTATATTCTACAAACAACTAGCAGACATACAAGAGCGAGGCACTCTAGGAAAGTCGAGTGACTGGCCGATAAGGGCCGAAGTAAACAATAAATAAAGGGGCAAGACCCCAAGTCGTTAAGAGAAAACAGAATGATTAATACCAACGTAGTCATAATTAAATTGACCCTCGCAGAAGGCGACTAACCTAGCAGGAAAGTTAAATACAAGTAATGTGTATAGGTCTATACGACCTGGCGATGCCGACACTATATTGACATAAGAATGAAGTTTTATAATAGACTGCCATAGTAAGGCGCAACAGAGAAAATGATTTACCTAAACCTAACCTGTTACAATAGATCCCAATCAAATTAGTTCAATCTAATTATTATTATTGTAATGACCAATGTGCTGGGTGCACGGGCTCGCGCCCCCCGAGTTGAGTAACAATTTAAAAAGAATCACAATCGTAACAAATCTTTAACTTTTAGCAAGCAGAACAACTATTTTAAAATAAGTTACACGTTAAACAGAAATAGTTAGCGCCCCAAGATGGCGACATGCTAAAGTTCCATTAGCGCCCCAAGATGGCGCCATGCTAAAGTTCCAACCCGTCCGTGAGGCGGACACAACGTTAAGTACAAAGAAAAAGGCTAGCGCATAAACCATAATGGCTGACAGGCAAATCCTGCAGTCTCAGAGAGATATAGCTATTAGTAATCATGATTTATATTTAAAGTTTAAACTTAAATTTTGAACAATTTAACCCAAACATAATTTAGAAAACGTCGAACAACGACCTACGTCTAAATCTAAGACAAGTGTCTCACCTAATCGAGTGCAGAGAAATGAGTGACATCACTACACAGTCCAGCCGTTATATACTGTACAAAGTCAATCACGTGTTCACAAACGGCGGGAATCACACTGGGACGAAGGGAGAGGGGTGTACGTTGCTTCGACAGAATTCTCGATTATTCTCGTGATAATTTCAAATCACGCGCCGGTGGATGAGTCTTGTTTCACTCGAACACAACCGTCGGCGCATACGGGTTAGCGCATCTTGATGTTCAATTGTCCGAGTCTTGCTCTAATCGGGCCTCGAGCCACGGGCGGTCAGTAAGCCGCGTGATGTTGAGTGGAGTTGAGTGCGCGTGTTTCTTGAAGTCGAGATCCAGCCCAGTCAAAGGGGACCAGATCAGGTGAGCCAGATCGTCCATGTTTGCATTATGTCTGTGACAACGTCACAGGGAGTGCGCCTTCAAAAGAAGAAAAAGCAATGCTAGCTAGCTATAGCAGGAGGACAACGGGTTAAGGGTAGGGAAGGTTTGGTTTCACTATATCAGGCGCTGACCGTCGCGCGCCTGACTGCATGCCATTTGAAGATAAGAGGTGAAGAGGTGGGAAGGTTTGGTTTCCAATATCAGGCGCTGACCGCCTCGCGCCCAACCACATGCCATTTTAAAAACATTGCCTTCTATTACTTAAACCAAAAACATATTTTTCTTGAAACTATTATGGCAAGATAAAATTGTCATGAGAGTGCGAATAATAACTTTAAAAGGAACTGGGGATTCATGGGGATGGGGGGCGCGCGCCTCCGCGCCTTAGGGGCGAGCCGCCCCTGTTTTTCACTAATACTTTAAGGCAGGTTCTGTGATGGACGTGTGGAAGTCAAGAACTACATTAAGGCTTTAATACCCGTGTCCTGATGCCGTTTTTCAAATCTAAAAAATATGACCGCTTGTTGCAGTTATGGCCGTACTTAACATTATAACATCTTTGCTGATCATTCCATCAATTATAAGGCAGTTGAATAAAAAAAAATATCAATTTTATATGGTGCATTTTTAAAAGTGTATTTTTAACTAAATTTAATATTACGTGTAAGCTTACATAAGTACTTTTAATTGTTTTTTAAATAGTAGTATTAAAATAACTTGCTAATTTCATAGTTTAACTATGATCCACTAGAGACCTATAAATTCTTAGGTTATTCTAACAGATAGAAATTGAAAGAATAGTTTATAAGGAATACAGACTCATTAGCATGGGAAACATGGACGGGTCTGAACCTTCATATTTTGGGGGGGATACATTATATACATCTTTGGGCAGGGCGGGGGTCAGGGGGTCACATATTATTTATAGCTTGGGGAAAGGTGCGGGGGGGGGAAGGGGGGGACATATTATTTATAGCTTGGTGGAAAGGTGGGGGAGAGGGGGTGGGTGACATATTATTTCAAGCATTGGAGAACAAACACATAATTTCCAACTTTGAACACATTTCATTAATATTACTTCTCATATAACATAAATGTGGCCAGATAGAATATTACTCTTTAAAAATTTAGTTTGATTATCAAATACTGGGAGTTGAACATTAATAAAAATTCAGGATGTCCATTACATCCAGGCCCCTAATTTAAGATTTGTTACGCCCCTGTGCAGCATTTATTTTAGGCCCTTTCATCCCTCCCTCCTTCTCACAAACACCAACATCACTTCTCCCATACTTCAGCATTCACTAGCAGAACTTGTACAAAATACTCTTTATTTTTCAATTTTATTGAAGTCTTGTGACATCATTGAATAAAGCATACAAACTGAAACATAAAAGAAGTATAAAAAAATATTGTGCAGAAAAACATTCCCGTGCTTTATTGTTTTGGTATCTAAGCTGAACTACTTATTACGTTCAAGTTTGACATAGTTTTATTATTTAAATATTATTTTTACACTCCCGAAAGTTTGCCGCCCTGCAGATGCACATGCTGTAGGTACGTCGACGTGCCTAAAAATGGGCTTAGATTACGTCCCAAATTCAGACAAGACTAGAATGTTTCTCAATAATTTGCTCATTATTTGAAAATTGCTTTAGGCACTTGATTTATTCATGTTATGTAAATAGTAACAACTTTTATTTAAGTGAACATTGACGTCACCAAACACATTCTTACTTCTTACTTTAACAAGATAATATATATACATTAAAAACATTACAACATACTCATATAAACATGCAGGGTCTCTTTTTACACCTATAACTATAATTGCCACCATGTGTTCTCAAGCCGCAGATTCAAATATAGAAACTGTGGCCCCTTAAACATGGCGATAGCTTAGAGTTTTAATATCTAACTTTAAATACATATAATTCGATAATAACGGCAGACCCAGGTTCCACACTTATGCAGGATCATTATAGACATATAGAACAATGATCCCCACTATGTGTGCTCATTCCGCAGATTCAAATACAGAAACTGTGGCACCTTAAACGGGCGGTCGCGCAGTGTTAATTTCGAGTCCTATATGGTTTGAAGGCATATATCGAAAATAACGGCAGAACCAGGATCCACACTTATGTAGGGTCTTTGTATACATGGAAAACTATAATTCCCACCATGTGTGCTAGCTCAGAAGATTCAAATATAGAAACTGTGGTACCTTAAATTAGCGCCCAACAGCTCTGTATTCGGTTAATATAGTTTAAAGGCAATCAATCTGAAAATAACGGCAGACCCAGGTTCCACACTTATGCAGGGTCAGTATAGATTTATAGAACTATGATCCCCACCATGTGTGTTCATTCCAGATTCAAATATAGAAACTGTGGCGCCTTAAACTGGCGGTCGCACAGTGCTAATTTCAAGTCCAATATGGTTTGAAGGCATATATCCAAAATAACGGCAGAAACAGGATCCCCACTTATGTAGAGTCGTTGTATACATGTAGAACTATTATTCCCACCATGTGTGCTAGCTCCGCAGATTCAAATATAGAAACTACGGTACCTTAAACTAGCATCCTATATTTAGCTCTGTATTAGGTTAATGTTGTTAAGTTTTTAATAACATTCTTATGATCCTAGTGCATTCTGAGAATGAATTTTAAACTAATATTTTACTCTAGTGCCCTCTCTGCTATTTTTTAAAACTAATTATCTACCATATTGCCATCTATTATAAATTTTGGAACTAATAGAAATTTTGGAACTAAATTTATGCTTGGTTCCTATTATTTTTCTAATATTGGTTAAAAACGGTTAGTTTATTGTGGATGTGGCGGACTTCTGGGAGCTTCAAATAATTGGCGAGTATATTTTAGAAGAAATAATCTTTGGTCTGAGAAAATGACACGTTGACCATAATCAGCAATCTAAGAACCCTACAATGAAAATTTAAAATTCTTATACATTTAATAAACCATATTAGGCATAGTTAATTATTTAAATAGTATTAATTGAGTTAGGCTTTTTTTTAATTCAAAAAAATATATAGTTGTTTGTAGTTTTTTTTAATTGTATTTCATTTAGGATCACCTAGCAGTTGAAATTTTAACTAACTGTATAAACGTTAATAAAAGAGAATTAGGTATGTATGTTTATCACCATCCATTAGCAAAACTCTGTGACTGTAATTTTTGAACTTTCGTCTGCATACCATTCTGTAAGAGAGAAGATAACGTTCGGGTATATTTATCTCTCTCTTACGCTCTCATAAAAGGCAAAGTTGCAATTTGACATTGTTCATTAATTTGATTGAATATATGAGATACATCAATGTGTGATTAGTTAAATGAAATAAATATGTTAGTAAAATCTTTGAAGACCATAACAAAGTTTGAACATGGCAAGTTTTTTCTTTAAATAAGTTGACGTAGGCAGTGGCCGCTCGTAGCTCAAATTAGTGGGGTGTGCTGCTCCAGAAAATGTTTAGCCTTTGTTTTAAAATTATGTAAAAGCAAAACACTTGTATAAAAACAAAATTTATTCAGGAACTTGATAAAATCTTATCAAAAAAATCCAAACTTTTTTACTTACTTTAACTTAAATTGTTACAGTTCAAGCTTGATCTATTCATTTAAAAATGAAATCCATTCTTCTTGTTTTAATTTGCACAAAAAGTTCAATAATTTTCTCCTTTATCTCTGGGTGACAATTGAGGAAATTTTTCTCCATTGAAGGTACTGCAAGCACATTTAGTTTTTCTGTTAAATAAAAGAACAGAAAAAATGAATCAAATAGAATAGCTGGAAGCAGAATAATAATATAATTCTACACTCTTCTACACTTTATCACATTCAAGAATATGGTACAGGGGTTTTAAGCATAACACACGCTGAGTAAATAAAACTTCCTTCCACTATCATGCCAGAGCAGGCACTGTGAGAGCAACAGTGCTTTCTCTCCTAGCAGTCCCGCCATCCTACCCACCCCCCTCCTATGTGCGCATACGCACAACAGTCAAACACCACGTTTCTGGCACTGTGAAGCGCACAGTGCCATACACATATTTTTGTATATTTTTCATAAACTCGGGGATGGCTACTGAAGTTCTGACATTAAGCTTAAGGAATATATATTGTACTACCAAAATAAAGAAAGAATTAAAGAAAAAAGAACTCATTATATTAAATGTTATCGATAATATCAATTGGAAATAGGGGGCGCTGCAGTTCCGCAGTGCGTATACACGAGCCGCCACTGGATGTAAGCTAATATATACGATGATTTTTTTCTAAGAAGCTCGTTTGTAAGGCTTTATCTCGTACCAGAATCCTACCATATAGTAGTGCTTAGGTAGAATAAAAGACTTTCTAGAAAGGAATTTCTACTTACATTCTTTATGGCCATTTATCCTACTAAAATATTTATATATTATAGTATTCTTGTACGAAATAAAGCCTTTTAGATTGGAATTCTTACTAGAATCCGGGTTTAGTATATACTGTACTTACTACAAGTCTATAGTCTAAATTATCGTTTGAACGTAGGACTGATACACGAAGTAAGTCATTCAAACAAATATAATATAATTTTTAGCTAACTTGTTTGATTAAAATGATCGAACTTTCAACATAATATGGTTTCTGAAAGTAATATACAAAGTATGAGCTAACGTTTTTAAATAAAAAATCGTAACATAATAATAATTTATACAAGACTATAAGATAAGTAATCGTTTGAACGTATGAAAATTACACAAAGTTTGTCATTCAAATAAATGTAATCAAGTTTTAAGATACCTTATTCATTATAGTTATCGTACTTCCAATATAATATGGCTTCTGAAACCAATATACAAGCAAGATAAGTAGAAAGAATAGTCATGCCTCAGAACGGAAGTTGATGACGTCATAGCTCCCCTCACCTCATTTCCTCCCTCGTGGTTGTCTCGCGTGTTCCAGGGAGTCCCCCCCTCTCCCCTGATGATCCCGAGGGACATTGGGAGGGTGGAGGGGAGAGGGTGTAGGAGATGTGGGGGGATGATTCGTCGGAGGAGACGGTGGTCGCGGGGGGACGGGTTGTATGATTGGTTCAGGAAGTCCCCTCACCCCTTTACCTCCCGCGCCGTAGTCTCGCGTGTTCCAGGAGTCCCGCGGCTTTGGAAGAGACGTGGGAGAAGAGGGTGTGGCATTAGAGAAAGCCTGGTATTATTGGTTGAGATAAAGAATCTCGTTATAAGTTTCCCACGGACTAAAAAGGGTTAACCTTTAATCCTGACTTCTCTAAGCCCGAGTTGAGAAAAAGGTCCTTCTTTCCGGTGGTGACAAATGAAAAATGTTTTCCTGGCGGCTTAGTCCACCTTGTTCTTTCCCTACTCTGTATGTGACAGGAGAAAAATGTTTTCCTGTAAATTAGTGGGGTCGGCTCTGCTCCCCTAACCGAGAGAGTGCTTTAACTAGGGAAGTTAACATCTGTTTCGCAGGAAGTTAACATCCGCGTGGGTCTCAGATTCATTTTGGAAGGAAATGGTCTGTGAGAATTTCACAAGAGGGTGATTTCTCACGCAGTAAAGAGGGCGGAGTCAAACCCTTTTTTCGCGCCGCCTCCTGGAGAGGGGGAGTAGTTTATTTCTATATATTGAGTTACCCCTTTAAGTAGAATCCATTATCTTTTAAATCTTTATATTCTAAACAACATCATCAAGAATGTCTAGTGAATATTCGGCTGCGCTTTTGTCAGCAATCGGCTCGAGTGAGATAGTATCAAGGAAGCTGACAGATTTAGAGATAGGTCATGGTTATTATATCACTAATATAAAAGGCGTGACGACGAGATATGGACGCAGAGTTCTCACCTTGTTGGAGAACAAATATAACGTGTGGCTACCGGCTCGATTTTCCCTGCTTACCGACGCTCAGCTGAAGGAGCTCTCCAAAGCAGATCTGCTCTTGGTCTACCAGGGAATTTCCAAAAACAGCAAGACGGCGCTGATAAACTTCGAAGGTATGTTTATTACAATCAAATCAATCGAAATATGTTTGTACAGAGTATGGGGTTTTTCAACTCTCCCTCTACGCAAATGTGGGTTCTTTTTCTCAAAAAACCCTTCCTTCAGGTTATCTTGTGAATGTCAGACCTCCACCGTGGTTCGGATCCCACGTTAAACTGGGGAATCCTTCATTTCATCTTGCCATTAATCGAAAGATGTATTTTTTTCCAACTCTACGCAAATGTGAGTTCTTTTTCTCAAAAAACCCTTCCTTCAGGTTATCTTGTGATTGTCAGACCACCACCATGGTTCGGATCCCACGTTAAACTGAGGATCCTTCTTTTCATCTTGTCATTAATCGAAAGATGTATTTTTTTCCAACTCTACGCAAATGTGGGTTCTTTTTCTCAAAAAAAACCTTCCTTCAGGTTATCTTGTGAATATCAGACCTCCACCGTGGTTCGGATCCCACGTTAAACTGGGGAATCCTTCATTTCATCTTGCCATTAATCGAAAGATGTATTTTTTTCCAACTCTACGCAAATGTGGGTTCTTTTCCTCTAATTTCTACGAGCGCTTATTTTCTCAAAAAAACCCTTCCTTCAGGTTATCTTGTGAATGTCAGACCACCACCTTGGTTCGGATTCCACGTTAAACTGTGGGTCCTTCATTTCACCTCACCATTAATCGAAAGATGTATTTTTTTCCAACTCTACGCAAATGTGGATTCTTTTCCTCTAATTTCTACGAACGCATATTTTCTCAAAAAAAACCCTTCCTTCAGGTTATCTTGTGAATGCCAGGCCTCCACCATGGTTCGGATTCCACGTTAAACTGTAGGTCCTTCATTTCATCTCACCATTACACATTAGCGTATAAACCGAACGGGTGGTAAGATAATACATAATAGTCTACGCTTCCTCATTGATTCGTTCAAATCTCAGTCATGCTGAATGATGATGCTAAAACATTATCAATGTTAGCTTTAAATAACCCATATGATAAAAACAATAATAGTAAATGCAAGTATTCAATTGTTTTGTGACGAAACAAGACGAAAACTTGAGATTGCCTTTAAGTTTAGATATTGTGATAAGCATTCAAGCCATACAAGTAGTAGGAATAGAGTTTCACAGGCGTTGCTGCAAGTAGAAAGCAAATTTGAAAGATTACCTTAAAAGTTTTTAGCATTAAGTTGTGCTAAAGTGTTATATATAAATTGCGTACGGTAGAGAGTTAAGTTCTAATGTATAATCCTCTAACAAACTTTACTTCGAACCCTAATCTTACTGTCTACATCAGGACAATCGAATGTATTTTCGAGTCATACATTTAATATGATTTTAGTTAATCTAATTAGAGGTATTCAGTTCCTAGCATCACGTCTTACTACCCGTTCGAGTTATACGCTAATATTTTTAGATATAAGAAAAGGGTTATATTTATAAGAAGTGTACTCGCTTTTGCATGAAGTAGAATCGTAAACCTTTTTTTGAGAAAATCACACCCCAGTACACGCGACCTAGATTCGAACCTTGATCCTTCTCACTCTTACTCTACGTAAATGCAGGCTCACTTCCTCTACACACAGACGATTCAGACCTGAATTAAACACGCATTAGCTTCAATGTTTGTATATCATGGCTTCATGAACGGTTGACTAGACGTCCCTGTTTTGTTTTTATAGCTGTCTCAGAGCCGCTCGAAGAGATCATAGAGCAAGTTGACCCGAAATGAAGAAGATAATACTGAGGGGAGAGTAGGGCCTTTTTAGAGCATAGTGCACCCGAAAATGACAGAACCACTGGCAAAACGTTTGCGTTTATCACCTCCTATAATTGTATCTCGGCAAACTAATGGGAATAGGGTGTACACTCTCACAGATCTAGACGCAAATGAACAACTCTTAATTAGATACTTGAAACATGACGTCGTACTTCGTGAGGGGAAGTTGTATTACGCATACATTGAACATATACCTGGCCAGATTAAGACCTCGAGTCTACTGATATCAGACCATGACAATATAGACGTACAGATCCAAAGACTTTTGACCTTATCACGAAACTTAGGTACAGGATTTACTCAGTTTAGGCTTTACCTGGAGCCGCTAGGACTATCTATTAAACTTATTGAACAAGCATACGCTCGACGTATAAAGACATACTCAATCAGTAACGAGTTACCCTACAAGGATGTTGTACAGTTTCTCGTTGCGTGCGGAGATATTTATGTAAAAACTGTAGAAAAAGAATCAAACGCGAACGGCCCTATAAAGGTAAATTGTAGCCTCATTTGCGAGTTTAAGCATCCTACTGATGGTAGAATTGAAAAGGGTTATTTCAATTCTTCTCTATACAATGTTTTTAACACACTAAACTTAGAGGAAAAATATGAGAATAACGTACTCTTCCCACTCCTTGCTCAGATTGAGGGCTTTGTTTCTAGAGACTCAGGGTGGATGTACAACGGTACGTTGGAAATGAGAGTAAATTTCTCGAAAAACACGGCTTTCACGATCGGTGCCCACGTTCGAATCCCTGAAACTATAGCCGCACGTAGAGCGTTGATAAATGTTCAAGCTGAAGAAGGACTTTGCTTCCCAGTATCCGTATTGGCGTGCCTCTTTGAGCCGACAGGGTTAGCTCAGCGTTTATCGTCTTATCCTAATTTTCGTGACGTGTTGAATCTAGATGGGATCCCGCTCCCGTTCGAAATGAGATATATTGAACGCTTCGAAAGGCTTAACGATATATCTGTTAATGTGTACACTGCAAAACACGAAGGTAGTGATTCTTATGTGGACACTGCAGACAACTCTAAAAAAATAGTGATCGTTCCCGTTCATGTCAGCGCTAAAGAGTGTGCTAGACATGTTCATTTATTCATGATAAAAGTACATGGGACGGAAAAATATCATTTCAGTGCAATCAAAAATCTGTCACGATTAATAAACCCTCAACTAGCCCCCTTGTCTGATACAAGACGTAGGTATTTTTGCGACCGTTGTTTGAGCTCTTTTCCGACTGAAAATAAACTTGTAAAACATAAAGAAACGTGTAAAAAATTTGGAGCGGTAAGGAGTACATTCCCTCAAGGGTAAAATAAATTCCTGTCGTTCTCACAGTATAAACAACAGGAGAAAACAGGATTTATTGTGTACGCCGACTTGGAGAGTTTACTCGTGCCTATAGAAACGTGTGATCCTGACACAAAATTTTCTTATACTGAGAATGTACAGAATCATGTAGCCTATTCTGTAGGCATGTACACTAAATGCATTTTTAATGATAATCTCTCAGAGTACCGTCACTTCACGGGAAAAGATTGTACAGATCAATTTGTTGAAGCTCTCGTAGATACAGCAAAGCGTGTACTAGATTATTATAGTACTGTAGTTCCAATGACGCCGTTAACACCTGCTCAAAGAGATGCTCACAATACGGCTACACATTGTCATATTTGTGAAAAACCCTACGCGAATGATGATATCCGCGTTATGGATCATTGTCACTTGACAGGACTTTACCGTGGTAGCAGTCACGCAGGGTGTAATATTAATTACAAGAACCCTAGTCATCTGAGCGTGGTCATTCATAATGCACGTTGCTATGATAATTATTTCCTTCTCGAATCACTTGTTGAACGTAGAGAAACTGATCCGTTCACAGGGGAGAGCGTTCTTGTCAATCCAGGGAAAGTTAAGGTTATTGGCGAGACAATGGGTAGATTCAAAGTAATCATGAAATATATTCGTCACGGGTTTCGAGGGATCACAATTAAAATTATAGATAGTTTCAGCTTTCTGTGTACCTCCCTAGAGAAATGCGTATCTTACCTCGAACCTGAGCAGCTTAAAATCACTCGTAAGTATCATCCTGATGATGAACGTTTCAAACTAGTCGCTCGTAAAGGGGTGTTCCCCTATGACTATATAGATTCATTTGAGCGACTGAACGAGACTCAGTTACCGAGCAAAGATAAATTTTATAACGCGCTCACGGATACTCATATCTCTCAGGTAGACTATGATCACGCCTGTAAGGTTTGGCGCCTTTTCGAATGCAAGAATCTTTGGGATTACTCGAACCTCTACCTTCATACCGACGTAACACTACTAGCTGACGTCTTTGAGAACTTTCGTGATCTTTGTATGAAAACGTATAGGCTCGATCCCGGATGGTCTCTTACGGCCCCCAGTCTAGCGTACCAAGCTCTATTGAGAATAACCCAGGTACGGCTCGAATTAATAGATGACGTAGATATGCATCAATTCATTGAGGGAGCTATTCGAGGAGGGATATGTTTCGTAGCTAATCGTCATTCTGTAGCTAATAATCGTTATATGAGTTCATTTGACCGTTCCAAACCAGAGTCTTACCTCGTTTATCTAGACGTGAATGGACTCTATTCATTTAGCATGTTGAGCTCACTACCCTATGGAGGGTTCAGATGGCTTGAAGATGATGAAATTGAACGCTTGAACGTGCTAAACGTGGAGGACGATGCGGATACAGGTTATATCTTGCAGGTAGATCTTGAATACCCGCAAAATGTACATGACGCTCATTCTGACTTGCCCTTCTGTCCTGAGAAAGGGATTCCACCCGTAGGGAAACACGAGAAATTGTTAACGACTCTAGCTGATAAGACTAGGTACGTCATTCACTATCGTCATCTAAAGTTATGTTTAGTGAATGGGTTGAAACTGACGAGAGTCCACCGTGTTCTCAGTTTCAAACAATCTCCGTGGATGGCCCCGTATATTAAGCTGAATGCGGAAATGAGGAGTAAAGCGAGCAATCAGTTTGAAAACATGTTTTTCAAATTGATGAACAACGCCGCATTCGGCCGTCTTATATCTAACAAGAGGGCCTACCGTACGATAAAAATAACTACCAGGTGGGAAGGTAAATTTGGGGCTGGTAACCTTATAGCCAGTCCAAACTTTAAAAACCGTATGATTGTATCAGAAAACCTGGTTATCATTGAGATGGAACCGCAGGAGATTTACTTTGATATGCCAATTTATGCGGGATTCGCCATTTTGGAAATCTCTAAAGTAGTCATGTACAGCCTACATTACCAGGTCATGGTTCCAGCCTTCCCACCAGGTACACTAAAACTCCAATACACTGACACAGACTCGCTCCTCTACTATATAACAGTCGAGGACGCCTACCGACGACTTATCCCGTTAGCTAACGACTATCTGGACACCTCCACTTACGGTCAAGACAATGTTTACGGCATGCCTGTAGTAAATAAAGGGGTACTCGGTAAACTAAAAGATGAGACTCGAGGTCGGGTCATCACTGAGTTCATTGGTTTACGCCCTAAACTCTATTCATTTGCTGTACAAGGGGGTGGTGAGATGCTTAAGGCTAAAGGTGTCAAGAGTAGCGCGTTAAGAACGCTCTCTTTAGAGGACTATCGTAATTGTTTAACTAATGAAACAGTAGTCATGAGAGAAGCCCGTTCAATAAGAGCTGTAGGATTTAAACTTTACACTCAAAAATTTAATCGGGTTGCACTTTGCTCTATCGATGATAAACGATACATGATACCCGGATCGGACAGAACTCTACCTTGGGGTCACTACGCAATAGGGGAGCAACTAACTACTTCCCTCCAAGAGACGATGATTGAAGCTGGACCATCATGTACGGGTGTCAGTGAGTGATCTACAGGCATCTACTGGCCCCTTACGTCAATGTTAGTGCTCTTTTTAAAAAAAAAGACTTGAGAAAAAATAAACTAATTTAGCACATGTTTTCTGTAGGTATAGTCACTAGAAAAAATGTTTGTGCTTTAGTATGTAAATAGAGTTTTGATTAATGTCACTAGAAAAAAGACTTGAGAAAAAGCAGGCGTATGTTTTGATTAATGTCACTAAAAAAACACAAATGTTAGTGCTTTAAAAAGGCTTGAGAAAAGTATTCTTGCTCTGTAACTAATTTAGCGCGTGTATCTGTTTTAAAAAAAATGTTTATCATTATATTCATTAAATAGAGTTTTCTGTGTATATATGTTTCGATTAATGCAAAAGTGAATAATTAATGTCACTATACCTTTATCATTAGTGCTTTAAAAAGACTTGACTGAAGAAAAAAAATATATATATATATATATATACTAATTTAGCGTGTATCTGTTATATTCATTAAATAGAGTTTTCTGTGTGTGTGTATTGTTTTTTTTACCTGACCTCTCCAAGATTACAACACGGAGCTCCTAGAGTACATAAGGTAACAGTTAGGGTTAGAACTTAAGTCTCTCTGAGTACTGGCTGGTACAATAACCGGCTCCAGTTAGGGTTACAAACCTGTCCCCTCCCCCCGGGTTACAACTCGGACCTCTCAGAGACTGATCTGGTACAATAAAAGTCGCTCAGTGTTCAGACTGCTACAGTCGGGGTTAAACTTGACTGAAGAAAAAATATACTAGTTTGGGATGTATCTGTTTAAAAAAAACTATGCTATAAAAAAACTGATTTTTTTGCTGCTATGTATGTTTCATTCGGAGCATGAAAATATCATTTTTTTCCAGCCTATTCGGGAAGGAAGGCTATACCCATCATCTCCTACTTTGAGAGAGGGGAGGAGAGGGAGAGACGGAGAGATAGAAAGAGGGGAGAAGAGAGAGAGAGACAGAGAGATAGAAAAGATCATTTTAGATATGTTTTTTTTCCATCCTAGTCGAGGAGAGGAGGGCTATACCTGCCAGCTCCTACTCCGAGAGAGAGAGAGACATTTCTCTCCCTCCTCTATACACATGTTAAAAGTAGTTTACGTAGCTGTTTAAAATTGAAGGTCTAATTTTCATGGAAATAGCTTTATCTGACGGCTAGAAAAGTTTCTAAAAGGGAAGGAGGGCTATACCCATCATCTCCTACTCTGAGAGAGAGGAGGAGAGGGAGAGACGGAGAGATAGAAAGAGGGAAGGTGAGGAAGAGAGAGGCAGAGAAAGAGGAGAGAGAGAGAGAGAGAGAGAGAGAAAAGATCATTTTAGATATGTATTTTCCCAGCCTAGTCGAGGAAAGGAGAGCTATACCCGCCACCTGTTAGAATGGAAGGTATATCCGGTTCATGATAACATAGTGTTAGAATGGGAGGTATATCCGGTTCATGATAACATAGTGTTAGAATGGACGGTATATCCGGTTCATGATAACATAGTGTTAGAATAGGAGGTATATCCGGTTCATGATAACATAGTGTTAGAATGGGAGGTATAGCTGGTTCATGATAACATACTGTTAGAATGGGAGGTATATTCAGTTAATGATAACATAGTGTTAGAATGGAAGGTATATCCGGTTAATGATAACATAGTGTTAGAATGGGAGGTATATCCGGTTCATGATAACATAGTGTTAGAATGGGAGGTATATCCGGTTAATGATAACATACTGTTAGAATGGGAGGTATACCCTGTTAATGATAACATACTGTTAGAATGGGAGGTATATCCGGTTAATGATAACATAGTGTTAGAATAGGAGGTATATCCGGTTCATGATAACATACTGTTAGAATGGGAGGTATAGCTGGTTCATGATAACATAGTGTTAGAATGGGAGGTATATCTGGTTCATAATAACATACTGTTAGAATGGGAGGTATATCCGGTTCATGATAACATAGTGTTAGAATGGAAGGTATATCCGGTTAATGATAACATAGTGTTAGAATAGGAGGTATATCCTGTTAATGATAACATAGTGCTAGAATAGCAGGTATATCCGGTTCATGATAACATAGTGTTAGAATGGGAGGTATATCCGGTTAATGTTAACATAGTGTTAGAATGGGAGGTATATCCGGTTAATGTTAACATAGTGTTAGAATGGGAGGTATATCCGGTTCATGATAACATAGTGTTAGAAAGGGAAGGTATAGCTGGTTCATGATAACATAGTGTTAGAATGGGAGGTATAGCTGCTTCATGATAACATACTGTTAGAATGGGAGGTATATCCGGTTCATGATAACATAGTGTTAGAATAGGAGGTATATCCTGTTAATGATAACATACTGTTAGAATGGGAGGTATAGCTGGTTCATGATAACATACTGTTAGAATGGGAGGTATAGCTGGTTCATGATAACATACTGTTAGAATGTGAGGTATAGCTGGTTCATGATAACATACTGTTAGAATGGGAGGTATATCTGGTTCATGATAACATAGTGTTAGAATGTGAGGTATATCCTGTTAATGATAACATACTGTTAGAATGGGAAGGTATATCCGGTTAATGATAACATAGTGTTAGAATAGGAGGTATATCCTGTTAATGATAACATAGTGCTAGAATAGCAGGTATATCCGGTTCATGATAACATAGTGTTAGAATGGGAGGTATATCCGGTTCATGATAACATAGTGTTAGAATGGGAGGTATATCCGGTTAATGTTAACATAGTGTTAGAATGGGAGGTATATCCGGTTCATGATAACATAGTGTTAGAAAGGGAAGGTATAGCTGGTTCATGATAACATAGTGTTAGAATGGGAGGTATAGCTGCTTCATGATAACATACTGTTAGAATGGGAGGTATATCCGGTTCATGATAACATAGTGTTAGAATAGGAGGTATATCCTGTTAATGATAACATACTGTTAGAATGGGAAGGTATATCCGGTTAATGATAACATAGTGTTAGAATAGGAGGTATATCCTGTTAATGATAACATAGTGCTAGAATAGCAGGTATATCCGGTTCATGATAACATAGTGTTAGAATGGGAGGTATATCCGGTTCATGATAACATACTGTTAGAATGGGAGGTATATCCGGTTAATGATAACATACTGTTAGAATGGGAGGTATAGCTGGTTCTTGATAACATACTGTTAGAATGTGAGGTATAGCTGGTTCATGATAACATACTGTTAGAATGGGAGGTATATCCGGTTAATGATAACATAGTGTTAGAATGGGAGGTATATCTTGTTAATGATAACATACTGTTAGAATGGGAAGGTATAGCTGGTTCATGATAACATACTGTTAGAATGGGAGGTATATCCGGTTCATGATAACAAACTGTTAGAATGAGGTGTATAGCTGGTTCATGATAACATAGTGTTAGAATGGGAGGTATAGCTGGTTCATGATAGCATAGTGTTAGAATGGGAGGTATATCCGGTTCATGATAACATAGTGTTAGAATGGGAGGTATATCCGGTTAATGATAAAATAGTGTTAGAATGGGAGGTATAGCTGGTTCATGATAACATACTGTTAGAATGGGAGGTATATCCGGTTCATGATAACATAGTGTTAGAATGGGAGGTATATCCGGTTAATGATAACATAGTGTTAGAATGGGAGGTATAGCTGGTTCATGATAGCATAGTGTTAGAATGGGAGGTATATCCGGTTCATGATAACATAGTGTTAGAATGGGAGGTATATCCGGTTCATGATAACATAGTGTTAGAATGGGAGGTATATCCGGTTAATGTTAACATAGTGTTAGAATGGGAGGTATATCCGGTTCATGATAACATAGTGTTAGAATGGGAGGTATATCCGGTTCATGATAACATAGTGCTAGAATGGGAGGTATAGCTGCTTCATGATAACATACTGTTAGAATGGGAGGTATATCCGGTTCATGATAACATAGTGTTAGAATGGGAGGTATATCCGGTTAATGATAACATAGTGTTAGAATGGGAGGTATAGCTGGTTCATGATAGCATAGTGTTAGAATGGGAGGTATATCTGGTTCATGATAGCATAGTGTTAGAATGAGAGGTATATCCGGTTCATGATAACATAGTGTTAGAATGGGAGGTATAGCTGGTTCATGATAACATACTGTTAGAATGGGAGGTATAGCTGGTTCATGATAACATACTGTTAGAATGGGAGGTATAGCTGGTTCATGATAACATACTGTTAGAATGTGAGGTATAGCTGGTTCATGATAACATACTGTTAGAATGGGAGGTATATCCGGTTCATGATAACATAGTGTTAGAATGGGAGGTATATCCTGTTAATGATAGCATAGTGTTAGAATGAGAGGTATATCCGGTTCATGATAACATAGTGTTAGAATGGGAGGTATATCCGGTTCATGATAACATACTGTTAGAATGAGGTGTATAGCTGGTTCATGATAACTTAGTGTTAGAATGAGAGGTATATCCGGTTAATGATAGCATAGTGTTAGAATGGGAGGTATAGCTGGTTCATGATAGCATAGTGTTAGAATGGGAGGTATAGCTGGTTCATGATAACATACTGTTAGAATGGGAGGTATAGCTGGTTCATGATAACATACTGTTAGAATGGGAGGTATAGCTGGTTCATGATAGCATAGTGTTAGAATGAGAGGTATATCCGGTTCATGATAACATACTGTTAGAATGGGAGGTATATCCGGTTAATGATAACATAGTGCTAGAATAGCAGGTATATCCGGTTCATGATAGCATAGTGTTAGAATGGGAGGTATATCCGGTTCATGATAACATAGTGCTAGAATGGGAGGTATATCCGGTTCATGATAACATACTGTTAGAATGGGAGGTATATCCGGTTCATGATAACATAGTGTTAGAATGGGAGGTATATCCGGTTCATGATAACATAGTGTTAGAATGAGAGGTATATCCGGTTAATGATAGCATAGTGTTAGAATGGGAGGTATATCCGTTTCATGATAACATAGTGTTAGAATGAGAGGTATATCCGGTTCATGATAACATACTGTTAGAATGGGAGGTATATCCGGTTCATGATAACATAGTGCTAGAATGGGAGGTATATCCGGTTCATGATAAAATAGTGCTAGAATGGGAGGTATATCCGGTTCATGATAACATAGTGTTAGAATGGGAGGTATATCCGGTTAATGATAACATAGTGTTAGAATGAGAGGTATATCCGGTTAATGATAGCATAGTGTTAGAATGGGAGGTATAGCTGGTTCATGATAGCATAGTGTTAGAATGGGAGGTATAGCTGGTTCATGATAACATACTGTTAGAATGGGAGGTATATCCGGTTCATGATAACATAGTGTTAGAATGGGAGGTTTATCCGGTTAATGATAACATAGTGTTAGAATGGGAGGTATAGCTGGTTCATGATAGCATAGTGTTAGAATGGGAGGTATATCCGGTTCATGATAACATAGTGTTAGAATGGGAGGTATATCCGGTTCATGATAACATAGTGTTAGAATGGGAGGTATATCCGTTTCATGATAACATAGTGTTAGAATGAGAGGTATATCCGGTTCATGATAACATACTGTTAGAATGGGAGGTATATCCGGTTCATGATAACATAGTGCTAGAATGGGAGGTAAATCCGGTTCATGATAACATAGTGCTAGAATGGGAGGTATATCCGGTTCATGATAACATAATGTTAGAATGGGAGGTATATCCGGTTAATGATAACATAGTGTTAGAATGGGAGGTATAGCTGGTTCATGATAGCATAGTGTTAGAATGGGAGGTATATCCGGTTCATGATAACAAACTGTTAGAATGGGAGGTATATCCAGTTCATGATAACATAGTGTTAGAATGGGAGGTATATCCGGTTAATGATAACATAGTGTTAGAATGGGAGGTATATCCGGTTCATGATAACATAGTGCTAGAATGGGAGGTATATCCGGTTCATGATAACATAGTGTTAGAATGGGAGGTATAGCTGGTTCATGATAACATAGTGTTAGAATAGGAGGTATATCCGGTTCATGATAACATAGTGTTAGAATGGGAGGTATATCCGGTTAATGATAACATAGTGTTAGAATGGGAGGTATATCTGGTTCATGATAGCATAGTGTTAGAATGGGAGGTATATCCGGTTCATGATAACATAGTGTTAGAATGGGAGGTATATCCGGTTCATGATAACATAGTGTTAGAATGGGAGGTATATCCGTTTCATGATAACATAGTGTTAGAATGAGAGGTATATCCGGTTCATGATAACATACTGTTAGAATGTGAGGTATATCCGGTTCATGATAACATAGTGCTAGAATGGGAGGTATATCCGGTTCATGATAACATAGTGTTAGAATGTGAGGTATATCCGGTTCATGATAACATAGTGTTAGAATGGGAGGTATAGCTGGTTCATGATAACATACTGTTAGAATGGGAGGTATATCTGCTTCATGATAACATAGTGTTAGAATGAGAGGTATATCCGGTTCATGATAACATACTGTTAGAATGGGAGGTATATCCGGTTAATGATAACATAGTGTTAGAATGGGAGGTATATCCGGTTCATGATAACATACTGTTAGAATGGGAGGTATATCCGGTTAATGATAACATAGTGTTAGAATGGGAGGTATATCCGGTTCATGATAACATACTGTTAGAATGGGATTGGAAAGGTGATGAAGATTTCCAGCGTTATAAACTCAAACATAAGGGGTGAGGGTTTTTTGAAAAAAAGATCATTTCGATTAAGTCGTTTAGGGATATAATCCATTATTCGGCCCAGCTCACGAGTTGACCGTCCGCATCGAACTCGCATTTGGAGAGCGGAACGCCTCAGTTCACCCTGCCAAGATTCGATCCTCAATCGCATCGTGGGGGGATGGAGGAGTGAGAGCGGAAAACCAGGCTAAGATTCGAACCACGATCTTCCCGGGGAGTGGAAAACCGATCCTCAGTTCACCCTGCCAAGATTCCTCCCCTACGGGAACCTACATCTGCTTGGAGGGAGAGTGGAAAACCAGACCAAGATTCGAACCACAATCTTGAACCTACATTTGAAGAGTGGAAAACCGATCCTCGGTATCCGAATGTATCGTGAGTAAAATCGTTCTTCCTGGAAGGTGGGCCTGCATTTGCTTGGAGAGAGGTTCTCAAGTCTTTTTTTAAAGCCCTAACATTTTTTTCTAGTGACTATACCTACTGAAAACTCTTTTTAAACAGATATGCGCTAAATTAGTTTATTTAGGTCTCTCAGAGTACAGACCGGTACAATAACCAGCTTCAGTCAGGGTTACAACCTGTCCTCTCCAGGATTTCAACTCGGACCTCTCAGAGACCAATCTGGTACAATAAAAGTCGCTCAGTGTACAGACTGATACAGTAAACAATTGCTTCATCATTTGCGCATGATGAGAGTGCAGCCGTGACTTTATTATTTAAGATGTTTCATCATTTGTGTATGATGAAGAGTGTGAATACTCTGAGGTTAAAGGTACTATTCATCATTTGCGCAAAATGCGAGCGTACCCAGGGATGCTATGTGCCATCATTTGCGCATGACGAGAGTGTACCCATGACTTTACGATTTAATGTACCATCATTTGTACCTGAAAATACAACGTTTAGACTAATGAAATGTGGATAAATACGCCGTATTAGCCGAACAGGGAGGGTGGAAAAAAAAAAAAACACATCATCTTCCGATATGTACCGTGAGTAAAATCGTTCGGGAACCCTCAGTTGCTTGGAGGGAGGGTGAAAAAACAAACGCATCATCTTCCGATATGTTTTGAATGTACCGTATGTAAAATCATCCTGGAAGTGGATCCTCATTTGCTTGAGGGGGAGGGTGAAAGTGGAAAACCGAGCCTCAGTTCACCCTGTCAAGATTCGAACCTCGACTCTCCTCCCTCCTACGCTAATGGATTAGGAACCTACATTTGGAGAGCGGAAACCCTCAGTTCACCCTGGCAAGATTCGAACCTCGATCTTGAACCTACATTTGGAGAGTGGAAAACCGAGTCTCAGTTCACCTGGCGGACCTGGATCTCCTCTTTTTTAAATTCTGATACGAATTTTGAATGTACAGTATGGGATTGGAGGGGAGGGCGCGTTCTCCCTTCTCCATCTCGAGCGTATAAAGCGGGCGTGAGGCGGGGAGACGTATCTCATTCAACATGTTTAGCCGGTTGGGTTACCGTCTGGAGGACATGAGCGATATTAAGATTTCGAACGGCGGTTTAGAATATCATATCGCGAGTGTTGACAAAGGTTACAGCGAGTGCTGTGATTCTTCCGTGCACTGGCTCGGATGCCATAATCCCGGAATGTGGGAATCGAGTCAGTCTGTCGAACGCTGTTCTACCGCTTGTCCGGTCTACAATCTTAAGGAAGGAGACGATCCGCTAATTCTCCGGGAATCGAGTCGGTCCATCGAACGCGGTTCTACAGCTTCCCACGAGGATGAGCCGGAATCGAGTCAGCCCGGTACTACAGCTTGGGCAGAGGAGGAAAACGCTTTGTGCGTCGAGTTGGACCGAATCGAGCGTGAGGAACTCGATCGTGTCAAGCACATCTCTGAACTTGAAAAGTTTCGTACGTACAACGTTCGCCACCTAGAAGGAGACGAAGAGATCAGTGAGGATGAGGATGAGCCGAAACATCATAACGCTAGACTATGTAGGTAAAGTGCATCTGCCTGGTAAAAACTTTGGTGCACGCTACAGGAGCCGCTTTAACGCTTCACAGAGAGGACTGTTATATCTAGGTGAAGGCAAGTACGAACTGTTCAAGTGGTGAAGTGTTCTAACATGTTTAGAGAAAGATATTTTTTTGTACGCATCAAGTGAAAGACTATGAGGGAAGTATGTATCATAATAAACTGTGTGAAGGCGAGTACGAACTGTTCAAGTGGTGAAGTATTCTAACATGTTTAGACAAGACTTTAGAGAAAGATATTTTTTGTATGCATCAAGTGAAAGACTATGAGGGAAAGAGAATTTATATGTATGTATCATCATAATCTTAAGAATATACTCGCTAAATAAAAAAGTTGTACTATTTATTTAAGTCCTTGATCATAGAAATAAAAGCTAAGAGGCTATGCATGTTTCATTCGGAGCAGGAAAATATCATTTTAGATATGTATTTTTTTCCAGGCTGTTCGAGGGAAGGAGGGCTATACCCGTCATCCCCTACTCTGAGAGAGAGGGAGAGACAGAGAGATAGAAAGAGGGAGGGGAAGAGAAGGAGAGAGAGAGACAGAGATAGAAAAGATCATTTTAGATATGTATTTTTTTTTCAGCATAGTCTAAAAAACTGTTCGAAGGAAAGAGAGAGAGAGAGAGAGATGGAAAGAGGGGAGAAAGAGAGAGAGAGATAGAAAGAGGAGAGAGAGATAGAAAGAGAGAGACATTTCCCACGTCTCTTCCAAATCCTCGAATCCACGCCGCGGGACTCCTGGAACACGCGAGACTACGGCGCGGGAGGTAAAGGGGTGAGGGGACTTCCTGAACCAATCATACAACCCGCTCCCCGCGACCACCGTCTCCTCCGACGAATCATCCCCCCCCACATCTCCTACACCCTCTCCCCTCCACCCTCCCAATGTCCCTCGGGATCATCAGGGGAGAGGGGGGGACTCCCTGGAACACGCGAGACAACCACGAGGGAGGAAATGAGGTGAGGGGAGCTATGACGTCATCAACTTCCGTTCTGAGGCATGACTATTCTTTCTACTAAGATAATAGCCTACTTTAAATATAGGTGTAATTTTGGCAGACTGTAAAAACCATGGATGTAAACTACATATTTCAATATATTAAATATTGTGTTCGTATTTGTACCGTATTGCCTGTAAAACTGAATTTTATATCCTATAATGTAAATGATTCTTCAAACAATAACACTTTTATTCACCAGATACATGTTTTCGCATAAGAACGTTGAAAGAAACCGTTAAATTCCCCCACCCTCCTTCCCCCTACAATGAAGAAGACTATAAATTTTAACGTCACGTTTTTGTCCTTAGCAATGCGTATGTTTATGTCCATCCAGTATAATATAGAGATCACTAAAACCAAGTCAACCGCGAAACACGTTAAAGGACCTGGCACAGACTCCGTATCCGTTAGGTCCGTGGTCCGTAAGCACTCGATGCCAAAGTATCAGATTGCTCTGGCCACAAAGTTCTTATCCGAAGTCCATGATCCGTACTACATATAAGTTAATCAACTTTAACTATAACGTAAGGTTACATTATATTTACAGTATGAGAAATGAGAATATATTACAGGCTCAACATATGGGTTTATTGATATTGAAACATATCAATAAGGCGTACATAGAGAAACTTAGAAATTATATTATTATTATTATTATTATTAGCACCGCGTCTTACTACCCGTTCGGGTTATACGCTCTTACGCTAATGTGTAATGGTAGGGTGATTGTGAGATGAAATGAAGGACCTACAGTTTAACGTGGAATCCGAACCACGGTGGAGGCCTGGCATTCCCCACATTCACAAGATGTCTTGTCAGAGGTGAAGGAAGGGTTTGGAAATCAGATAAATCTGTGCCGGGACCGAGGATTGAACCCCGGCCGCCAGCATAGAAGTCTGACACCTTACCCCTAGACCACCAGGTCACCAACTAGAAATTATACAAACCATCCATTCTTTAGACACATGAATATGAAAAGAAATTATATTAATTAATTAAAACTAGCTTGACAAAGGAGCATCAGGTGTGAAGCACCTAGTTCTGTCTATCACCCACACTTATAAGTAATAGGTGTTGATATGAAAGCTAGTAACTCGTTAAAGCAGGGTATATACAAATTTATCCTTTGGAATAAAAATAGCGGCTCCTCACTGGAATAAATTGGTGGTAGAAGCAGTGGCGGCTCGTCACTTTAGAAGCTGGAGGGCGCAGCCTGTTTAATTCATAAATTATTTCTAAATAATATATTTAAAAGAAGACACAAATTTCGGAATATGTTTTGCTAAATATTCATTTAGTTAAACTCAAAAATTAATATCACAAACAACATGGGGAGATAAAAAAAAGACTTCCCCCAAAGGACGTGGATGTGTTGTAGAAACTCGGCAGCTGTGTAATGTGCATAAATATATAGGTATGTATGTTTTCACTTTGTTCCATACAAAATTCAGGACATGGCCTACCTAATGAATTCAATTCTCTTTTTTGATCAAGAGTTAATCTTGCAATACTCGTTGTCTTAAGCGCCTGGATTGAACTATTCATATTAAGCCTGGTTACAAAAAGTATTAAAACATATAACTTAAATAAACATTATCCTAAAATAACCCTACATAATATTATTATAAGTACACACGCCACACACATCCTCAAGATGCAGGAGCACGCAGGATGACTGACAAGAATTATTGCTTGTTCACGCTATACACATTTCACAAGCTTTCAACCTTAGGGCGCGTAAGGGAGTGCGCCTTCAAAAGAAGAAAAAGCAATGCTAGCTATAGCAGGAGGAGGACAACGGGTTAAGGGGAGAGAAGGTTTGGTCTTACTATGTCAGGCACTGACCATCGCGCGCCCGACTGCATGCCATTTGAAGATAAGAGGTGAAAAGGTGGGAAGGTTTGGTTTCCAATATCAGGCGCTGACCGCCTCGCGCCCAACCACATGCCATTTTAAAAACATTGCCTGCTATTACTTAAACCAAAAACATATTTTTCTTGAAACTATTATGGTAAGATAAAATTGTCGTGAGAGTGCGAATAATAACTTTAAAAGGAACTGGGGATTCGTGGGGTTGGTGGGCGCGCGCCTCCGCGCCTTAGGGACGAACCGCCCCTGGGTAGAAGTCAATTCAATATACATACCAGCTAATAATTAAATAACCACAGTTAATTTACTGATTCTGGCTGCTACTGTTTTCAACAAAATATACAAAACTAAGCCACATAACATTAGTCCTACTTTAATGAGCTTCAAAGGGGTAATTAGCAAGAGCTAATTAGCGAGGGTAAACCCTATTTGAGTTAAAACAGTAAGGCATTATTACATTATAAACTCTTCGAAAAACTACAATACAACTATCAGTATTAGGCGAACTACCAGGAAAACTAGATGCTACTAATTCTATGGCCGGACTCTTCCTAATTGGTACTGCCTGAGCAATCGATAGTATCATTAATGGGACAACTTTACAATCCATAATAAAGATAAGATTTACTAAAGTCAAAGGATCCACTAGAGGTCCGTACAAAATAGATAAAAAAAAAACGCAGGCCACTACTATAAGCTAGTAGCACTTCCATGGGTTGCGCACCGCAAGTCATTACTCAGTTAAATTCATGACAGACAAATTTCTGTTACATATCAAATTAGGTCGTGATATAAATCTATAGATAACCTGATCTCGTACAATATTAAATTCGATTCTTTAAGCTAGCCGCAGCATGGTCATATAGTCTGAGTAGTCTAATTATAACCCTAATATTTGTGACTAAACCTAATAGACATAAAATGGTAGTGCCTAGGCTATAAACTATACCTGAAGGGCATAGGGAAACAAGTCCAGTACAATAACTATCTCTCAACGACATTGAACAAAGTAGAGCACTACGCTCAGCAACATAAGCATAGGAAAACTAGTCAGATATAACGACCTACAAAACTTCCAAAGACTCATCTGCAGTAGCTTAGCTCTGCGGCGAGGAGGTGACTCAGACGCCTCAAACATCGTAGCCTTCCGTAGTTCTTGCTGGTTAAATCTAGTGAAGTTCTTCCCGCTGTTCCTCCACCAATTGATTACAGAATAATAGTTGATCGTGAACCGTGGACAGGCCCATTTACACCAGCGGGACTAATAAAATTGGCAAGGTAACAAAAAAATAGGGGGGGGGGGTTAATGATAGATCACGCTAGTCGACAACTAGCACTAGTCAATTCTTGCTGTAAACCTCTGGACAAATGCCTCTTTCACTTCCTCGACGGCTGGCTCAGGTGATAGAAGTATGGATAGAGTTGTTCTTCAAAGTCATGTTGCCTCGTTCACTGGGGCAAGCTTTGCTGAGAACAGGGAGTCTCCCACTTGTGATGTCGCAGTGAGTCTATATCTGCCACACATTATTAGAACTTTTTAGATTTGGTAGTAACAGTATTAACCTTTTACAGGGTTTAGTTAAACAACACGTTACATAACTTTCTAAGTAATCATATGAGTTGCCTAGAAACAAAGTCTGCAATCTCCACTATGCACACTTTTACGGTAAGAGACCAAAAACTTTTTGAGCTGATAAATAAGTGGTGATGCTAGTGGAAATAGCCCTTACATAATCTTAAGCGTATTAAAATGAGTTTTCCAAAAGATTTTGACGGTGTCTTAATTAGATAGCATTTAATTTGGAGATTGCTGTATCTGCTTCCAAATTTGGGAGTTTGCTGCTTTTGCTTTTAAGGTCAATGGAGATTGCTGACTTTGCATCAAATATTTCATATATATTTTGTTTTAAAAAATAATCTAAAAATTAATTTTTGACACAATATTTTTTTTTCATGTAAAGTCAAATTTTGTATACCATGCCTCCACTCATAATCTGTTATAATATGGTTTGTATTGAGGATTAATTAATTAAATAGTACTATTACAATAGCCCAAAATGAAAGACATTTTTTTTAAACTTTATGGTAATAATGTCAGTTTGGTTGATTGTTTATAAATCTGGTTGAGAATATTTAAATAAAACAGCTAGTGTTTACTCACTAGACTGAATTGGCAAGATCTAATTACTGTGCATTCAAATCTAAAACATATAAATCTTATCTAAATTTACATTATAAAAGAATTTAAAAGAAAAAATTAGCATATAGGCATAAATAACATCCTGCTGTCCCTATTAATTCAGACACATAACTCTGGAGACTCTTCCATCAATTCACAGCTTAATTCTTTATCTTCTTCAACATCGTCATTGGCAGGATGAGCACCTTGAATGCTGTCAATCAGAGGCTGATAAAATGCAAGCAGTGGATTATCACGCCAGTTCAAACTGAAGTGAAGCTCCAACAACCTTTTGACATCTAACAGCTTTTGAATTTTCACCAGGTTTGGTTGTTTTGCCTGAACAAGATTAGGATTCATGTCAGCTACACATTTTCCTCGTTTTGTTATGAATTTGTAGCTGCCACTCTCGTGAAAGTAAAAGTTTTCTCCTTTTAACAGGACATTTTTATTGGTGTTCTTCGCCCGTTTAACCATGTACCTTTTGCATGGCGTAAATTTGAAATGCCATGAGTTGATTGACTTGAAAGTGATATCACTCTCCTTTTTCCAATCAAATATTTCACATTCTTCTCCAACTTTCACGATTGTTGCATGGTTGGAAATTATATTCAAATAGCCATATGGGTTTTCAATTACTTGCTTTTTTGCAAATTCTTTAGAACAGAGTCCAAAAAGTCGGTAAGGGGGAATAAAAGAGTGTCCCCTGACTGGAAAGAAAAGCTCTACTTCTTTAACATGTTGAGGAGCAATAATCAGCCACCGTGAAACCATGGCCAGAACCGTCCTATTTTTGTTCTGGCCAGCACAACCATCGGCGAACAAACGAACCTTTTTTATTGCCATAATATTTTGACTTTGATGGGTGTGATATACACATGAGGCAATCACATTAGAGCCTTTCTTATGAACGTTTTCGGTCCAGACGTGGCTTTTACAGTTGTCACGCCCCAGTTTGTCCCTCGATGACCCTACTATAATCGTTTAAGTTATAAAGATAAAGCTGGCGGTGGTAATAAGTCTCTTGGTCTGATATTTGAGGTAAAGGGAGATTTTTATGGCAATCGAAAGAAATAGTTAAGACTCCTTCTGAACTTTCTTTCAGAAGAGTAAAAAAAGCTTTAGCTCTTTTCTTGTGTTTTTGTCTTTGAGCTTCAATTTCAAGCTTTTTCTCAGGATTAACTTCCAACTTTATTTTTTCCTTCAGTTTCAAACATATCTACCATTGGGCTCCCGAATCCGATGTTAAATTTCGTATTAAAAATGTAACGAGAAAAGCATTCTTTGACCTGTAGTTCAGGAGTAACTTTATCATTATACATGTGGCTTAGCTTGGAAATATTCATCTCCGCTGGAAGGTATTGTCTTCCTTGAGCAGGGTGGCAGTAGTTTAGTTCACTAAACCAACTGCATTTCTTCATTGGACTGTAACATTAACCTACATTCAATACAGTTTTCATGTTTATTCAATTTTTCAATCACTTTATTGCTAGTGTAACTTGAAAAATACCAGAATTTTCTGTGTTTCTGGATGAACTGGAGCTTGAGACATGTAATATATTGCAGGTTTTGGATACTCCAGATTATCTGCTACAGTTTCCTTGCTACCGTTTTGAACTGTCGTAGTAAAATAATTCAATTGTATTTCAGTCTTCTATAGGCACCAAATATTATTTCTAAACTGTCAGTCTGTAATTTGGCAGTCAGAATGTAGTAGGCCCAGCCCACAGAGAAGGAAAGAACAGAGCCACAGCCCCTAGGTTAAAAATGTTGCACTCCTTTTCGAGGCTTTACTCCTTCAACGTTGGGATCGCTAGGTGCGACCCCCAGTTACTACAGTGCAATCAAGTGAGCATTTTGTAAACGACTCACTTTAAACTCAAATGCACTAGAAGGCAGATACAAAATATGAGCTCCTGTCGGCTGGCGGTCACCTAGCAAGCTTCAGGTAGCACCCTCCCCCATCTCTAACTCCCAGCCCCTCGTCATAAAGTACCCTAATCCTGCCACACAAATAAGTTTACTCTGACTGCACATTACAAAGAAAACTTGAAACACAATGAACCTTTTTTTTAAACTAAGGGACTGGCTGTCAACTGTAATTATTTATTAAGGAGCATTGAGGAGAATTGCAGACTTTTAGAAATACCAATTTATTTAACTAATGGTTAGATGTTTTCTAATATTGTTTTCAACAAAATGAGGCTGAAAGTTCTGACTAATTAAATAGTTTAAATTCTAATTATAAAGTGATTTTTAAATGTATGATATCTTCTATAGATCCCCACAAATTGTGACCCTATCAAAACATTACTATTTGATAGAGGAAGGCTAGATACCATACCGCGTGGCCACCAGTGCAGGTCTAAAATATTTATTTGATGCTATGTATTTAAAATCATTAATGTATACTTGAAATAATTTAAAAACTGGTAATTTCCCGGTGTAAATTAAAATTCCCACACTTAAGTAATTAAAGTTAAAACAAAAATATTGGGATGGTTTTAAATTGATTTAAGGGTGTCTGTTATTTAAAATTGCGTAGTAAACACTGAAATTAAATTATTGTATTTTGTGTGAGTACTTATATTGAAAGTTAGCAAGTTTTATTTTATTAATTACTAGCAATCCTGCATGGCATTGTCCGTGACCCCTTGTGGCATAAGAATTATATAGACATCCCTCACCCCCATGGTACCCATATCTCTGAAACGTAATTCTAAAACAGAAAATATTTTCTTCAAAAATTTGTTTAAAATATCACAATTAAAAAGATAATTGAAAATCTAAAAATCCTGCTTCAAGGAGCAATCGGACCACCTTTCGTCCACCTATGTTAAAAAGGTAAGATCTCTGCGTGCTGTAGATTTGGCTATCATCGCACACAAACAAACACTTCCTTTTATTATCATAAACTATGATGTAACATTGTGGCTTATAAAATACGGCTGTAGGCTATTCTAGTCCATTAAATTATTGATGTCACCTTTCAGGGTAAACCGATTGTTGGCTACATAGATATTATTTTTATACGTGAGATACAAAATAAATAGGTAACTCAAAATGATTTACTATTTAACATATTTTGTTATTAAATGAATGGTTTTTAAATAGGAGCTAACGATTATGAAACCATACACATAAATTTTAACGTTTTTTTATCATCACAAATTAAGATTATATACTTATTGGTTTTACCGTTCAATCTTTTAAATTTGCTGGCTATCTTGCATACAAGATAGAACGGAAATTTCACTGTAAACTCTGCATGAAAACATTAACAAAGTGTGATGCCAGCATGGAGTCATGGCATTATTATTAAATTGTTCATAGGGCATATCTCAATAAAGGGCATGATGACTTAAGGAATCTCAAATCCCCTACAGATATGTTCACACACATTTCCTAGAAACATTTATTGAGCAATTTCCTTATGTGCAACACAAAGAAGGTATTGTACATATAATGTTAGGAAAGGCATTGAAGAAAATAAGGATAATATAGCCTCATTAACTGAGGCAATGCAAAAAGCACAATCTATTTTGCACAAAGCCACCTCCTTAAAGTTAGAATCCACAATCACGTGCTGTGGACTGCAAAGGAGAATATTTAATGTTTAGGGAAACAGACGCAGAAAATATGGAACATATTACACCAATAATCTCATCTCATTGAGTGAAATCTGGAGAGTTGAGTACATGTGACTTTAAGCTGATTTTGATCCCAATTAAATGTCATAAATTAGCTGTGTTTTGACATATTTCTATGAATCTAGACTCTGGTCTCCAAATTAATATTTGTAGCGTGTTGCATTCTGAAACGTTGAAAAAATGTAAGGATTTATAAGTAGTAGTATTGAATGATTGTGATCGTTTTACAAACAAAACCAGCTGTTTGGCTTAAGATTTAGGTTAACAACTTTGGTTTTTAAATAGTAGGCTTGGATAGTATGTATGTTTCAATAAAACACTTTAGTTGTTAAAGTGTGTAAAAGCTCAAATATGCATCGGTTTCAAACTAAACAGTCTTCATAAAACTATAGAACTATAGTTGATAGGTTAAAAATAAATACAATATCCAAATAATTGGACATTATGACTGTATAAACTCAAAAACCTAAATAAGTTGCCAATGTAATATTTACTACTTCTTGCATCTTAAATTGTGATTGTAGGTGACCTGGCGGTCTAGGGGTAAGGTGTCAGACTTCTATGCTGGCGGCCGGGGTTCAATCCTCGGTCCCGGCAAAGATTTATCTGATTACCAAACCCTTCCTTCACCTCTGACAAGACATCTTGTGAATGTGAGGAATGCCAGGCCTCCACCGTGGTTCGGATTCCACGTTAAACTGTAGGTCCTTCATTTAATCTCACAATCACCCTACCATTACACATTAGCGTAAGTGCGTATAACCCGAACGGGTAGTAAGACGCGGTGCTAATAATAATAATAAAAAATTGTGATTATTTTACTCCATAGTGCCATTGAGCCTTTAGTTGAAAGTAGTTTTAATAATGTATAGAAACGTGTTTGCGCCATTGAAGCGTATAAGACTATGATTTGTGCTCATCTTTACGTAAATAGACACTTTTTACTTTCTCTCGACACCTTGAAAAGAAAAGGACTTTGCTCGTAAGAAAGATCCATAGGTTGATAATTGTAAATCCCCCCTCCCCCCGAAACGGTGTTGGTTTGCGATGCCGTCTACCTGTGTGTCTACATTCAGAACTAAAGCCGACATCATTTTACTGATCAGGCTAAAACTTAGTATATATGGTTTTATAAGGTTCCCTCGAGGAGTTTTTGGAGTTAGATATCTTACCCTATAATTGAGGGTAGTTTAGTAAAGGTAAAAAGAGAGAAAACAAGCTATCTCGAAATCCACTGTAACGATTTTTATTAAATTTCGTATCTGGGCAATGTTTATTATTATAAATTAATCATCCCATAAACATAAATTTAAGAGTAATTTACATAAGTAAGTATTGCCAATTTTAATCATATATTTGCAAGTATTTGAAACACGAAATAACTCAATATTGTAAGATTGTAACAAAATTAAAATTAAAAAAACCTTTACTTGAAATATATTTTTATAAAACCAATAGGGGCTGTTCATAAATTACGTAAGGATTTTTTTCATTACTTTGACCCCTCTTAGTCCCCAAATCTCCCTACTTAAGGAATTGTAATATTTCTCGTTCCCTCCTCTCCCCTGACTGATCTTACGTAATTTTCTTACAATTTGGTAAATTATATTATTTTAGACAAAAGGATTCGTGATGGGAAATTATAAAATATTTATCACAGTAAAATTAGGTTTAAAACAACATAAATAAATTACAGTTTATAGTTATGTCTATAGGCAATGATTCAGCGCCATCTGTCGTCGCTAGGTGCAACCTTTTTAACTGCGCGTCTGTAAATTTTTTTTTTTTTTTTTTTTAGATTTTGTCTAACCATAAACATTTATAAAATCCTTTGTTAAGATGGAGTCTGCCCACCTCCACGAAAACTTAAGAAATTACTGATCACTCCCACCCAAAAAATCCTTACGTAATTCTTGAAAGATCCCCAGCTTCCGAGCCATTGGCAAATATTTTTTTTAAAAAATTTAGGTCTCAGAAAACGGGAGTTTATAATTCGTCTTTTTGATGAAAATATGTAAAATCTGTTAAATATGAATAATGAACAATACGTTTCTTTCATTTATGCCTCTTGGTGGAATGTGATGGCCATTTTTTCCATCATGTTTCTGTAAAAATGTATATGATCTGGTTTCACAAATATTACAAGTTTTGAGTAAATGTTTCCATTTTTAGACAAAATAGAGAGAAAGTCTGTTTGGTGCACCATACCATTTAAATAGTGAGGCTAATTATTAGCCTTAATAATATGGACACAAGTTAATACTATATAACTTATAAACTTGTTTGTAGTTTCGTCTTTATTAAAACATTATTTCTCACTTAGTAGATACCAAAACTAATATAATAGTAGAATAATCTATTGAAAACATTTATCTGACGTTAATTTCGGCCAAATAGTCCATTTCAACTGCTATTTAAAAATAATATATCTAAATATTAGAAGTATAAAGCACAAATATAAGGATTTATTATGTTTTCTCTCTTATATTAAACTAAATATTGATTTAATAATATTAACATGAGTCTGGATATACTGGGATGAGAAATTATTGCTTTCAATTCCAAACTACAGGGCCAATTATACCCATAGAGACAATAAATTAGGTGGGGGAGTTTGTGATTTTGTTAGAAGAGCTTAATGGTTTCAAACATGGACATTTGAAAATTTTAGTTAAGGTTCCTTATTGGCTATAGACCAGAGATAAGACCGAATTTTATGAAATTCAACCACCTCTAAGAGATAAAAAAAAGGGGGTTCAAAAGTTTTCAAAATTCACTGAGCATGCATTTTTTGAACTAGTGGACATAGAGCCTTGAAATTTAAAATTAATGTTTCTGTATAGAAATGGGGAAAATATTTTTTAGGGTTTTTCAAATTTAATCACCTAAAGGGGTGTCAAAGAGGGAACAAGGGGCAGTAAATTCTAATTCCTCCAATCAAGATGAGATTTGATATATGGAGGGTTATCGGGTCGCAGAATACTAATATGAAATTAATTTATGTACGGCAACCACACGATGATTCCCGAGGTGCGTTGGTAAAAATGTGTGTTCAAGACTACCAAAACTAATATAAATAAATACTTAATTGTGCAGACAACAAATGGGACAACTCCAAATAATTATAAAAGTATGAATAGTTTTGTTTAATAAGTGCGACCCTGAGACATATGAAAGGGGATATAAACAGAATAAAATCAAAATAACTATAAGAGTCCAAAATTTTTAAAGTTTATAATAGGAGTCCATAAAAAAGGGGGGAGTTTATGAAAGATTAAGTATGGCAGAAAGTCTAAATTTTGCATGCTGGTAGAGGTACGTACGGCTTCAGATAACCAAATAAGTCTTAAATGGATAAACTACTTTTATGTGTGATATAAAACTGGAATTCGTCAAGCAGAGATAGGGACCAGGCACCACCCAAATTAACTATAAAGTCTGAACATTTTAAATTTCAAAATGAGACTACAGGAAATAGGGATGGAGGGGTTTGGGGGATAGGGGTATACTAGTAGGAGGCAGAAAATTTAAATTTTTCAGGGATGTAGAGGGATAACTTCAAATAACCACAAATACATTTTAAATATTAGTTATTTCTAAGGAGGCTGGTGATATAGAGGGTCTCAAATTTTTTAAACATAAAAGACTAAACTACTTCTATAAGTGTTAGATGATTGACATAAGTCAGGTGGGCTTAAAGACCAACTCAAACATTACCAAGGGCTGAATTATTACATTTCAAAATGAAGGCTTGGAAAATAGGGAGTAAAGGTCCCCTCAAAATATTTACAAAGCTATATAAATACAATTTTTGTAGAGAAATAAGCTTGAAATTTCGCCATGTAATTTAATAATAAAACAGGTTTGAGAAGTTAGACGGGGATACATTGTTCACGTTAAATCATTAAAAAAAAAAGAAGCTTATCTAATGCCGCCATGCTCATGACAATATTATAACTGTTTACATCACCAAGTGAAGAAAATTAAACTATATCTTTCTACTGGAGTGATATATTTTTTTTTGCCAAAAAAATTGATCAAAAATACTGCAAAAAATTGGCATTTTCTCGCGTTTCCTACATTCTTGAACAAGTGGAATTTCAAAATTGAAGCCCAAGAAATGGTAGCGCTTAAAATGTATACAACCAAAATATAACATTCTTTACGATGTGGTTAGGTTGACATTTGGTAGACACGTAAAATATCAAATGAAATAACCAAATAAGTCTTAAAATTTCAAATTAGAATTGTGGAAGCTAAGAAGGGTAAGGGGGACAGAGGGGTTTGTAAATGAGAGTAAATTGCCATCTTTCCAAAGAAAATATACTTTAATGCATGAAAGAATATTTAAATTTGCCAATTTGATAAAACACATAACCATAAAAGTTAGAAAATTTGGAATTCAAAAATTTACTGCTGGGAAATTGGAGGGGCCTCTAAAATTTCCTAAGCTATAAAAACTCAATATGTTCCAAATGCGGGTACACTATATACTCATTAAACCTACCTCATCCCTAACACAATAGCGTAATTAGTAGTACATAAGCGTATAACTCGAACGAATACTAAGGCATGATGCTAACAAAAATAACAAAATAGAAAATGTTATTGATGTTGAACACACACATTTTTTTTTTCTAAAATGCTCTTTTTATAAAAAAATTGGGCTGTAGTAAGACATTTGGAACATTAAATTTGTAAAGGCAGAGGAAAAAAGTTTATACTAAAAGTAAATCAACACACAAACTAAAGCCTATCTTAAAGTGGATACATTAGATTTACCAATAAATAGCTTTTATCGCATACCTAGGAGCGACATAACAATTAAAATAAACAAATTCAAGTGACATAACTTGGTGAGCATGATTCTATTTGAATAATAATGATGCTTCATAGTTAATATGTTTCTGTAAAATAGTCTATTATTTAATTTATGTTCGTTGGTGAAATGTGATGCTTTTTTTCAAACATGTTTTTATAATCGTGCTTAGGTAAAGTTTGCATTTCCAATGGAGTGCTACACCCGCCCTGCGATTGCGCTCGTTTGTGCACTCAGATTGTAAACTAGATAATATTTTCCTTGTAAGATTTTTTATTTATTAATTGCAATAACTGAGTTGTGATTGCCATGGTTAGCTTATGATTGTACATGAGGGAATTTTCAAAATTATGACAGCTGGATGTTCACCAATAAAGCAAGAATGCTAGAGAGAAATACGTAAAAGCTCGATTTAGTACATTACGAAATCAAAGAGACCAGAGTATTATGAAATATATCAATTTCCAAATTATTTTGACACATATTTTAATCAAATTTCTGTTAAATCTTATTACTGTATTAATTTTTTAATGATATTGATTATAATTTTAGTTTCAAACCTATCCAAACTAAATAATCAGATTTTTTTTTCTTTACTTTAGTAGATAATTTTTATACCAAAGACTTAATAACTATAGTTGTGATTGGGTAAAATTAAGAGTATTTATTCCATATACAGTACTTTGTATTGTCAACAATTTTACTCACTTTACTAAACGCTTTTATTGTGATATAAATATTTATTTTTTAATAAAATCTGCAATTATTAATTGTATGAAAATATTGTTATATTATAGTAAAATAATTTTATACTGAGAGTTTTTTCAGTTTGATTTTTTTAAATATTTATTTCTATTCCTCTTTACTAAAATAATAAGAGAGATTTAATTTTCCATACAGACACGAGAAGGTGTTGGACAATTGTAATTGGATAAAACATTATGAGCTTTTTGTTGTGCAATCCTAACGTGTATTTAGGGAGATAAGCTTCATTTTCAGACTTGATTTTATTATAAACTGATTTAAAACCGATTTGTTAACTTTCATTGCACATTAATATAAAATAATACTGAAACTTACTACCCTTTCGAGTTATACGCTTATAGGTTAGGATTTGAGAAGGTTAGATATAGAGGACGTGAACCCACATTTGCGCGGAGGGAGAGTGGAAAACTATTTAGGGAAAACCACCCCAGTTCAACTGAGCGAGATTCTAACCTAGGTCTCCCCGTCCTCGGCAGTCTAGCTCAACATGAAACTAGTGTGTTAGCTAACTATGCCACCAAGGTGGGTATTAGTATAAGATAATGTTGAATATAATCATTCCAGTGTTTAAAATAAGGGGGTGTTACCGATACCAAATATATACTTAGGAAACTCTTTCCATTGTACGTTCCATGCTTTTAACTTTTTATTTTAGTTAATAAAGTTGCATATCACTTTTGTATTTTATTTATATTAATTTGACAACATGTAAAAATAAATGCAACCTTTACAACTTAAGTATTTAATTTTAATTACTGATATATATATTTGTGTGTTATGTCTTACTTCTCACTACAGCTATCCGCGTATTTACTCCTAAGGATAAGGAGTGAGGAAGGTAAAATGTTTGGGAAAAGTGCCCGTATTCACGTTGAAGGAGAATTATAAGCATATTAGGAAAAAACACTCTCAGTACACTCCATCGGGATTCTAACACTGATACCCGAGTTATTTGCAGTCCAGTCTAACGAAGAAGGGAATCCTAAAGAATGGTGACCGCAGAAGCTGGTCACAAAATATTTAATACTAGTTCATTTACAAGTGCATTTCTAAGACTAGTGTCTCTTACGTTTAAACTGTAGAAGCACTGGCAATGTATATTTGGGTCAATTGTTTGAAAAGTTTCGATCAATGAAAGGACGGTGAGGCGGGGCTAAGGGACTACAGCTACCTGGACTATTGTACTCGGAGAGATAGCAATTCTTAGCTTGTCTTTCTCACGAGGAACATTTTGCTAGTGAGTTGTTTCAAAGAATTCTCACTTGGAAGCGCTGTTATCACTGGATATTTTAAGTTCTACCTGACTCGAGGAGCGCAACAAATCTCCCGTAAGGCTGTGTATCTGTTATTTCTTTGTCTGTGGCCCAGCCATACGTCTTAAATACATATTTGCATAACTCAACTACTGATCGAATAGTGAGGGTCATACCGATGTACGTATCATTAGTAAGTTTTACTTCTGTGTCTGATAAGTGCCAGATATCTAAATAAGTTCGTAAATTGGGAAGGAACACCAGTTTTGAATCATTAATGCCAATAATTTGAGTAGCATCAACATTTCTGGTGTATTTCCCCTTCATTAGGTGTTTAACATTACTAATTGACCATCACTTGGCAAATAATTTTAAAGACTTGACAGTTCCATCACTGACATCAATACCTTAGTTTTTCAATGTTTCAAGAGTCACTATATTATTTAAATCAAAAATATTAACAGCTAAAGAAACATTCTGACGCTCAGTAGTCGAAGGCTATAGAGCTTTTCTAGATAAACTTAGTGCGAGTTTTAATTTTTTTTCTGACTAAAATAAATCTCTAAGATCTGAAAATTTTGCCTTCGTTGTTACATATTTGCACACAATGCTTTTACCTTCACCAGTACTCGATAGAGTGTCTAAAATAGAAAACACCTATTCCACATTTGTTATAGTAAATGTTTCATTACATCTGTTAAACTAGTTATTACGGATGCACTTCAGAATATGAACAGTGCCAAACATAAGAAAAATTGACCTTGAAGGACTAACTGGATTTAGTATACAATTTTTAAGACTACCACCAGACAATAGTTCAAACCGCTTTCTATTTACACGATTATTGTCAGGAACTAAACACATAACATGAAACCCAAGTTCATTCATCACATTCAATACTTCAATTGTGAGTGTATCAGCTTTTTAGGCTTTTTTATGGGAAAAATACCAAGTACATCTTTATTTTGTGAATGCAAAGACGAATACATAAATCCTTGCATTGTCGTAGCTGCATCTACATCCACGCCGTTTTCTGCCGTTCTCGATATATTTCCTCCTATATATGTTATTTAATTATTAAGATAAATTTCATCTAGCATAACAGACATCACTCTGTCCTGACTTTGAAGAAACTTACTTTTTTATTTCAAAAATGATTTATGTGAAGCTCCTATACCTGCGCTAATGGGGCCAATTTTACCTAAGAACTGTTTCAAATAAACATGATGTGGCAAATTCAAAACATATGTCTCTCTTATAAATTGATATGCACCAGATATAGTTGCAGCCCAGATCAACATTTATGGGAATATCTTATTTGTTTCACGAGTTACAGCTCCAATTGTTCCAGAACAAATTTTACTTTAATAATCTTTCCTGCATCAAAACTCTTTGAATTTTATGCTTCTTTATTATCTGTCCCTACAAATGTATCACGATGGATACATTTAATCCACTTCTTTCTCAGAACTCTATCGTTAGGGAATCTAAATGCTGAAGTATATGTAGCACCCTAATTTTATTTACATCCAGGTACATAGCACGACCGACCCATTATAACGGTTAATACCACTTTTAAAACACGGGAAAAGAAGATTTAAACATACAAACTACACTAACATAACGAAACTGACAAGGCAGAAACCATAAAGTTTTCCGGGTTCAGCCACGGGTTTCCAATTACATCCAACCGATATTGACGCCATTTTGACTACAATCGATAGTTGCATTAAGGTCTGAGTATTGTAAATAGTCTTAATTTTGAACCACGCATGCGAATCGGCGTTAACGATTATAATATCAAAATATCGATCAATTCTGAAAAACGTTTAAGATGCACTGCATCATGCAGCATCAAATATTCGCCAGGGATTTATTTATTTATGTTAAAATAAGCAATCACATCCATTTTATTAGTATGCATATTCAACTGGGACGTCTGGTCAACCTGTACTTGTCAGACAGTTTTACAAGAATTAATGAACTAAATATGTCATGCCAAAGAAAAGATGTTTAGGTAATAATAACAAAGACTAAAATAGCGTATTTTGATGGTACAATTTGAATTTTGGAAGAGATTTATAGAAAAAAAGACAGATTAAATTCTTTCCAACTTTGAAGGAATTTATGTTAGAAACAGAATCTAACCTGACAGAAATTATTTATGGTAGCATCGTCCAATATTTAGCTGGTTTGCAACAAGAATTTCAGAAATACTTCCTATCTTCTACCGATGACGCTGCCTGGGTCCAAAATACAGATTGTGCTTCAGAAAAACCAGAGTGTTTGTACAAAAATACAAGTATGTTATAGCTATTACATCTAATATTGGCTTAAAGCATAAATTTAGTGAATATCCTATGGTTAAATTCTGGTGCAGTCTTCCTTAAGAATATTCGCAATTGTCTAAATGTACATTAGGTAGTTGCCTACTTAAACTTCTTCCATTTACAACAACTTATCGATGGCAAGCTGGATTTTTAAGTTATGTGGCAACAACATCTAAATACCGTTGCATACTGGACGACACAGCCAACATGAGAATTAAGCTGTCTTCAATCACTCCCAGCTTTAAAAGACTCTGTGAAACGAAGACAACACCATTCTTCAAACAAGTAGCCTATAAAATAAGACTGACTCTATACTTCTGTATACTTTTTTTTTGTCAGTCTGGAAAAAATTATATATTTTAATACACATTCTTAATTTAGGATACTTGGTAACTATCATCTGGGTGTGAAGATCCATGAATACTTTACAAATCCAAAAAGAGTCTATGAACATTTTTTTGGGTTAAGAATCACTGCTCTATATGATTGAAAATAAGGAACTATTACATTTTTCACTATATTATTGAGTAGTTCTTATTGCAGCAATAAAATTTGAACAAAATAAAAAAACTAATCTAATGGTAGGGTGCCTACAGACAAAACTTAAATTAGAGTTTCAAAAGATATAGTTTAGTAAACGTTATTTTTCGAATGAACCGTTTTATGTAAATAATTTTAGAGGCACTGTCTATCAGTGAAAGGAGGTTAGGCCATTTTATATGTATAAAATACAATTAATTTAATTAATAACTTCTTTTATACAGTCTGTCTCATTATAAACTGTGTATTTTTCTTATAAAATATGCACTATATACAATTAGTTATGATCTATCTATTAATTTACATTCAATAGTACCAGAAACTTAAATAACTCACAAAGAGTTTATTTTGAACTAGGACATTATACAATATTGAGTCGTAAAAATTCAGATATAGCTATTAAACATATGTTACTAATCACTAAGCACTCTTTAAATGGATGGATTATATAGCCACGCTATTATATTTATTAGTTACTGTTGTAGCTGCATCTAAATATCATATCCTCTAAATTGAAAAATTATTTCTGGACACGATAATCAAACCCTGAAACTTTGGTTTAGTAGGCCAATGTTCTATCACTAAGCTAATAAAAAAAATTACAGGAGTCGTCACGTATTTTAAGGCAGAGTCAACAATGCACGTATGGAAATCGTGAGGCACATATTATTAATCAAATATGATCATCAGCTATCATATAACGTGTCCACCTTAAACTCCCAACTAAAACCTCAACTAGATTATTTATTATAAACGTCTTCAAATATGGGTTAATTCACTAATAATATATCAGTATTGTGTATTTTTGGTTTCTCTATTCCAAACTCAAGATGGCGGTATAGGTTTGCTATATAGTATACCTGTTTAAACTCATAGTGGGGTGTAACTATAGATATTTAACATCAAGACCCTTTGTCAAAAAATAAAGTTCAACTTACACTTTGCATATAACTTGTGAGTACGTTTAGATCTCTTTCACTAATTTATTATTATTAATAAGTAGACTTAAGTTGATAATTTAATTAACAATATCATTTCTTCCAATATCGATACATTTAAAATTAAGAACAAGGTCTTTCCTTAAATGAGTTGGTACGTCTGTTTGATCAGTGTATATTTGGCTTTGTTGATTAAGTGCTAATTATTAGTTATATTTAGTTTCTGAAAAATAGTTTTAAAATGTTTAATCAGGATTACGAAAAAAGATTACTTCGCCAACAAAATATTAAGTGGCAACAAAGTGAACAAAGTAATGAAAATCAAGTGTTACAATTTTCGAAAGGGGGCGGTTCACCTGAAAAAGCTACATCTGCAACTTCGCCCATTTCTCACATTCCCAATGGCAGGATGCGTGGAATTCATAGTGACCGATTCATTCCAGCTCGTGTAGGCTATAACAATTGGCAAACTAAATTTACCATGATCCCTGAAAACGACCGTACTGGTAAAAGTAGTAAAAGTTCTCGCGGAGGTGATGGCAATCGTGATGGTGTGGCTTACTCTTGTTTACTGAAGAATGAGATATTAGGAGCTTCAATTCAAGACGTTAAGGACCACTGTGGGGAAAATATAAATTATTTGCCCCCTGAAGGCAACAATCTTTACCAATTCTCCCCACCATCTAAACGTGAAACCCGCTCTGTGCTCGATACTTCTGTTATTCCAGCTTATTCCTTGTCTCCTATTAGTGCTAATAGTCAAAGATTGCTAAGGTCACCAAGAAAAGCAACTCGTAAAATATCCAGAATACCATTCAAGGTATTGGATGCTCCAGAGCTTCAAGATGATTTTTACTTGAATCTTGTAGATTGGTCCTCTCAAAATGTTCTCAGTGTTGGGCTAGGTAGTAGTGTATATTTGTGGTCAGCCTGCACCAGTCAGGTAACTAGGCTATGCGATCTCTCGGGTGATAACAATTCCATCACTTCTGTGGCATGGAACGAGCGGGCAAACTCGTTGGCCGTAGGAACACATCATGGCTATGTCCAAGTTTGGGATGTTTCTGTGAACACGTTAGTTAACAAGATGAAGGGCCATACAGGTCGAGTGGGGGCTCTGGCATGGAATGGGGATATCCTCTCGTCTGGAAGCCGAGATCGTCTCATATTACAGCAAGATGTTAGAACTCCGAAACTCATTGAGGATAGAGGATTGGTCGGTCACCGCCAAGAGGTTTGCGGTCTTAAATGGTCACCAGATAACCAATATTTAGCCTCTGGGGGCAATGATAACCGCTTGTACATATGGAACATGCACTCAGTCTCCCCGGTCCAGACCTACACGGAACACATCGCTGCTGTGAAAGCGATCGCTTGGTCTCCTCACCAACACGGTCTGTTAGCAAGTGGAGGGGGGACAGCTGACAGATGCATTCGTTTCTGGAACACGCTCACAGGACAGCCGGTCCAGTGTGTGGACACAAGGTCTCAGGTGTGCAACCTGGCATGGTCGAAACATTCCTCAGAACTAGTGAGCACTCACGGCTACTCTCTGAATCAGATCCTGGTGTGGAAGTACCCCAGTCTCAACCAAGTGGCCGAACTTACGGGACACTCTTTCCGTGTGCTGTACCTTGCCATGTCTCCTGATGGGGAATCTATTGTCACCGGAGCCGGGGACGAAACGCTACGCTTCTGGAATGTTTTCAGTAAAGCTCAGTCTCAGAAAGAGAATAAGTCTGTCTTGAACCTTTTCAACAACATCCGCTGAGTCACCATTAACCTTAAACTCATATTAAAGGTTTTCAATGGGACACGAGAAGGTAGGTAATTCCATCACTAGGATATGGTTTATAGAAAATTATTTAGTTTTATTTTATAATTCAACATACCTCTTAACCAGTCTCGGCGGTTTAATGGTCTAAGGCGTCACTCTTGCAAAATACTGGACTGCTGTTGACTGGAAGATCGAGGTTAAAACCCTGATCGGATGTACATACTTATTGAGGGCGTTTTTCCTAAATAATTTTCTTTCTCCAAGCAAATGTGAGCACACTATTTCTAAATCTTAATATTTCTTACCCCTAGCGCTGACATTAGTTTAAATAGCAGAGGTACATTTGCGTGTAACCCAAACGGGTAGTGGGAGTTGGTGACAAACTCTCTGTACAGGGTACACAACAAGAACACAACAAGAACACTAGTGGGAGGTGGTGACAAACTCTCTGTACAGGGTACACAACAAGAACACAACAAGAACACTAGCCCAACCTAATAAACATAATGAATTCACAACAAATATAGCCCCTAACTTCATAATTGTATCAATATTTTCTCAAAAATAGTATAGGCTATGATTTAGGCCTATATATTTTATAATAGGCCAATTTCTGTATAATATACTAATGTATGCAATTTAAAAGCTCTCCATAGCCCTGTAGTTTGGTTGTAGCACTAGGCTATATGTAACATATCTATTTAAGAAACTAGATCCAAGATGGCCATCACAGTTAAAATCAACTATAAGCAAAATAGCATGTAAGACTAATGCATTATGCATAAAAAATAGTTAATAGTATATCTAGCACTTAGTGCACAATTTATAAGAAAAATACAACAATTTATAATGAAATGTAGTGTATGACATCACACTTAAATCAATTGACTATTATTACTAGAAAATGGCCAAAGCTCTTTATACTACTAAATAATATTGTTGAAAATACTTCACTAAAGGGTTAATTCAAAAAACAACATTAAATAAACTTTACTGTTCGAAACTTGAATTTAACTAAATATAAGTTTTGTCTGTAGGCCCTACTTTTAAATCAAATTTGATTTTTATTTGGCTTCAATTTTGTTATGACTATTTTAGTAGACTTACTTCTCAATAATGCCGGGATCACGATCAACTTAACGTAACTTAACATTAACTTAACGTAACTTAACGCAAAGGACCTCGTGTGTTTAAATGGAAGCGATCACGATGCACTTAACTTAATGTTGACTTGCAGTTAACTTAACGTAAGAGATGTTTTGGGAGGTCTTTTACTTCAAGGGAACGTTACTTGAAGGGTATCACGTGATCTAGCCAGTCAGTCATTATGCGAGTGACGTCAACAGGGCTATTTAGTAATTCATTTGTTGGTATTATGACCAATGTTTACTCTTTAGCGTAAGTTCTAGTGATCATACATTGAAACAAAATAATTAAACTAAAGTAGGGAACTAAATTTATCAAAAAAGTTTATTAACATATATTTATTATATTGATTGAAAACTGTAAACATTCACAGATCATCTCTTTACAAATAGTACAAAACCACAGATCATACTCGAGAATGCATATGTTTTGCTAGAGTTGTTACGTTAAGTTAAGTGAATCGTGATCACACATAAGTTAAGTTAATTTTAAGTGAACGTTATGTTAAGCTACATTAAGTTAACGTTAAGTTGATCGTGATCCCGGCATTACAAAATGAAAAATCTAATACTTTTCCTTATTTGCATTCTGATTGGCTGAGATGTCTCAGTCCAATGTGTTGACATTATTTAGTTCTTGACTATGATGAGACATATGTAGTTGTTGTTTTGTTTCTAGCCTCTTGTGTTGTTGCGCATGCGCTTTTTTTTTTTTTTTAGTTTCAGTTGCGTTTAACAGACTTGTAATGTAATGTTTGTCGTGTCTTTGTTGTATCCAAGGTGATTGATTTCGGTAGTTATTAGACAAAAGTAAATCAGTGGTGTATTCTCTTTTAATGGCTGATGAAATGAATAACGGTACGATGAAGCGGTAAAAGCTGGTATGCTTATATTTCAACAGTAATAATTCAACACAATGATTATATACTACACTCCATGCATAACATACAAGAAGTTATTTTATCATAAAAACTATCATTGAAAAGAATGTATTTCAACTTCTTGTGCACTATGCTCTATACACTATTAGCTTTCCGCTGTGAGAATATAAACCCAGCTTTATACAAAATTCTAATATCTTATTTCCAGATGTTAATTATTACCAGCCTACAAGCTAACCCACTGTGCAGTCTGTCTATTGGTAATGTATTCTAGATGCATAAGTAATAGGCTTGTTAGCGATTTTGTCAAAAAAAACTCCAAAAATAAATGATTGCATTCACTTACTAGAACACTTAACACTTGTTAGGTTTGTTTTTACACAAACATATATCAGGATAGCTTCTATACTGCAAGGAAGTGGAATAATAACTCTGGGAGATATTCAAAGTCAGGTCTGCTCGGTCAATTTTGAAAATATATCCTATCCCCCAAAATCATCTTTTATAAACACTTCCTTAGACCTTCTTTCTAGAGCTGCCACTTGTCCCAAAACAAAACCACCTGTACTTTTCCAATGGTGCCATGTTGGGTTGTCTGCCCTGGAAATTGTAAACTTTGGATTCCTTTGAAAGTTACAGTCAGGGGGTAGTGTTTGTAAAGAATGTACCATAATTGTTATAAATAGGGCTGAGACCCTTGAGTCTCTTGTACCATTAAGGTTATTCAAGACTCGAGGATAGGCCTACTGGTACAAGAAATGTCATATTCAAGATTCAAATCTTAAAAAAAAAAGCTTTTGTTTTTAACTTTTTAATTTGTTTTAGTGCTGTAATATTGCTTTATTACTAGACCCCAAACCAGTAACTTAACATTTAATTGAATGTATGCATAAAATGATTGGATCATAAGAAAGAATGTTAAATTTATATATTTGAATTATAGATTATTCCAATATATTTCTAATTTCCTCTTATACTTTCAGAATTTTTTCTAAGATTCAAATTTGATATTCCGGATTCAAAAGTTAAATGAAGATTTGGATTTTGTAAAATAGTGGATTCACACAACTTTAGCTATTAGGTTTCATATAGATGCCAAAAGCTAACTTACTCATAAAACAAACAGGAGAGCCTTTAGGCTCGATATCATAAAACATACAAACAAACCAGAGCTCCAAATTATAAAATGAAACAGGCCTGCTCAAAATATATTTTCATTTAGGGTTAAATTTATTTTTTTGTGTTCCCCACATCTTTGTTTGGGGGCTTGGGACAGCAAGCTATCCTTGATCACTTTCCCACTGGCTTAAATATCTAAAAATACAATTTTTCAAGGGTTGTGTCCTTGAATTAAAAAGATTGGTCACCAAGTAGGTCTCTGGACAACAGATTCTTATCTCTCAAATACAAACCCATGATGGATTGCCAAATTTTCCCCCATAACCCCTTCAGCAGACTGTTGACATAATCACCACCACCAGCAGTCTTATTAGGGCTGTATACAAGAACAAGACTTAGCCAATCCATAGTACGAGTTAAGTCGAAGGTGAATGGATTTGCCAGAGCGGCTCAATCCAAGAGATGATGCAATAAAGCTTGTCATGCCAAAGTCTGGTCTCTCGTCTCTAAGCAAACTTCAGCCATACTCCACAGATATCCCTCAATATGGTGTGGCGTGTTTGTACTCTCGAGACAGCATGTATGTTGATATTGCTTTGTTTTCACGACAAAATATGTCTGGCCTAGATTATATAGATTTCTGTGTGATAGCATAACCTTAGACTAAGTTCATAACTCTTTTAACAGAAACCTTAACAATAGTTTTACTCTGTTTCCATGGTATGTAACATAACAGTATTTATCTCTAGCTTTTCTATGCTATTGTATTGTTTTTATATGTATTATCTGTTTAACTTCTTTGACTATTGTAATTTCTGGTTAAGTTTAAGAAAAGGCGGTAGCCTTAACTTCGCCACTAAAGCTGCTTGCACATGAATGTGGTTGTTTAAATATTAATAACCAAATATAGTATTAGGATTAATAGGCCATGAAACGAAATCACACACGCATTGACATAGTGTAAACAGTGTATTTAATATAATGTATGACAGAAAACAACTGACCAGTAATCAGACCAACGAACTACTAGCAGTAAGATACAGTTACAGGGAGTGAGATATAGAGATAGCCAACATAACACAAACTTTGCAGAGTTGCCAATACAACCATATCAATACCTCCTCTCAATTCTGCAAAGATTAAGACAAAGAGAAACAAAAAAATTTCAAATATAATAAGGTAAAAGCCTAACCAACAAACTTTTGTATTCCATTACTTATTCACACATTCTAATCAAATTTCTGTAACATTTAATAGATTTCTAAAGTACTCAAAGTTCCTTATTGCTAATCCTTTTGTCATTATGTCTGCTACTTGTTCATCAGTAGCTACATACTGTAATTTAAAATCACCACTACTAATTAAATCTCTTACAAAGTGATTCCTCACATCAATATGTTTGGACCTCTTCGTCTCATAGGTTTGTGCCATTTTCATACAAGATTGGTTGTCTTCAAAGACAATAACTGGCTTTACACAATCAAGACATTCATCAAATAACTGGATTAAAAACTTACATTCAGACATTCCAGCAGAAAGAGCCAAATACTCAGCTTCACTACTAGAGAGAGCCACAACATTTTGTTTTTTGGAACACCATGACACAACATTATCGTTTAATTTAACAACAAAACCTGTGACACTTTTCCTATCAATAGGATCACTAGCATAGTCTGAATCAACAAAAGCTTTAACATTTATATCTGCACAAATATTATTTTTAACATACTTCAAACCAAAATTTCTAATATATTTGAGATAACGAACAACACTCTTAAGATAATTCCAATGCGTTTCATTATAACAATTTTGAAACCTTCCAAAATAAGATACTGCAAAACAAAGATCTGGCCTCGACCCTAGCATCAAATACATTAAACTACCAATCAATTCTTTATATGGAACTTTATAACTTTTTCCCTCTGAGACCTTTTGTAAATTCAATTTTGGTTGTACTGGTATTTTTGAAATTTTACAATCATTCATCCTAAAATGATTTACAATTTTGTCAATAAGATTCCTTTGACTAATCAATATATTATCCTCTTTCTTTTCAATTTCAAGACCTAAAAATACCAATCTACCATCAGAAGTTAAATCCCTAATGTCAAGAAAATTCATTAACTTACCCTTTACACTATTAACATCATCAATTGAGCTTGAGAAAATAATAAAATCATCATCCCAAATCAAAATATATGTAGAATCATTAAAGTATAATTATGGATCAACCTTAGATCTTTGAAAATTTAACTCACTCAACAATCGGTTATCACTGTTGTTCCAGCACTTTGGGCTTTGTCTCAAACTATATAGGGCTTTCACCACTTTACACACTTCACCGTTTTTTGTGTGTAAACCATCAGGAGGGTAAAGATACACAACTTCTTTTAATTCACTTTTTAGAAAAGCAGATTTTACATCTAGCTGATGAATGAATAAATCACGCTGAACAGCAACAGCCAATAGTGTTCTAAGTGTCACCAACCGAGCTACCGGAGAATAAACATCTTCCTCCTCCAAAGTAGGTTGCTGGTAACCTTTAGCTACCAAGCGGGCTTTCTTCTGAGCTACACCATCAATTGTCTTCTCAGTAAACACCCATTGAGATTCAATTATGGATACATCAGGTGGAGGCTGTACCAATTCCCATGTATTATTGCTCTTAAGAGACTCTAACACTCTTTCAATAGCCTCCTTCCAACCATCATCTTGTTGAACAGCATCTTGATAGGACCTAGTAGTTTCAAATGGAAGATAACCAGCACTGAGAGCCATAGACTTCATAATCTTCAAGATGTTTTGACATTTTACTCACTCTTTTACTGTGTCTTCTTTCAGGAACTTCAATCGTTTTAATATCAGAGTTATACGAATCAGGTCCTTTTGTCTTCAAATCCATTTGATCTTGGATATACTCTTCTACATCTGAATTTTCCGAGTCATGATTTTCAACATCTTTAGTTACAATCTTGCTCTCATCAAAGACGATAGATCGAGCAGTGGCAACCCTTTTACTTACAGGATCCCACACTCGATAGCCATTATGACAATACCCTATCATAATTAACTTTATTGAACGAGCGTTTAATTTCCCAGAACGATCTTCTTTGGGAATGTGTGCATAAGCTGTGCAACCAAAAACTCTAATTTTACTCAAATCAGGCTTATAACCATACCATTTTTCTGCAGGGGTTACATCTCCATGTAACACAGATGGTAGGAGTTCTATTAAGCAAATAAACAGCTGATACAACTGCTTCTCCCCACATGTCTTTATCTAAACCCGAGTCAAATATTAGGCACCTAGCTTTATCTAAAATAGTTCTATTGAGGCGTTCACTTACTGAATTTTGTTCTGGATTTCTTGGAATAGTGTACATTACATTAATACCTTTAGCTTCACACAAGTTTTTAAAGTCACTGGAAATATATTCCCCACCATTATCACAACGCAAATTCTCAATTCTTCTATTAAATTTAGCTTCAACCATAGCAATGTACTTTCTGAAGCATTCTTCAACTTCACTTTTCCTCTCAAGTAAATAAACAACTGTAAAATGTCTAAAATGATCAATAAATGAAACAAAATAGTTTTTACCGTCATGTGTAGTTGGGGTTATTTTTCCACACACACATGATGAAACAAATTGCAAGATTCTTTTTGCTTTTCTTTCTTCTGGTACACATTTCAAAAATGGCACTCTTGTTTGTTTACCCTGAAGACAAACCTCACATAACTTACTACAAGGAAACTTAGACGAATGTCCCAACCTTCTGTGCCACAAGTCTGAAGAATTATCCACAAGATTTACTTCACTTGAATTCAAATCCATAGTGACAAAATACAGATTGTCGATAAGATTCCCTTTCAGAACAAGTTTGTCATTCTTCAGAATAGTCACACATTTATTATGAAAAATAACCTTTAAGTTATTTTCTTCGAGCCTTTTAACAGAGGGCAGGTTATGGGACAAACTGTCACACGCCAACACCTTGTGCATTGTTACACCAATACCGTTGCTAGTTAACAAACGTAGATTACCACATCTATCAGAGTTAACTATTTCACCAACTTTAGCCACACTAATTCGTGAAGAGATTTCCTGAACATCAAATAAATACTTTGCATATTCAGCTTGAATTAGATGGTTTGTTGCCCCACTGTCAACAACAAAATTAATACTATTATGATTATTTGACATTCCACAACTTAATTCAGTGTTACCATCAGAGTCTGATACCAAAAATGAAACTTCTTTTTCTGAATTTCCAGCAAAATTGTTTCTATTTGGACATTGTGAACGCATGTGTTCTTTCTGATTACAGGCATAGCACTTACTGGTAAATAATTTAGGTTGCATCACCCTATTTGGTTTCCACAAATTATCATTCCGTTGACCAAACATATTTGCACGATTCTTTTTAAACTTATTATGGCCTATAAAAGCATGGCTTTGTGCACTTGAAACACTTGAACTACGACCTTTTAAATTACGTTCTTCAGATAAAAGCTTATTTTTTACAAAGTCTAACGTAACTGCACTTGTGTTAGACGTAAATAAAATGCCAATAGAAGTCACAACTGGTAAATACCGCTCAGGCATAGCTGCCAACAGTTGAGTAATACACTCTTGTTCTTCAACAGTACCTCCAGAATTCCTCAATTCAGCTACTGTTTTATCAAATTTGATGATAAATTCATTCAAGCTTGATTTACCTTCAAAAGACATGTTTCTTAATTTTTTCTGAAGTTCAATACGATTCATTATGCCCATTTTAACATATGTAGACTTCAAAGACGTAATCATTACTTTAGCAGTACTTGCATTTTTATTTGTTCCAAAACATTATCAGCCACGCATTGCACAATCAAATCCTTGGCCTTAGCGTCTTTCATCAAAAAGTTATCCTTAACTTTTGAATCCGCCAATACATCCGGTGGATCAACAGTTAGCATTTCTAGCACGGCATTCCTTTCCAAAAGTCTCTCCAGACGATATAACCAGTTTTCAAAACCACTACCATCAAAAGGCTTTAATCCTGGATGCGTATAGAATACAGATGCCACAGCCATGTTGAACTTGATTAAAAACTTTGGTCACCATTACACAGTTTTCCACGAATCATACAATTACAAATATTAATAAACACTGATACTTTCTGGGCCCATAACCTATTAGGATTAATAGGCCATGAAACGAAATCACACACGCATTGACATAGTGTAAACAGTGTATTTAATATAATGTATGACAGAAAACAACTGACCAGTAATCAGACCAACGAACTACTAGCAGTAAGATACAGTTACAGGGAGTGAGATATAGAGATAGCCAACATAACACAAACTTTGCAGAGTTGCCAATACAACCATATCAATATATAGCTGGCCACAGTCAGCGAAAATATGGAAAACTCAGGGAATTTAAAACTGCCAAGGAAAATCAGGAAAATATCGGATAATTTTGTAGTCTGTTTGAGAGAATGATATCTTGACTGTCTAGGGAAAAGAAATGTACTATGAATTGTATTCAAACAGGACAAAGGCGGGCATACAATTATTAAAAGTATTAAAAAAATTAGAATAAATTCAGAGTAAGCCGATAGGACCTTAAAAGACTCATACTCAAATATATTTGCTCCCGTTTCCCCAAAACCCACTCAGCAATTATCGTGCTAAGTAAAAAGTGAACCAACAGACCAGAAATCAAGGATATTTCCTATTCAGTAAACCTAAAACTTAGTTGAAATAAGCGGAGAGAAACATCAGAAGTTAGTTAAATGATATGTTTTATTTATAAACAAAAGGTAATTCATGAATTATAAATTAGATATATAAAAGAGACTAGTGATATTATACAATAGAATTTGACTATATTCGACATTATTAGTTTCGCATATGTTAAATAGTAAGTTCCAGCAATTAACAAAATTTAAATATTTAATTGCATGTTTTCTCATGCTCAAGTCAGACAAGGCATGGGCCTAAACTTATTAAATATTTTTAGAGTCACAAGGACTTTGAACATTTTAAAGAATCCAATATATACAAATCTACAAGGGCTTCAAGCGCTAAAAACATGTATCTCAAAAACATTGCCCAAGTCAATAAGGGACTTAACGATTTGAACCAATTCAGTATTATACAAGTCAAAGGGACTCCCACCATTAAACCTTTCAAATACATCCACAATCTGAAAGATATCAACATTTGACGATATTAAATGAGTCACAAGCCTAAGGACTTTAAAGATAAATGTCTCAAAATTAATTAAGTCGGATGGACACAAAAGCTTACACATAATACGTCTTAAACAAGTCTAAGGACTTTAAAGATAAACGTCCTAATCACATAACCTACTTCTCATTTTTTAACAAAGCCCATGATTTACATATCATAAATCTCCCACGCCAACAAGGCTTTTTATACAAATTACCCATTAGTGAACATTACACATAATAATTATATTACAAGTCAAAAGGACTCTAAATTCTAAATATATTTATCAAAACATTTTATAAAATATAAAAGTCAGATGGACTTATAAAATTATAATGTCTTCCAGATTCAAAGAGCATATTAAATATTTTGCAAGCTAAAACATGGTTAAACATATTAAAGTTATTCCGAGATTAATGAACTTCATATTTGAAGTCGAAGTATGAAAGATGATATTTAGGCCAAAAAGAAATTTAGACATACAAAAGCCAAAATATAATTCAAAGCTTACATTATTTAGAACATGCAGATGTGTCCTAGATTGGTATCCTGTCAAGAGTGTCTTTATCACCGTTCTCCTACCAGTATTTATTTGATTTTAGTTGCTCAGAGAGGGGGGAAGGAGGGCTTATACATACAAGAGAAAACACAGAAAAAAAGGAGAGAGGGAAGGGATAATGCGACGAGCAGAGTCGGGGAGATTCTAGAATAGTCTTATTTGCTCACGCAACCTTCTCGAGCCAGAAACGTCATACTTTTTGCCGGCATCCTTTGTGAAAATACATTGTTGAAGCGCCTCCAGGCCTCCACTGTCAGTCAACACATTATGTTTGCAGTGACGAGTTGTGTTCATGGGGAAGCCAGCTAGGGACATACACACAGATGAATGGGGCCTTGGTGAGTTTATCCATTACTATTGCAGGTGTGGTAGGATATGACTTGAAACTATAGTGTCCAGTTTTATGGTTTTGATCTTGAAAATGTAGTTTTTTAAAAACGCTACAGAGGGTATATAAAACAGTGATTCCTGGAGCAGTTTCAGTGGTGACCCAACCCTGGTGAACCACCTAGTTGAGAGAGCACGAATAAATTGTTGTTTTCATAAAGAGCATTTTGTCTTAACTCCCTCCCTTCCGCCGTCATCCTTTACTTCCCACCACGACTCACATTGCCGGGACTACCCCTTACCTCCCACCACGACTCACATTGCCGGGACAACCCCTTTACTTCCCACCACGACTCACATTGCCGGGACAACCCCTTTACCTCCCACCATGATTTACGTTGCTGGGACAATCCTTTTTCCTCCCAGCGCAACTCACATTGCCGGGACTTCATCCCTACCTCCCACTGCAACACCCGTGTTGCCGGAACTTTTCCTTTCTACCTCCCCAACCTTCCCACCTGATTGTCCTCTTCACCGGTGACCGCACAGGATGGCTTACATCCGCCACTCCGGCAAGGCCCACCGACAGAAGACCCTGAAGAGGACATCAGCGACCAAGCAATACTCCACTCATTTTCTACTATCCCACCACAACACTCAGAACACCCCCACTCCACTCCAACTCCAAGAGTTCCTACCCCTGAGTCTTCTAATTTCTCTCCTCGTCTTCCCTTCTCACCAACCACCCGACCCCCACCTACTCCAATCTCTCCTTGAAGCCCTGAGGGTTATCATTTGCATACCCTAGCCATCTCACAACTTGTCTACGTTTTCTCCCCCATCTCCTTTCCTTACCCTCACCCACTAGGCCCGCTAGACCGGTGCCTAGCAATGAACGCCACCCAGAGACTGCACTTCGACTAGACACAACCAGTTACCCTCGAAGCCACAGCGAGGGATAACAAACATATTTATTTTTGAGTGCTTTTTAAAAATCATCCCAAATTGAATACAGTTAGAGCCTCGATAATCTGACCTTCGGTTATCCGTCATTCTGTTTAATCCGACATATCCACATTACGTGCAATTTACATTGTTATGCAGTATCCACATGTATATTATTTTCCCACTAGCATTGTTTCCTTGTCGGTGAGAGAGTCACATAGCTTTGTGGTTGTAGCTCTGTTCGCCCACCTCAGTGAATGTTTACACTGTACTTGTTCATTCTGTGATTTAGTTTGGGATTTTACCATTAATGTATTTTTACTGTGTGAGAAATATGGCAAGTGAAAGAAAGATAAAAAAAGCATTTCTTCCAATTGAAGAAATACTTCAAGCCTAAAAAGACTAATTATTAACAAACCCTATTTCATATCTATTCTGCACTTCTATTTACAGTAATTTATATTTGTTTCTATGCCCTTCCCCCTCCTCTTTCACCTGTTTCCGTATTATCCGACATTTCGGTATTCCGACCACCTTTCAGTCCCATTTAGGCCGGATTATTTTTAAACATCCTGTAAATCTCATTTTGGGCTTTAGTCATGAAAATTTTGATTTTTGGTCAAGTGTAAAGTCCAGGACTTATTTCTTGGATATGGTGGTGAATTTATAAAAAAAAAGTGTGCTCTTTGTGATTAAAATTTTAAGGACAACCCACATTTTTAGGCTTAGGCCTATAACTCGTACAGGCACGATGCTAATAAAACAAATTGTTTTGGGTAGAATTATATATAGTAGCTGTATATTTGAGTTGTGGACAAAATAATATATTTTTAATGTGGTGTGTTTGTAGGTAGTTACTACAATGGTTTCTACCCTAACTCTAGCGAAGATTGCGGCCGTTGGTGGAGTTGTTACCATTACCACAGGCTACTACATCAGGGGGAAGATTGAAGAAGGTATTAAAAAGTCTGAATATTATAAGGAAGCTTTGAAAACTTTTCGAAACCATAAAGGAGTGGTGTCAGTTTTTGGTGAACCTATTAAAGATGGCCATTTGAATCTGGGTGATAGTGAGAATAACTTCTGTGATAGCTACCGAGCTCAGTTTCAAGTGCCAGTGAGAGGGCCCAATCATAAAGGCACGCTTCATCTGTGGGCAGAGAGGGAGACTCACCAACATAACTGGAATGTTTATAAGTTAGAGCTGGAAGTGCAGGGTAATTCAAACAAGAGGATTGTTCTTCGTAATCAACCTTCGCATACTTCAGACTCATAAAACCTGCTATTGATAGTTGCACTCGCTTTGAATAGTAAATTAATATTTAAATTACTTGAGTTCTTCAAGTATAGTAGAATGTATATATATATATATATAGTGTTTTCCTATATATAGATTAAATTACCAAAATTATTTAATCAAAACTTGTGTCTGGTGCAAGTGTGGGATTTTTGACGATATACAATAGAGTAACTTGTTTTTATAGCAGGCGAATTGTTGAAAATGTTTACATGTTTCCTTATATTAACATAAAAAAAGTATCCACACTATATACTTAGAAAATATGCATAAGAAAATAAATTTTCACTTTGAGAACTACCCCAGAAGGTAACATATTTTAAACATTATTTTGTTTGTTGGTTGTTTATAATTGCCAAACAAATGGTTTTATTTTGAAATAAGAATTATCTGTATAAAATATATTACAGAACCAGTTTAATTTGGTGTTTAACAAAAATAAAAAATTAGGAAAAATATATTTATGTTTATGGAGCTAGGCTTGCATTAATATTAATAAAGATGATTTAATATATTGATATTTATTTGGGGTGAAGAACATTATTGTACCTACTTTTGTTAGTTATTTGCTTGGTAAGACTTTTTATGGTATAATTAGATTATTTTTTTGATCCATTGTGCAGCATGTCAATATACATTTGTATTGAGTACTTCCCAAATCTTTGATACTATCTACGAGTTCACACTAGAAGCATTTGAGAGTGATAAAGGCCACATTGGCAAACATAAATTATTGATTGAGTTTTGGTAAATTTTATTATTGAATTAACTTGTAACAATAGGTGTGTATGACCAACAATATCACTTAGGTCTGTATAAAGACAACATATTATACTTTTAAAGGGTTTTTTGATAATCTTTTTTTATGATAATCCATTAATTTGAAATTATATCCTAATAATGGTGCAGCCAAGCCCACTTTTAACTAAATTTAATATATCTACACTTTTTGTTTGTTGAAAAGTAACTTTTCTTAAAACAAGGCTTTTGAAAAAACTTGGAGTAAATTTCACTAGTCACCTTTTAAATATCATTAGAAAATTTAATTTTTCGTTTCACGTTACATTTACTTTTATAAAACAAAACCTTAACACTAACTTGATTTCATAATAATTTGTTCTTTATAAAAAATTTGGAACAAATTCTGAACCATGCACTTCAGGCACTTCTGTTAAATAGTATACAAATATTTTACAAAGTATAAAACATATTTTTTTATCTAACTCATTATGTTTATCTTTTGTTTATATGACCTACATATCCAAGGCATTTATTATGATGGCATACAAACAATTTCTATGAAAAATATTTTAAAACATACAGGGAATCACATGTGTTGAAAGGGGAGATTTTACTTTTTTAAATTATAGTCATGCCACTAAATGGTATCAATTTCATAGTTACAATCAAATATTTTACATTTTTCCCAATTAAATTTTGTCAAAAAAAAATTACAATGTTATAATATTTTTGTAATTTTAGTTATATTTTGATCAGTAGTTTAATTGCACATTTTTAAGAATGACAAAAATATTACATCAAAATAATAATGCTACTTTTTTTTTTAATATTAAATTTTTATGTTTTGAGCATTTTACTTAGTACTTTTTGATGACATGTTTGACTTTTTTATTCCCAATTTTTTTTTGTAATTGCCCTATAATGGTAATTGTCTACATTAGTAGAAAATTAAAGTCAATGAGAGATTAAAATTTATTAAGTACACATTTCAATGGCTATTTAATTATGTTTTTAAATGTTCAAATTATTTGCAACAATTATTTCAAGAAATTTCTTATCAAAACAAATTATTTCTATAGTTTAAAACATTTTCAAATAATTTCATGAAGATTTAAACTCAACTCATACATTGCACACATTTTTAAACTCATATGACTAATTATAAATAACTACATTAAAAACCTAAAGAAGTAATGATTACTTTATACTAGCATTAATGTCATCTCTCACGAAAATCAGTTATAAAGTGAACATGCCAAAGTTCCTAACCTAGATTAAAAGTTTTTCCGAGTAAAAAGTTAGTTTACTACTCTCTGTTATAGCAGAAATATACCTTTTGACAAAGGGTAAAATGTAAATAAATATAACAATAGTTTTAAATAAAGAAAATAGCCATTTCATTTTAGGTATCACTAAAATTGGTGTTTTTTACTACAGGTGTTTTGGATAATATCTTATTTCAGACTCCAAATACAGCCTAAATTATGATAGTTAAATACCCAAGAAGTTGTTATAATTGTAAATATTTTAACATTGGGTGTATATTGGTATTTTACAGAGATTCAAATTTTGTTTGTTCGTTTGTTTGTTATAAGCAGGCTTGACTGTTCACTAATCCAAAATGACGTATTTTATGTCCTGCTAGAGTATACATGTTAATCTTTATACAACCGTACTCTTTGTGAACAATTTTTCAGATTTTCTTTTTATTTGTTATTTATATGTTGAGCTTTGAATTTTTTTAAATGATTTAAAAGGTAACTTTATTTGGAACGAGGTATAGCACAAGGTGGCTTGTAATTGTAGTTGATATATTTTATCTTTATAATAAAAGTCAAACGGTAAAACTATTGTGCTTTAATTTTACAATCCATTATTATAATCATTGTAAAATGTGTTTGATTGTCACATTTAAAGTGTGTGAGGGTTTACAAGTTTTATTATACCTAAACTAATAAACCAGTGGTTCCCAGCATGGTGTGTGCCTGTAGCTGACCAACCAGTACGTGTAACCATCAGTTTTGTTTTGGCGATGGTGATGTTCATATCACTGGCTTACTGACAGTCCAGTCAACATTAAAACATACATCCATATTGTTGGCATCACTCTTGAAAAAGTCTGGACTGTTGATGATTGGAAGATCGGGGTTCGAATCTTTGTCAGGTGTACTGAAGGTGACTTTTCCTATATAGTTTTCCATTCTCCCTCCACACAAATGTGGGCAAACTTCCTCTAGATTCAACCTTCCTGATTCCTGACACATAATCTCATATTATTCAGTACATAAGCGAATATCCCAAAAGGTAGTAAGATGAAGTGATAGCAGGAATATTATCCTACTCACAGCTGCGATGTTGGCTCATGAAATGCAGTGCAAAAGATTTTATTGTTGGTTGACAAGTTGTCAAATATGTTCAACTTTTTTTCTTAAACACTTTGTTTTTTGGAGTGGTGGGCTATTAATGTCAACACCTAACATGTTTATTGCCAAATAATTGAGCCACTCATTTAAAAAAAAGTTGAATTATCTATTTTTATCTCATTTTAGTGTAAATTATGTTTTATTTTGTGATTATTTGTCATAACAAATAAAATTTCTATTGAATATGATATTGGTTTCTTCTTCATTTTAATGGAAGAATCTAGAACTGTGTTCAAGGTATTGCTTGGCAAACCTAAAGGAAAGATACCATAGGAAGGATCTAGAGTCTGTTTGCCACAGGAGTGGTGGTAACTTTTAAGTTCCTGATGCCATTGAGTAAACACACTTGAATGAAGTCTAGGACAGACCCGAGGCTGTGAAAAGGTTGGAGATCCCTGTAATAAACAATATTGTACTAAACTTAACACTCGCAGAACCCACAGTTGTATCTTTGGTTCATAAGTTACACGTTTCTTCGAAACTTGTGTTAAAATGTATTCAAAATTATCACGGGATTTGATCATATATTAAAATAAATTTTTTTCAAGCACTTTCTTAAATTTTAAAAATGACACCTGTACTGGGGAATCAAATCAAGGACGTTTGGCTTAGTGCGCCACTGCTCTTGTTTAGATCACATTGCCTTGACCCATCATCCTCAGGGAGGCTGTACTGGAGGTGGTTTTCCCACACCACCTCTGCACAAATGTGGGGGAGTAATTGATCTAAACTCTACCTTCCTCTCTCCTCCATCACTAATTATAAGTTAGGCTTACCTGAGTAGTAAGATGTGAGCGACAAAACAAATAACCCACTCACAATCTAATGGATCACTCATATGTAGCTGACCATTTCCACACGTCCATCACAGACTCTGTCTTAAAATATGAGTGAATAGTCACTCCCGGATAGCTCAGTGGTTAGAAAATGGGCTTATTAAACCAAAGGTCCTGGGTTCGATTCCCGTGTCTAGGTATCATTTTTCTATTTAAAGTATAAAAAAAATTAGGTATTTTACTCCCCACCTCCTTGTCTTCAATTGTTAATAAATAATAATCTAAGGAAAGTATTAAGGGGAATTGTGCATCAGAATTATTGTTGAGAAAACTAACTTTTTTATCAACAAAACTGTTCTAATTGTGTTTTGAATTCAAAAAGTATTTTAACTGTGTCCTCCTCTCTTCCCCTTTAAAAGCCATTTTAATTGATAAAATTAGAATTTAGATGTATCAAATTTTTTAAACCTAATAACTCTCTAAGTGTTTGATTTTTTTTATTTGATTTAATAACTTGCTAGGGATAGCTCTGTAAATATTTCAATATGATCGACAATACTTTTTCAACTATTAAATTTAATATTTACAATAGCAGCTTGTATGTAAACCTTAAATGAAGGCGCTTTCTTGAAAATTGTCAAATTAGATAGTCAACAGCTTACCTTATACCATCCTATATTAAGCTGACAAACTACACTAAAAAAGTATAAAAAGAATAAAGTTAATAAAAGTAAATACAAGCTACAAATAAAAGAATTACAACTCACTTGGTTTTAAGTAGAAGATTATCCATCATGAAATACCGACACACACAATATACAAATAGGTTCTTAACACTATCTTGAACACTTTAAAGACAATATAGTTTAAGAATTAGTATATCAGTAAGTTTATAGTTTGAAAGAAAAATTCTTTTAATGATAGAAAAGCTGAAATTCAATTTTTTAATATTGAAAACTTTCATTATCACTAATTTAATTTTAAAACACGAGCAAAAACCAGCAGCGTCACAGTGTACAAATCAGTGACTGATAGCCGACTGCAAGAGAATCATGTTTGAGAGCAGGGTAAGGAGGGTGACATCAGGTTGTCATGGCAACCATCTTTTGGTGTATGCAGAACTCAGGGCCATTGCCACGCGCGTTGACACTATTTTGGTTTTGCTAATTTCCTCAAAATGGGAAAAAGATATAACAATTTTTTTAATTAATTTATGTTTTTCACTATATAATGAAAAAATATGATAAAATTAGTATGAATTTCAAAATATGTTTTGTTTCTTTTGCTTTGTTTTGCATGAAGGCCGGCACCCCAAAGCCATCCTTCATGAGCCGCTCCTGAATATTTACTATTCCACATGTAGCTTTTAAGTATCAGTTTTTATTTATCTACTTTTTATCTTACTGTGTTAAGATTTTAAATTTATTTCAAATTTATGGAGGATTAGTTCTGAACCGATATTTACTACGTCTTGCCTCTAGGAGGTGAAGTTCTTAAAAATAGCTTGAGTTATGGTTCATGGTGTTAATAGTTTTTAAACATTACTTTTCTTAAGACATGTTTGCGCAGATATACCATGTCTAAGATGACTGAACAACTATGATTATTGTGGACATTTTAACAAACTAACGTTTTATCTTGTTCTTAAACCAAAAGACACCATGGCACTCAACATTTTGAAACTACCACTAAATAAGAGTCAACGTTTCAATAAGGTCACAGATTGAGATTGCCTTGTCAAGTTTATCTAGAATGCTTTGCTTCGGGTCGGCAAACAGCATTTGAATCTGAGCCAGATGTACTGAGGATGTAATTTTCTAAATGGCTATAGTTGAAAATACTTCTACTTATCAATGAAGTAGAAAACTTGAATTCGGCAGGAAAGTAAAGAAAGATACCAATATAACTATTTAAGTCTGGCAATTTTAAAATGGGACTCCAGGGGAGTTGGGAGGGGGGAGGGCATTGTTTATAAAGACACTTTTAACTGGGTTAGAAAGTTTAAATTTGGCAGGCAAGTGTAAGGGTGACCTCAAACCACAATGAAGGTCTGAACATTCTTACATTTCAAATTAAAGGACTTCAAAATTTATTAAACTAAAAGATAAATAACTTTTTGTACAGTAGAAAATGTAAATATTTGATTGAATGCAACGGGACAAACATAAATAATCAGAAGTGATTGAACATTTAAAATTTTATATGGGGGGCTTACCCATGTGCAGAACTAATCATAAACTAAACACAAAAAAAAGATTTTTTTTTTTTTTCAGAATGGTGTTTTGAGCTTCTTTCGATACATTTAATTTCATAGTGATTTAAAATGGTATAAAAACAACTTTTCATAAGCTAGGGTTAATATTTGAAAAATAATTAGTTTTGACAAATTATAATCAAATATGGTTTTCACATAGTCTTCTTCGTCATTAATTAAATTTCATAACAGTTAAAAGAAATTTGTTAGAAGCATTATATTCTTTTCGCTAATAATGAGTAAATTGTGTGTTTATTATACATATAATCTATTGTGATGACAATATTTCCTTGTTTCACTAATTTCTTTAAAATTGAGCTTTTCTTAACAGTTCATTTTGTACAGAAAAAAAATGATAATGCGCAAAAATACAAAAATAAAATTATTTGTAATACAAACAATGGGAATGTATGTTGGATTAATTCTTTTCAATCTCAAAATGGAATGTGTTTCCTGAAATGAGTCTGGATATAAACATGAGAGCAAAGCAGTATGCCACCATTATGATGTGTGGTTACATTGTGTAGGTACAGGTATGACTAAGCCACTTAATATATTAAAATAATTTTTTTCTTATACAGGGTGTCTTTTTCTGACCGAGGTAGAGGGTGATTATAAAATTTCCCCACACATTTTCTGCTCACTCGCACAAAAATCAAAAGCTATTAAGACCACCACCTACTTGAAGAGAAACATCCTCACACTACAACATAAATGTGATAGAAACTTCAACTCTAAAGTTGTAAAACAATTTAATAACTCTTAAAATGATCTGTTGTGGCGCTTAAAATTGACTTTATTAGTTTATAATGTTCATATTTATTTGATAAGGAGTAATACATGATAAGATTATATCTTCTTGGTTATTATTTTTTGTTCCCTTCTTTTTTTTTTATCAGTTCTAGTCTTCTATTACGACAACATGTTTCAGTGGTGTTACATCATCTTCAGGTCTGAGGAAAAGCAATGTAATGAAATTATTATATAGAAATATGTTAAATAAAATTATAAATTTAAAAGTTAAAACATTAGAAATGGAAATGGTTAAGAGAAATTAGAATATGATATACAAAATATTAAATAAATAATCATTAGATTAACACGCTTATGAATACCTTATTTGTAATAAAGATGATTGGTTTTAATCCGTACTGTCGGAAAGTTTGTGAGTTTTTTAGGTGTTATATGGGAGAATCTTTTTGTGGGATGGTATTAGGCTACCAATATGAAGAATTAAAATTAAACAATTGATAAATATGATAGTGTTGCTAATGTGACAGTGTGATTTACATGACGAATAAATATAAGAATATATATAATTGTTAATTTTGTCAAAATCTTGTAATTGAAATAAGATGAGGCAGTATTAACGGTGTTAATCTTCTTGATTATGGTTTGAATAAGTTAGTTGAGAATGAGGGATAGCAAAAATTTTTAGAATAGGGATTATCTTTTAGTTTGGTGTGTTGAGGTAGTTTTCTAATTGTATTAATGAGCGATAGATTTTCAAAATAGGTTTGCGCATATAAATATTGTCGTTCAGAATGACCGGATGAGTAGATTTTCAGCTATGTCCACTTTGAGACCTTTAGAAAAGGATTGTAAAAGTGTCATATATATTTATTGATTGGTGTTGAATGATGCCCGGAAAGTTTAGATGTTTGGCGAATTTAGATTTGTATCTTTTGTATTTAAAATCACCAATTTGTTCAGCATATCGAGTTGAGAAGTGTCTTCTGGTTTTTTAATGTATACAATACATTCACATGTGAATTTGTAGCAGGGCGTTGAACCAAAATTTCTACCAGTTCTGGTTCCGGTTATTTAATAAAAAAAACTTTTTTTTTAGCACAGCCTCTTTCTATCTGTTCAGGCTAGATTAATTTACTAATTTCGATAATGGTTTTATAATGAATGAAGGTTATATTTTTATATTTAGAGGAAATGTATCCATATTTGCTTAAGAGGAGAACAGAAAACAACTTTGGAAATAACACTCTGGATCAAAAGTATTGCTAGATTTACAACAACAAAAAATACCATAACAAACCTTTAACAATGGTGCATCCTTCTAATTTGCATCTTGATCCGTCACCGTCAATCTCATGGTCAAAAAACTTCCTAACTGGGTTTTCTTTAACCTAGCCCATCAATAATATTATTTAAACCCACTTACAACAAAAAATAACACCTCTGCAATGTACTTAACGAACACACTCACTGAACTAATTCCTTATTCAAACAAGATTGAAATAATTTAAACTTTGCATTTTGCCAGCCTTCATCTCCCTTTACCCGCTAATATAAGCTGTTCAACCAACCACCAGACTCCAGGAAGTACCAAGTACAAGAGGCTTAGACTGTTTGTCCAAAGAGATTATTTCCTAATTTCAGTATTTCAACTTCTAAGGAATGGGGGTGGTATGCTAAATACATCATCTTAAACTTTCAAGTGAGAAAACAGCCAACAATGTGACAGTCATGACATTCCTCTGGAATCAAACTCATTAGTGTGTAATTGTTAAGGGCTCATTAACTCTTTTCTATTCATCTCAGAAAAAAGGTTTCAAACAAAGTGGTAAACTGAAATATATCAATTTCAGAATCTACTGAGGAAGGGAAAACACAACATTTCAAAATTAAATTAACCTAAGGAAAAAAAAGTGCAACTTAACAAAATTATATTCATTTATGAAACTAGAAACCTTTGAGAACCTTTTAGAACCCTTATGGACCTAAAATTATTTGATGGTTCCAATTTTGGTTCCAAGTCTTTAGAAGTGTTTTTAGGATTTTGGTTCCAATTCTGGTTCCTTAAAAACAACTTAATTTTGGTTTCGGTTCGACTCCCTGATTTTTAGCTACCACTTTTGTAAAATTGATTTTCAGAGTTGAGATTAGAGTTGTTGAAATATTTTTTAATGGTTTGTTGGTAGCAAAATAAATTCTGATGTTCTGTTTTTTGAAAACATTTGCAATTCTGTTGGATTCTTTACCTGTATAATTAAATCTTATCCATTTTGGTTGGGTAGCATAAGTTGGAAGACTAGTGAGGTTAGATTTATTGGTCATTTGAGAATTTTTTTTTTGTAGAATTTTGTATATTACCGAGTTATAATATCCATTGGATGTTGCTATTTGTTTAGTGATGTTCAATTCTGCTTTAAAATTCTTCTCGGAAAGTGGGTTATGAATCAATCTATAAAAAAAGGCTATTGAAGGTTGCCAATTTGTGAGATAAAGGATGGTTGGATCAGTGTGAATGATACAATAAGTATGGGTGGGTTTTATATACATTTTGTATTAAAATTTGTAGTTTTTATTATTCATTATATTTAATTTCAGGTAGTTGATGCTATTATTTTGTTCATATTCAATTGTGAATTTTAGTTTGGGATAGATATTGTTTATAATGTTACTCGCCTCGGTGGCATAATTGGCTAAGGCACTAGTTTCATGTTGAGATAGACGGGGAGATTTAGGTTTGAATCTCGTTTGGGTGAATTGGTGGGGATGGGGGAGTTCCTAAATAGTTTTCCACTCTCCCTCCATGCAAATGCAGGTTCACTTCCTCTATAGTCAACCTTCCTAATTCCTAACACATCTTATTTAGTACCTAAGCGTATAACTCGATTGGGTAGTAAGATGCGCTGCTAAGTATAAGTATAGAATGTTATTGCTGTAGAAGATAGTATTATCAAGAATATCCAGCGAAGTCTGTCTGGCAAAGATTGAACTAAAAAATGTTTCTGTATTACTTTCTCAGTGTGTGGCGATCTGGATGGAAATTAATGGAACTAAATTTTTAATTATTTTTTCTTAATAATTGGATCTCTATGTATGTAGGTTTTTAATGTAATTAATTTAACTGTAATGGGGGGATTTTGTCATTTTGGTTCCTTTTATTTATATTTAGTTTCAATGTATTTTGTAAAGGTTAGCGTTAATAACTATAATTTCCTACACCTCTGACAAGACATCTTGTGAATGTGTGGAATGTCAGGCCTTCACCGTGGTTCGAATTCCACGTTAAACTGTAGGTCCTTCATTTCATCTCACAAATCACCCTACCGTTACACATTAGCATAAGTGCATATAACCCGAACGGGTAGTAAGACGCTGTGCTAATAATAATAATAATAATAAATAATAATAACTATAATGGCATTGCATAAATTATAAAGATGTCGTTGACATATCTACAATAGAATTGGATGTTTATTATATGTTGAGATGTTTGATAGTTTTAGTCATAGGTTTGCATAAAGATTTCAAACATTAAACAGAAAATGGGTGAATTTCCTACAATATACTTGATAAATGTATACAATCCAATATTGAAATAAAAAATCAGTAAATTCAACAACTTATATAATGTCTCATCAGTATATAGGCTCCTAGTAATAAATTTGTTGAACTTAAAATGTTGCCCCACCCACCTCGTTTGGTCCAGATAAAGCTGGAACAGTCAGTGACTTTTCTTTAGCTTAGATATTTTCCCCCTAAATTTCAAAGCTTCTGAGACAGTTGAACGCCATGCGCCATTGTTTCACTGGCCTCCACATATGTTCCTTTGTGTAACATAATTTCTTGTCTTAGTCCTCCCATTACAAAGGGTTCCGGAAGGATGTAAGACTTTGCTTACAAGGAGGCTGACGTCAATATAATGTATTCTTCAATAAAACACGGCATCGCAGAAGAAAGGTAAGTTTTGGTTCATTCTTCAAGCATGTATATGCACTTCTTTCAATCTAGTTGTATTTAGTGCACTCATTTTCCTAAGAAGGTACAAAGCTATTATGAAGTATAATGTATACATAAAATGTGTTTTAATTATCCCTAATTCTATGAACTTGTTCCTCTATTAAATTATTAGCTTTTAATTAATGCCAAAAGTTAACATTGAACAATACAATATTCTATATTATAATCCCAGTGTTCTATATCAGGCCCAATCATCCTATAAAGGAAATTATTTATTTTGCTGCATAGTGTTTACATAATGTGATTCAGATCACAGTGCTTGACTACAATATTGTAAGTTATAGATTAAAATAAGTTTCTCTCCCAGCCTCTGCCTCAGGCCATAATTCTCACTTAATAACAATAGTGTTGCACTTAAAGCTTTGTTAACAAATAAAACTAATTAAATTTTGTGTTTCTCAAAGGTAAGCAGGGTTTATACATTATTTTTTCCTTTTATCTACAAATTTTTATTGACATGTGGTAAGAATTTGACAGTGATCTGTTGATTATACAGAAAGCTATTCCTAAATACTGCACTGCTTACACAAAGTCTCGGAAATAATATTTACATATATTTTTAAAATAATAGAAAGAGAGGACAAATACTAACTTGATGGAAGTAACAACTAAAAAAAGTTTCATGAAAATCTGTGGTAGCGGGTGTCATTAAAATTTTAGCTGGGCGGTCTGATATTAATGACCCAGCTGAGTAGGCATATTAAAAAAAATGTGATCAATGTAATGAACAGAAAAATAATTTACAAAGGTGAACTGGTACTTCAGGGAACTTTATATTGGAATCACCATGCTTACAACATATCTAATTTTTTAACTATAATTTTAATAATCCTTACACACAATATTTTACAATAGGTAAGTTACTTGAAATTATTAATAACATCACTTTAAAAAAAAACACTTATGTCTTATGTCCTCCCAAAAAACATGTAGGTATCTGTTAGTGTTGTTAACGACAGGTATTGGCTAGTTAGAGCTGGATATTCAACCTTTATCTAGTGCTACAAGTCTTACTACCCATACAGGATAGGTATACACTCAACTTAATCATTCTTATTTACATTTATGAGCACAACATGACTAATGGAGGGCATTTGACCAAACAAGATTAAATATAAGTGCTCTTGAGCATTAACAACTTACTTTTGGAAAAAACAAAAAATTACTAATCACATTAAACACAACAAAACACCCGACATTAAATATTAAGACTATTTGGGTCCTGGTTTAGAAAATAATAACTTAACTCACTCACTTCACTGGGTAATATTTAGCCAGATTTCTCAGGATTTCCCCGACATACTTAACTTTATAATTATAAATGATTAAAAATTGCATTTATATGTTATTAATAATTATAAACTAATCCAACCTAACATAGCCTTTCATGCATGATAGTTAGGGTTAGGTGATATTTTTAAGGTAATTAACAATACTGTTTGGTAGTGTGTTTTTTGGTCACAAACACATTTTCTAAAATAAGGGTGTTTATACTCTATAATTCTTCACATATTTTAAACAATTTATAAAATTATAATTATTATAGACCTATGGTAGAGTATGTCATGGAAATGTTGAGGAATTTGAACGAACGATATCCAGTCAAGTCATATTTTCTAAACCAGAACACAAATAATCTCAATATTGATGCATTACTGTGTTTTGTTTTGTTTAATATGATAAATAACACTTTGGTAGGGTTTTTTAAAGGTGTTTAGAGAAAATGTTTATTTAGAACCGATAAAAGATCATGCAATCTGCCCACACAAAGAAGCATCTTTTAGTCTTTTTTCTCAGGGTGCAATTTTTGATGGATGTTAGTGAAAACTAAAGGATTTCAAATCAGTACAGTGTAAATTATATTTACAGAATATACACACCTGTAACCTGATTGTAGTGATTAGTTTCTAAGCGAAGATACAACAGATATAATCATTTGCTGTGTATATTCTTTTAGTTTACTATGAATCTTTTAATTCTTGCTTTATAGCTACCATTTTGTTCAGGTTATTTTATTGGTGAACATGTGATTGAAATGTTCATAAATAAATCTAAAAATAATGATGTCCTTAATAATGGCTTATAGAATGTTTGTACGAAACATCATCACAATATGCGTCTTATTATCACATAGCTAATCTTCACTTTGGTTTTACCGTGCTCAACTTGTCGGTTTAAAATGTTGGTAGTGGTACATGAAATGACATGTCCTGCATGTTTTTCATGTTCATTGTTGGTTCTTGGCAGGGTAAACATCAGGAACAATGTTCATGTGTTTTGAGGTGTGGCACTCAGAAGACCCTTATTGCTACTATTGATGATAACACCATCATTGGTATCAAAGGTACCAGTTGACATCCTTCACCTGCAAAAAATAAGAACAGCACATGTGTATTGCGTAGGTATTAGTTACACAACACATCTCAGACAGGGTTCTAAGATCAGTACATAATAGTACCATCTAAGTTAAAGTGCTACAACAAAATAAATCACATAGAGCAGTGGAAGTTGGGAGGGCCAACAATGGGCTTTGGTCGGGTTTTGTTTCGCATCTACGGTTCTCGGGCAAGTTTGGAAATGCTAGTCTACAGTCCAGAGCCAGAGTCTCCGCCCACAAGCCATTATTTGAGATTGAGGTTAGTGTTGTAAGCCTACTTGTTTGTTTTTGTGACTAACAAAACAAACCTGTCGTGTTCAAGTTTGTTCTTAGCTCATTCATAAACCATTGTGTTAGTGTTATATTGAAATGTGCATGTCAGTGAAGAGACGTAGGGCCTATGAGTAATACCCCCAATATAATAAATAAGTTTTTCAAGCTGTCATTCGTAAAAACAGTGCACACAACCAAAATATGTGGCTGACGTAAGTAATTACTTGTGAAGACATAAGTGTAGTATCAGAAAAAAACTCTTTAGTACAAGCACAGCTGCACCACTTTCTAACAATTTGCAGGATAAAAATACAAAGTATTAAATGATTTGTTCATTCCTGATGATACATTTGTTTTCTATTAAGTGATTACAACCAGAAACAATTTAAGTTCCAAATCAATTAGATATAAAAGTGGTGTAGATTATTAAAAAAAAAGAAAAAGAAGCCCATTTATGTATGTATTGTGTGCTGTTTGGTTTGAGGACTGGTATGTATAGGAAAGGATGCATATAAAAAACATTCATTGATAGGGTCCCTATTTAAAAAATGGAAGGATGCTGTTGAAAAATTCGAGTTACACAAAAACTCAAGCTACCACAAGTTTTCGACAGCACTGCAGACAATTTTTTTTTTTAAGTTAGTAGGGCTTATGTGGTAAAATTAATCATTTTGTTACTTGATAAACTAGTACTGTAGTGGTAGTAGAGTAGTATTTGCTAAGCTACAGTACAATTGAATTAAAAATATATTTGATTAATAAAAGATAATTTAATAATAATAATAAAAACTAGTATAGGATGAAATGGTAAAATTTTAAATATTTTAGGAAAAATTAATAATTAATACTACGCCTAACATCAACACATCAAGGTCAACAATAAACAAAAAATAAATAAAACTGTAGTATATTTTTCTTGTATAGACCTACGTTTTGACTTGCAAACTCTACAGCTGGTGAACATATATTTTTGCAGATAATATGGTTTGGCGTAGGGATACATAATTTGGTCTGGTAACTTTTTATAGCTGTCGTCATAACCACAAAAGCCCTGGATCCACTATAGTGAGCTTCGCATACAACAAAAATACAAAGTTTCCTTTATTTCTAATAAACCTCTTCACAAATTGTCCAATTATATTATTAATATATATCTCCCCCAATTACTAACTGACTTTCAACTCACCATTTCCCCTGGTCTACAATAGTTCAACAGACACGAGGTAGTCATGCACTTGCCTAAGAATAACGTTCTATTGACTGAGCAATTACAAAGATAGCTGGGATTATCGAGTGGCTGGACCTTGATCTGCGAGTGCGCTGGCTCTATTTGGGGCAAGGCCTTGTGATTGAGAGAATCTTCGTATTCCGGAATGAAGCTCTACATGCATGCGTGGTGTGATCGAGACGAGGCCGTTCATGTGCGCAACGAGCTTTCCTGGACCTAGAATATACTAAAGTTACGTCAGATCTTCCAGATGGTGCATTGGTTACTGTTCCCCCCTAACCACCACCCCCTTCACCCAGGATCCAGGCACAGTTCATACATAAGGAAGAAATAAACCTTTTATAATCGGTCAGAGTGCAAGATGTCCTCCTTCACGTGAACCTGGCCGATTGAAAAGTTTATAGAGTGATCTACTGCTTCCACAACAACTGTGAACTGAGGGGAATGCCAGGCCACCACCGTGGTTCGGATTCCACGTTAAACTGTAGGTCCTTCATTTCACCTCACAATCACCCTACCATTACACATTAGCGTAAGTGCGTATAACCCGAACGGGTAGTAAGACGCGTGCTATATAATAATAATAATAATAATAATGGAACTGAGAGCTGCAAGTGATATAGAGGAGAAAGAAAAAAGGAGATAAGGCCGATACAAGAGCGCCGGATGAGGCAAAGAAGACGCCCGGGCCCGAGAAGTGACCAGCCCCATCAAGGAAGAATTTAGCGGTGAGCGTTAGGGGAGCAACTGTCAATGGTAAGCTTGTGCAGCCTGTCATGATCTGGGGAGTCAAAAATTTCCGATCGCGGGCGTGGCCCTAATCAGCGGGGCCACTTCAACTCCTGGAGATGAACATGCCGCTGACCGAAGCCAATGCGAATCACCTGTCCTTCTCAGGGCTGACAACTCCAGCACAAGCGAGCGTACCGCAAACAGCTGCCTACCTGAGCTGGGTATTCTTTTCAGGGCTTATGGTGATACGTCCCTTTCCCGGGTATAACAAGGTTGCTGAAGTGGCCTCCCAAATTATCGGGGAGGTGGGCGCAAGTGGCAGCCAACAGGAAGATTCGAACCTTCTTAAGTGGGCGAAGCTAACTACCGGAGGTGTGACACCTGCGGCTGCCACCAGGAGTCGCTTACCCATGGCAGGTTGAGTGACGATTTGGCTCTTTCCGAAGCCACCTTGGCAACCTTGGGCCTAGGCTTGGAGATTAGGGCCTTCCCCCAGCAAAGCGTTGGCGGCGATGATGATGCGGACCAATCCTGCGGGAACCCTTCGACTTTAAGTGGTGTGCGTGCTACTGGCAGCTGACAAGTACTGGAGGTCCCTTCAAGGGTATCCAGCCCAGAAACAAGGAAGGATGCCAAAAGCTCCTGCCAGCACGATAGTTTCCTACTGGTACTAATCAAAGCCCTTACCAGGGGGAGCTCAGCAATCCCTCGCTGGTAAAGACCGCAGTATATGGCAGCGACGCGCTTCATTGCAAAGTCCCAAAAGACTTGCGTCAACACCGGCATCTATTTCCAAGTATTGTTGTGTGATATGAAACTTCCGGATGAACTTCCGTCAGACTCGGAAGACCGGGTAACACGCTTCGAAGCGTTTTAGTCCGTGGAATTAGATGGAATGTATTCAGGACAATACCTCTCTTCTATATGTGATGGGTTGAGACAGGGGTCGATGAAAGCGACGAGCTGGGACGGGAGTTACTGACCAGGGTCGTAGTAAAGGGACTTATAACTTGGACAAACCCTGGCGACATCCATGAGGGTCTGATAGAGATATGGGTGAAATCCATCACCCAGATGCTCTCCCTATGGAAAAGGAACCAGAAGACTGGAGAGAGGTAGCGAGTGCCGAACTTCTGTTTCACAACGACTCCCAGGGAGCATACCACAAGGCTCTACTCCATACCAGTTCTGTGTGGAGTTCGTGTCAAAGTTGAAAAATACAAGTCTCCCGGTGGTCCAGTTCAGTGTAAAAATTGCTTCCGTTTCGGGCATGTGCGGAACGATTGCCGCTTGAATCCGGGGTGTGGGTTCTGTGGTGGTGACCATGAGAAGAGTGGGTGTCCGGAGGAGAGACGATCCTTCTAGAAGTACCTGCACTGCTCAGGATCTCAATACTTGGCTTGACGTGGCTACCCAAAGTACAAATCATTACGGACAGTGGAGCCTGCACGGGGCTTCAAGGCACAAGAAGAGGTCAGATGGCCTAAGCCAGAAGTCCTCAGGGAACGTTGTGTTACAGAAAGCGACCATGATTCCAGCACCTAAGCCACTGGGGAAATATTTCGCAAAGTGGAGGTTCCTGATGAAGCCACCCCTCCAGAACTAGCCCTGCCTGGTTCTTCCCTTCCAGTTGAGGACCTGTCCAAGACAGCTCATCTCCTCATCCCGATCTCCACTTCTCATTCCATTATCCTCTCCCGTCCACTACGCTCTACCATCCTCCCCCTTCCCAACCCTCCAACCCATTCCTCTCACTCCTTCCCTTCCACCCATTCCTCCACACCAGAGGATGAGGCCGCAAAGTTCAAGGATTGCATTGAGCAACTCAAGGGCATTCCGGAACTGGATCCATGAGACTTTTCATTGATTCTCTTGAGGAAGGTCTAAGAATCTCCTAGTAGTAACCATGTCTACCTGGTCATGGAGCACATCCTCCTCTACCTGGCAGCGAACCCAAATAGAGGACCACCAGTGCTGAAGGAGCTCACGGTTGCACTCTAGAACGCTAATGTAGTTTCGAGGAAGAAAGTTGAGCTAGAGAGTTTCCTTGCAAAGTATTGTGTCGACGTAATGCTGTTGGGAGAAACCCACTTCGTTCCGCAGTGAGGTTCTCGTTGGAATTGTTTATCTGCCATCGGAGTTACTGAGCGGGGAATATCACCAGATGTCCGAAGGGGCCTTGATCATCCACCATCTTGCTTCCTCCCCTCCAAAACATGGAAGCAACGGCTATCCAACTGGTGAACTCTTCCGGGCTTGTGCATCTCATCATAATCTATTTCCCTCCTTATAATAGGTTCGAACAGGCTACTAGAGCTGACACGGAGGCATTGCTTCAAGGTACCATGCCTGTTTAATCGGTAGTGACTTTAACGCTAAGCACCATTCATGGGGCTCTTGGATTATGAATGCTCGTGGTAAATTGCTCCACGACATTCTAGATCAACACGGTCTAGTGGTCTCCGACACTTCCAACCCCATCCACTTCCCTATCTATAACAGTTTCATTCTAGGCGTCCTCAACTTCCTTGTCAATAGAGGGGTCAATGGTGATTGGTATTGAAGTATCTAGCAGAGCTGTACTTGGATCATATTCCAGTTCTTATAAAACTGGGATGCTTAGTATTATTCATAGATCCTCCCGAAAAATCTGACCTTAGGCATGCTGACTGGGACAAACTCACGAATGTGCTGAGAGAACAGTTGGGACTCACCACCACCTTTCAAACAGCAGCAAAAGTCGTGGTGCGAAGCTCATAACTTCCATCATCAAGGTAATTCTCAAAGCGTAGACGCCAAGCATTGTCATAAGAGGGCACCACAGGCTTCCTTGCCAAATTATATGCTTAGACAAGTCTGTGAGAAAAATTGGCTTAGGAAGGCTTGTCAAACCTCAAGGAACCCGGTAAACAAGACCAACTATAACCGTAAAGTCCATGCGGTTCCCAAGATGGTCTAAGAATAACTGGACAGTGTCTGGGAGGATAAGATAGAGAGCCTGTGCGTACAAGATAGATCCCTGTGGCAGATGACGAGGAACTTGATACGGATCACCGCACCAATACCACCTATTGTAGGACGGAACAGGGTGGCCAACTACGGCCAAGAGAAGGACGATGGTCTCGCTAAGCATCGGAGGCACAATTAGTACCAACTGACGACCCTTCAGACCCGATGCACATTGCGCACGTGGCTCAGGTCATAGGTGTGGTCTCGTACAGACCTTTAGATGAACTTGAACCCATGGAGGCAGCATAAATGCCGCGGGCGTTAGCCACTCTAAGTTTAAACAAAGCCTCCGCAGTGGATGGTATCTGTAACATGGATCTCAGAAATATACTTTAATAGGTGATTAAACTCACCGTGGAGTTATTCAACACCATCCTGCTTCGGAGTCACTTCTCTGAGTTCTGGAAGAACGCCAACGTCCTCTGCTTTCACAAACCGGGTAAGGACCCAGCATTAACCTCGTCTTACTGACTGATCAGCTTGCTTGATTGTTTGGGCAAGTTGTTTGAGATCTTTATACAGATGAGACTTACTCGGTATTTTCGCGAAGTGGGCATCTTGGTGGATGAGCAGTTCGGCTTTAAGTCGGGATATGCGACGTCTCACCAGGTCATGAGGAAATTCAACATCAACAGGCTAAATGGTCTGTCTTCCTAGACGTGGCATAGGTCTTCAACCGTGTTGGGCATGAGTGTCTCCTTTTAAAACTCCTCACCTTGAACCTACCTTTCTACCTAGTTAAGGTTGTTCAATTGTATCTATCCCACCACATTCTGCACTACCTTTGGGAACGGCACGTCCCAAGTCTGAAGAAACCGGGTTGGGGTGCCACAGGTTTCTCTCATGAGCCCTTTTCTATTCAGTTTGTATGTGAATGACATACCTGACACCAAGTTGGCACTGTATGTGGACGTTGCGGCTCTAGTAGCTGAGTCGTAGTGTGGTAGACTGGTGGAAAGGTAACTCCAGACGCACCTGACGCAGTTGGAGGGGTGACCTACCCCCTGAAGGACGCGTATCAACGTGAAGAATAGCAAAGCAATGCTCTTCATATGGAAGAGAAAGTACTAAAGGAGAACAGATCAGATGGTAGAACAGTGCTAAGTACATGAAACTAACGCTGGACACAAAACTGACCTGGAGACGGTAATTTACTGAATGACTGACCAAGGCGAATCAAGGGCCAGAGTGCCTAGGCCCACAGCTTAACAGACGTAGTGCCCTGTCCACGAGGAGCAATCTAATACTGTAGAAGTAGCAGCTCAGGCTGAATTCAAGCATTTCAGAGCAGTGTCTGAGGATCATAGAGAACGTACCCTGGCACGTTCATAGTGTGAATATGAATCGGGATCTAGAGATGCCTACCATCAAGGACCAATTCCTGAAGCTGGTGTAATTCTTCCACGACAAGCTTCCCTGTGCCACCAGTCCCCTTGTTCGGGGGCTTGGGAACTGCGTCATTGACACCGGAGAGTCCCAACAACATCTCAAAGCTCTGCTTGGATAAGCATGATGTGTAAACCACTGGTCAATGGGAGGCTCTCACCCAGCCCCCTATAGAGTAATGTATCCGCAAGTACCCCTAGAAGCACTTTAATTGGTTTACCAATCTATTTTACTTTACTTTACTACAGTAATTTTAATGTGTCCTTCTTTTGTTACAGAGCCTTCGCGAAATGCGACAACCCGTTTGTTAATCCCGCAAAAACTCAGATTGACCAAGTGGCCTGTACGTATTATAATTTGCTTTTGTACTCCCCTTCAGGGGTATTATATAATGCCAATACTAGTTTCGTTCAGTTTATATCATTGATACAACCAGGGCGGTCTAGGGGTAAAGTGTCAGACTTCTATGCTGGCAGCCGGGGTTCAATCCTCGGTCCCGGCACAGATTTATCTGATTTCCAAACCCTTCCTTCACCTCTGACAAGATATCTTGTGAATGTGGGGAATGCCAGGCCTCCACCGTGGTTCGGATTCCACGTTAAACTGTAGGTCCTTCATTTCATCTCACAATCACCCTACCATTACACATTAGCGTAAGTGCGTATAACCCGAACGGGTAGTAAGACGCGGTGCTAATAATAATAATAATGATACAACCAGGGAAAACACCTCGCTTAGGATAAGCAATAATGAGGTAGCCGTTATTGTGGTTATTGTAATTTCCGAATTAAATTTTAGGATCTTAAATAGATATTAATCCAAATTCCTTTCCTAGTTTATTTAATCGTTTAATGTCAAGTCACTTTGAAATAAAGGTAAATTTCAATACCTATTATCACATTATATTTTATAATCACTTTGTGAGGGGCTACTAATGGGTTAGTGATGCGCAATATGTGGAGATTATCAAGTGGGTACCACTTAGCCTCTCCTACTCTCCTGATCTCACCGTCAAGTGGTGTACCCCAGGATCTGAGTAACCTGGTGCAGGTTGGGTTGAAACCCAGTGTAAGCCAGGTCAGATGCAGACGAAAGACAGGTCAGGTACAAACCAACAAGCTTGAAACAAGGTCTGGCCAGTTGTCTCCCAGATTGGTGAGCTGGGAGTGCTAGGGTTGGTGATGAGGAGCTAAGTAATCATCAGTTAGGTCAAGTGTAGACGAGAGACAAGAGAATGGTCAGCTGAGAGTGAGAGGGTTAGCTAAGTCATCATCAGTTAGGTCAGGTGCAGACGATAGACAAGAGACTGGTCAGCTGAGAGTGAGAGGGTTAGCTAAGTCATCATCAGCTAGGTCAGGTGCAGACGATAGACAAGAGAATGGTCAGCTGAGAGTGAGAGGGTTAGCTAAGTCATCATCAGTTAGGTCAGGTGCAGACGATAGACAAGAGAATGGTCAGGGACAAACCAAACAAACTTGAAACAAGGTCTGGCCAGTTGTCTCCCATCTGGGTGGGCTTGGAATGAGAGGTTGATGATGATAATCCAAGTTGGTGGCCGAAACAAACCCATACTCGATAAAACAAAGTAAAGTGCTGGATTGTAAAAATTGTTGACAACCATAAGCTAAGAAAAGGGACTATGAACATTAAAACATTAATTGGAAGAGTGGAGGAGATTGTAGATTTCATGGACGAGAGAAGATGGGATGTCCTGGACTTGAGTGAAACCAAGTGGAGAGGTAGCGGCATGAGAGAAGTAAGGAATGGCTTCATTCTACATTCAATGGGGAATGATGAAGGGAGGAGAAACGGAATAGGCTTCGTAGGGAAAGAAGGGCTGCAGGTGGAGGTAGGGATGAATGATAGAATAATAAAGATGGCAATAACTGTCAGAGAAAAAAAGATGGAGGTGAAACAAGTGTATGCTACAGAAGTAATAGACAAGTTTTAGGAAGACCTTGTAGGGCATATGGGAAACCGTGTTAGAGAGTTATGGGCAATCCAGATGCCAGAGTAGGAAAAGAGAAAATGAGATTTGAGGAGTAGTTAGGGAAGGAAGGATGTGGAGAGAAAAACAAGGAGGATAGACGGCTGTTGGAGCTATGTGCAAAAAAAAAAAGATTCTAATAAAAAATTTGTTTAAGTAAAACATAAAAATAATTGATTTCAACCATGTTTCCTTTAAACAGTTATAGTCATAGTTTACCTTCGACCAAATTTCGTAATTTCCATTGATCAAAACTTTGCAAAAACTACTAATTTTGTTTATCATATTTCTGTAAATATTTGAGATATGAAATTACTTATCATTGCAAATATAACAAGAATCTTTTATTAGAAATATATTTTTTTAAACAAATAATTTTCAAGCTATACGCAAATATATGTATATTTTAACTTTTCGAACACTAAAGGTAAAGTATTGCGACCGTAAAAAAAATTATCCTTGTAACCCCCCCTTCATATGATATGGTAGGTTCATATTACAATAAATAGAAGGTAGGTTAGTTACAAGAGAGTTTATTTTATTCAACAAACAACTCGCAGACATACAAGAGCGAGGCACTCTAGGAAAGTCGAGTGACTGGCCGATAAGGGCCGAGATAAACAATAAATAAAGGGGCAAGACCCCAAGTCGTTAAGAGAAAACAGAATGACTAATACCAAAGTAGTCATAATTAAATTGACCCTCGCAGAAGGCGACTAACCTAGCAAGAAAGTTAAATACAAGCAATATATATATATGTCTACACGACCTGGCGATGCCGACACTACATTGACATAAGTATGAAGTTTTATAATAGGCCGCCATTATAAGGCGCGGCAGAGAAAATGATTAACCTAAACCTAACCTGTTACAATAGTTCCTAATCAATTTAGTCCAATCTAAATTATTATTATTATAATGACCAATGTGCTGGGTGCACGGGCTCGCGCCCCCCGAGTTGAATAACAATTTAAAAAAATTTACAATCGTAACAAACCTTTAACCTTTAGCAACCAGAATAATTATTTTAAGTAAGTTACACGTTAACCAGAAATTATTAGCGCCCCAAGATGGCGACATGCTAAAGTTCCATTAGCGCCCTAAGATGGCGCCATGCCAAAGTTCCAACCCGTCCGTGAGGCGGACACAACGTTAAGTACCAAGAAAAAGCTAGAGCATAAACCATAATGGCCGACAGGCAAATCCTGCAGTCTCAGAGAAATATAGCTATTAGTAATCATGATTAATATTTAAAGTCAAAACTTAAATTTTGAACAATTTTAACCCAAACATAATTTAGAATACGTCGAACAGCAACCTACGTCTAAAACTAAGACAAGTGTCTCACCTAATCGAGTGCAGAGAAATGAGTGACATCACTACACAGTCCAGCCGTTATATACAGTACAAAGTCAATCACGTGTTCACAAACGGCGGGAACACACTGGGGTGAAGGGAGAGGGGTGTACGTCGCTTCGGGAGAAGTCTCGACGATTCTCGTGATAATTTCAAATCACGCGCCGGTGGATGAGTCTTGTTTCACTCGAGCACAACCGTCAGCGCATACGGGTTAGCGCATCTCGATGTTCTATTGTCCGAGTCTTGCTCTAATCGGGCCTCGAGCCACGGGTGGTCAGTAAGCCGCGTGATGTTGAGTGGAGTAGAGTGTGCGTGTTTCATGAAGTCGAGTTCCAGCCCAGTCAAAGGGGACCAGATCAGGTGAGCTAGATCGTCCATGATTGCATTATGTCTGTGACAACGTCACATCCTCCACTCCCGCCCTACCCCAAACTCTAAAAATTGGTTTTTGTAATGCCGTCTGTCTGTATATCTGTTTAACTCTAAAATTAAGCATAGTTTAATAAAGTGATAAAATAGAAAACAGTTAAATTTTTCAATATTGGCTCTAGCTATTTTGATTAAAATTCGTATCAACGCGATTATTAAGTTTATAAATATATTGGCTATTTTCATTTTACCATACAAATTATTTTTAGGGTACTTTAGAGAAGCGGAAATTTCTGTATCTCCGCAACTATTTGAGATACTAAATAACTTATTGCAAAATTGGACTAAAAATAAAAAAAATATTTGAAATATATCTTAGTAAAGCCAAAAGTTTCTGAAATATTGGCAAATATATTAATACAACTTTGTGTGCTTTAATTTTATATAGATACTGCTCAAGTTTTAACGTAATTATTATCTAATGCCACCGAGTAAGTAAAAATTAGTAATTCTCCCAGAAAGTTAATGTTCCTTTTCCTTTAACCTCTTAGGGGAAATATCTGTACAGCAATTATTTATCTCTATCGTTTTAGACTTAATAGTCTAAATGGTATAAATTTATAAATGATGAATTTAATAGCAATGCAATAACCATAATATATGCAAGCTCTAATAAAATGTCGCACATTTTAACCGGAAGTAGAAATTTTGGTACGAGGTGCTGGTCCTTGTGGACCCAATATCGATCTCTTTTTTTTTGTCTGAATATACAAATGACTTTAATTCTTTAAAATTAATACTATAAAATTTATAACTGGGAGTCAGTAAATAGTTTACGTAAGTATATCGCAATTTTTGCTTGGGTTCGTATATTACTTCGTGTCCCATATAGCCTATTACGAGTTTTGAGTAAATATCTCCAATTTTAAACAATGGAGTGAGAAAGTCCGTGAGGAGTTCCGTACCATTTATATCGTTAATGACCCGACCTATAGTAGTAGTGGTGACGTTTGTAGACGTAGGTATGGATAAGATTTCCTTACAAAATGTATCTTGGCCATGCTAAGAAAGTGAGAGGAAGGGGAAAAGGTCTTTTTTTTTTAAATCTTGTATGAATGTCTTAAGTACCAACCTAAATGTTGAGTTATTTACCAGTATAATAAAGAATGAGGGATACTCATCAGTTAGTTCATATTGATGTTATTGTTACACATAGACTTCTATCAGTAGAAAGTTTTTTTACTAACAATATTTTGGTGATTGTAGTAGTAGTTGTAGTAAAAGATCTGGGGCAGCATATCTAGTATGGACTGGACCTAAGGCCAAGAAAGCGCTAGGTGGTTTAGGCTCATGTAGACCAGCGCTAGGTATAGACGGGATGTGTACGATGGTTAAGATGCCCGATCAGATGAGATTACAGTAGTGTAGTCGTAGGTGGAGGAAAGGAATTGTAGGGGCAGGTCTAGGTAGGACTATATTACGAATCCTTTGGCTCCGATCTCCTAAGAGACCCCCAAAGGGGACTTTCCAACTACACCTCACATAGGCTTTTTTCAGCCTTTCGCAGTGCAACCACTGTTACCATCGGAGCGGAACCTTTGCATCGGACATGAACCAAAGTCCATGAGTGCTATTCCGGTTTACTCAGGCACCCTAAAATCCAGGCCCAGTCCTCCCATGCCAGACCTGCCTTGGGTTACTTGGGAAAATCCCCCGCCCTCCCTGGGACCGGATGAGGGTAGGAGTTGGCCCCTCCTAGGGATAGCCCAATCACGAGGGGGTCAGAAACTCATCCTCCGGACGGTTGCCTCCTCCGTTAAGCACTCAGCCCCCGTCTTTCACTCACCGCCCCAACCATGGCCTTCCGCCCCCTCAACACCTTCTCTCCGAGACCAACCGCCCGAAGTTGCCCAGCGGGGACCTCGTGGAGGTGTCCTGACCAGCTATCCCCGCTACACGGGTACGCACTACCAACCGCTTAGTGTATGTCCAGGAGCCCCGCTCCTCACACACAGATGACCTGTCGGGGTCTTAGCTATGCCAGCCAGTTCCGCGCACATTGCCCAGGGCCGCCCCGAGGAGGCGCCCCGACCGGATTTTCGGAGACTTGTCAGTACCGGGAGGCGGCAAAGACAGTCTAATGCACACTTATATGAAGCGTGCGTGGGCCCAGAGCGCGTTCCTGCCGCCGTACGTCGAGCAGGTGCCATACGCCTGAGCACCGTGACCCCCGGTTGAACTATATAAAGCAAATGGGTAAGGAGCTAGGGTGCCAGTCGTATGTGAAGCTGAAGAGATGGGCACAGGACCAGGACCGGTGGAGAGCTGCTGCCAACCAATCTCAGTGATGACAACCTAGGAAGAAGTGGTAGGTGTTATGGTGGTTATGCGACGATGGGAAACAGCCCATGTGTGTTGATTCAGGACTAAGCATTTAGAGAGGGAATATTTAGTTGTCCCTTAAGATCGTCGTGGACAGCCAGGTATTTGTGTATTTAGGCGATCATCATGCAGCTATTATTAATATTACTAATTTTTTTGAGGACTTGGAGACCGGTGAGGTCTCTACCGCATATAGATGAAAGCGCTGTAACTTATGACGCAGCGCCTAGTTGGGGGCTTTTTTTTTGCGGGGTATGTAAATAAAGGTTTTGGGCAACTATTAAAATATTTCACGTAGGGAGAGGGGAGACTACATGTTTGAGCTTATTGTTGTTATACTAGGGGGTGCTATTGTATCCTCTAAATTTAGGCTTGCTGGAGTAAATCTGTTTACATCAGTGAACTATATGATAAATACCTAGTGTATAACATATCTTCTTTCATGGTTTGCATGCAATTTAAGGGTTTTTAAGTTGCAGACTAAATCTTTATGAAGTAGTAGTGGGCAACCTGCAATGTAGACATAGTTTGTAAGCATGATAAGGTAGACATGGGAAGGAGTTGGGGAACGTAGATAGTAGTGACTTATTTATATGTGTGTAGTATGTTAGCAGCTTGAATGTGAAAGGCTCGGTGAGGTGCAATATAGACGAACGTCAGTCTCTGGTGAGATATTGCCGTGAAAAGGGTGATTTGAGGGTCATAACATAGTTTAAGCCTGTTGAAAGTAATTTAAAAAAAGATATGTTCTAAAAAGGGCACCTTTCACCAATCATCAAGTGTAATGGAATACCAATAGTGTAATAAGAAAGCGTTTGCTCAGGTATAAGTGCTGACCTTTTAGAAAGAAATGGCTACTGCAATTGTAGCCTTTAGTGAGATGGACTAGCAGTTTGATAGTATTCAAATAACGTCGTGTGTGAACTTTGCTACTAACCATCCTTCACAATTACTTTAGTTATTTTACACCTATTGGTTTGAATTACGATGATTAATTTGATGGTTTGAGGCAAATCGACAGTTAGTCTTTTGACGTGTGTGATAGGGTTTAACTTCTCCCTTTCCTTTTTAAATGGGAGGATTTGGATGTAGATGATATTAAACTGGCACTGACGTTACCTCACAATGAAAGCAAGAATGCAAAATTGGCTGGCAGTATGAAATATAAGTTCTTAGTTCAAGAAAAGAGACGGACATATTGAATGCATCAAGTTGTAAAACAATATCTCAGAACCCCTTAACAATCTATTTTATCGTACAATACTGATTTCTACATATTGGACCACAAAGGTATTGATTGAGCTATCGATTAAAAAGAAAATTACATGGTATACAATTAAATACACCTAATGATTTATTTGATAATTTTCTAACCTATGTTGTCATCCTTGTCGGTCAGGTCATGATCTTGAGAATCAACTATACCATCTCCATCAGTGTCCACGTGGTCAGGATCTTTTGTGTCAGGAATACCATCTCCATCATCGTCGAGATCATCTGTATTGAGGATTCCATCTCCATCGACATCTGTATCTCGAGCATCAGGTATACCATCTCCATCTGTGTCTCTATGGTCAAGATCTTTGTCATCATCAATACCATCTCCATCATCATCTAGATCTACTGAATCAATAATTCCATCACCATCGTCGTCATTATCAACATTGTCTGGAAGGCCATCTCCATCAGTGTCTCTCTGGTCAGGATCTTGCACATCAGGAATTCCATCTCCATCATCATCAAAATCATCTGCATCTAAAATGCCATCATTATCATCATCACTGTCTAAAGCGTCCGGTATGCCATCCCCATCACTATCTCGTTGATCAGGATCTTGTGAGTCAGGAATACCATCTCCGTCATCATCGGGGTCTACTACATCAAGGAGTCCATCCCCATCATCATCAGTATCAACAGTATCAACGAGTCCATCTCCATCAGTATCGCTATGATCAGGATCTTGTGCATCAGGAATACCATCTCCATCATCATCATTATCTAAAGCATCAGGTATGCCATCTCCATCATCATCAGTATCTATAGCATCAGGTATGCCATCCCCATCTGTGTCCCTTTGGTCAAGATCTAGTATGTCAGGAATTCCATCTCCATCGTCATCTAAGTCTTTATCATCGGTAATTCCATCTCCGTCATCATCAGTATCTATAGCATCGGGGATTCCATCATTGTCAGTATCTTTTTGATCAGGATCCTGTGTATCAACAATTCCATCTCCATCGTCATCTAAGTCTTTTTCATCAGGAATCCCATCTCCATCATCATCATTATCTATAGCATCGGAATTCCATCGTTGTCAGTATCTTTTGATCAGGATCTTGTTCATCAGAATTCCATCTCCATCGTCATCTAAATCTTTATCATCAGGTATTCCATCTCCGTCATCATCAGTATCAATAGCATCAGGATTCCATCATTATCAGTATCCTTTTGATCAGGATCCTGTGAATCAGGAATTCCATCTCCATCGTCGTCTAAATCTTTATCATCAGTAATTCCATCTCCATCATCATCAGTATCTATAGCATCAGGGATTCCATCATTGTCAGTATCCTTTTGATCAGGATCCTGTGAATCAGGAATTCCATCTCCATCGTCGTCTAAATCCTTATCATCAGTAATTCCATCTCCATCATCATCAGTATCAATAGCATCAGGAATTCCATCATTATCAGTATCCTTTTGATCAGGATCCTGTGAATCAGGAATTCCATCTCCATCGTCATCTAAATCTTTATCATCAGTAATTCCATCTCCATCATCATCAGTATCTATAGCATCAGGGATTCCATCATTGTCAGTATCTTTGTGGTCAGGATCTTGTGCATCAAGAATCCCATCTCCATCATCATCTAGGTCTTTATCGTCGGGAATTCCATCCCCATCATCATCATTATCTTTTGCGTCAGGAATACCATCTTTATCAGTGTCCTTAAAGTCAGGATCATTTGCATCATCAATGCCATCTCCATCTGTGTCTTTGGTGAAAACAGGAAAATTGAAAAGTAAAACGACCAATAGCAATGCAAGCCATATCCTCATTCCGTCTGGAACAGAAAAGCAAGAGATATATAATTAATTATGAGCTACGTACGTTCTTAGTATTTTCTATCCTTTTTTACCACGTGAGACCCACTTTGGTGACCAGATGGTCTAAAGCACTACCCTCGCAAAAGAATATACAGCTGATGACCGGGAGATCATGGTTCGATCCCGGTCAGGTGTACTGAAGGAGGTTTTTCCTAAATCGTTTTCCACGCGCTTTCTTTCCTCGTAAATGAGAGTATACCTCCTCTAAATCCAATCTGCCCCCTCTTTATCCCATTAGCGTAATTAGTACATAAGCGTATGTATGACCCGAATGGGTAGTAAGACGCGGTGCTAAAAAAGTATATTACAAACTAAAAGGAGCCAGAAGGAATGAATAGTAAGCATAGTACAGGGTGGCCCACGGAAAAGTAGCTCGCCTCCTATATCCAGAAGGCACCTCACTCTGATTTGGAGGAGGTCAATCCCCTTCCAACTATATTGTGACTTGAGAATGAGTCAATAATGCTGTAGACAAGTGGTGGAAGAGGGTTGGCCTCCAATTTAGAGTGAGGAGCCTGCTGGATATAGGAGGCGGGCTACTTTGCCGTGGGCCACTCTGTAGTATGAAACAATAAAAATTATAATTATCCGTAATTTTGATTGTAAGTATCAGGAAAATAAAATAAAAACATTAATAATAATAGATTAATAATAAAGCAGTAAATTGAAACAATTTCAATATAATGCAGCTTGGCACCTCAGGACCCGATGTTCAAGGGTTCAAACCCAGCCTAAGTTGGTGGATTTTTTTTAGCAATAAAAATCCATTGCACAACTTTCTTAGAAAGGGGGAACGTTGGTCCAATGTCTTTTATGACATGTAAAAGATCCCTAGAAGATGTAAAATTATTTTACAGTAAAATTGGTAAGATCCTTCTCACTCTCTCATAGAATTCCAGTGTGGAAATTCATGGGAAACCACCACGCTTTCTGAACTTCCCTAGCACCTGTGATTTCTTCTACCAGATGTTGTGGACAGCACTAGCCAGCTTAAGGGCTGAGTGCATGTCCAGGGGCCTTAGTTTTGAAACTTGCGAGTAGCGAGTCGCTAGCGGATTACTCGATACTCGCTTGTAATCTCGCAAATACCTAGTTTTGAAACTTCAGCGCTGCGAAAACTGACGTCACACGATCGAATAGCGAGCGGATTCTACTCGCCAGCCTCACACCGTGCGAGACAGGCCTTGTCTATCGAATAGGCAATAAAATAACAAAATGGATGCCATCCCCCTCTTCGGTTGCAGCTTTCCGAGAGTGATTTTGTTGAAATAAACCTATCACTGTACAAAATAGGTTTACAGAAGAAAAGAATATGATTGCTTTGTACACTTTATACAATCCTTCAATACAAATATATGTTTGGGTGAAAACCAAACTATATATTCTAATTTTTTCAAATTCCTCAATGGTCAATTTGGGTGAGTCGGTAACGTGACCGTCTCGTGATCTAAGGTTCGCGTGTTCAAATCCTTAAAAAAAAATTATTTTTTTTTAATTTATCAGACTTTAAACTTTAATTTTAAATGATCGTATTAGTAAGCATATAATATGTTTTAAATATATTTTATAGAAATACACAAGGTATTTGAGCCTAAGTAGACTAACATAACAGTCGTTAAAAATAAATTAAAAAAGCTAGGCCTACATTAATTTTGAAATTTTGTATGTAGGTGATTATTTAAAAATTAAATAATGGGTTTTATGACATAAAATTGTACACATTCTAAAATAAGGCTTGTACACATTTTAAAATAAGGCTAAGTAAGCTAATTATTATTCGCATAGTAAAATTTTTTAGGGTATATTTATGTTTTAAAAATAGTTGCGAAAATAAAAAAATATATTACTGAATTCTAATTACGAAAACGTGATTTAAATTCAGATAAAAATTAAAATATTTTACCTAGGTTGGGATTGAACTCGTGGGAGTACGAATTCGGGTCAAGCGCGCTACCAAATGTGCTAAATTGGATTATTCCATAGAGGCGGTTTTTATTTTACTTATATAACTTTGAGAAAATTTTGAGTTAACACGTTTAGATGTATACAATTGGAAGATGGTTTCCCAATGAAACTAAACTAACCGTTGTATATGATGTAATCAATACAATAATAATGTTTACTTTCAGTTACGTATCTTGTATAATGACGTGTTGTGGCATACCATCGCCCCAACCCTTTGACACGTCATGGTTTTACAGTGTTGTCAGATTTAAAATTCAGTCGCTAGCGAGTAAGCCGTATTCGATAGTAGATCAACTCGCAGCACGAAAGAAGCATTTCAAGACTAGCACTTTTAGCATTCAGCCTCCGACTAGCGAGACAGCAACTGGCGAGTTCATTCGGTAGCGAGTCTACCCGCAGGTTTCAAAACTAGGGGCCCAGCTCTGGATGGATGAGAAGCACATCAAACCAACGTTTGGGTTAAAAACTCACCATTGTCAGAATAAGTAGTTACTTTATAGTAAAAACAAGCAGAAACTAACAGCCAATTTAATTGTAGGGACGACTCAAGAACAAGCAAGAATGAGTAGTAATTTTCATATTATTTAGTAATAAAAAGGAAGTAAGACCTATAACTCTAATATTGTGTACGAGGAATGTGTAGTAATTATAATAGTCTGTAGCAGAAATGAACAGTAATTCTAAAAGTGTGAAACAGGAATCTGTAGTAAATAGTAATTCTAATAATGTGTAGCGGAAGTGAACAATACTTATGATAGTATTGTAATCTTCCTGTTTTAACAACTTTTATTTTTCAAACTACCATAATGTATTTACTTGTATTTTCAATTATTTAATTTATTTTTTAAAGCCAATGTAACTTTCATCTCGTTGTTAAGATGAAGTGAGACTACGCCGGGCTCATGTGTCATCAGATCAGCACCTATTTTAACTAGTGTTTTTCTTGATGTATGGACGAGACTTTTTTTTATGTATGATCCGTGAAAGGTCATAGCTATTGTGCACAGCTCACTGCTCGTTACTTTAATTAAATTGTGGATTAAAGTTGTTCTTGTAATTTGTGAACATCATTATATGTAGTTTGATAACTGTTATATGCTGTTAGATGTAGCGGGTAGAGAAGAAGAGATTGTTCCAATAGGTAATTAGCTAATCATGTTCAAACTAAGTGTCAATATAGGCCTAGTTAAACCGAAGTCGTTTTAGTTTGAAAATCGTACTGCCCAAACATGGCATGAATGGAAGCAAGGATTTAAAATATTCTTGAGAGTGAGTGAATTAAAGGTCGGAGATGATAAACTAAAGCTGAATGTTTCTAAATGTTGTTGGGAAATAAGGTTATTGCTTGTTTAATTATTTTAGGTTGGATGAAGATAGTACTGCTTAAGATTAGGCCTGCGCTATAAATAAGTTTTATGGACACTGCTCACCACCAGTCAATATAGTCATGGAACGTAACAAATTGCTCAATATAAAACAGGTGGAAGGCCGATTCTTAGGGGAATTCTCGACACACTCACGTCTAGGCGTACAATTGTGGTAAAATAACCGATTCGATAATCAGAGACCAAATTATTATTCATATCTTTGATAACCGCCCACGATCTAGAGCCGTTATTTCGAGAAATATATATTAAATTTAACTAATTATTTCCTCCTCTGTTGCAGAGACCGTGCAAGCAAAAATTAAAGATAGTAAGTTCAATTCCTACAACAATCAACATTACCCTCATAATGCCCCGGCAGGTTCATTAAAAAGATTTGACTGCAATGACTTTTAGCATACAATACGTTCGTACCCAGCGTTAAGAAAAAAAGGGTCAGATGTCAATAATTGAACCACTTTGCAAAATACTGCCCTCTCATTAAAAACAGCCACACTCTCAAAGTTGATTAATCTGACTTCCGTAGTACCAGTGATCAGATACCAACTGATGTGCTCAGTAACGTGGATGAGAACATTGATCCAGAATCGTTTGCCATCTATTTCAATTATCTATTGGTAGATATTCATCAGTCAACAGTGGACAACGTTGAGTTTGACAGCAACACTCGCTCGAACCTCTATACATAAAAAGCCAAGGTAGTGTTTAAGGTAAATTGTGGTGCCTCATAAATATTCTACCTCTAAGCGAATTCAATAGAAATAGTGGTCAGAAAAGTCCACTTAATGCTTCAAATGTCACTCTAAAAATCTTAGGGAACTCGAATATTTAGAACTTTTACTAAGGGGACTGCTAAACTTGGTAGTTGCTGATGTTGAAGCTGTCCCAATTTATTGAATAGCTACATCTATAAATCAGGGTCTCGTACAAAGACTAGTTCCAGTCGATAGTGGCGGATTTAAAATGTTTGCACCCCTAGGCCCCCCCTTTTTTTTTCAAGGGTTTTAGGAGGTTTCAGAGGATATAGTTGTGTGTGGGGGGATGGGAGGGAGGAGGGGTCGGAATTTAGTATTCGAGAAAAGATTTCAATGAAATAAAATCAGGCATGTACACTCCATAAACCTAATTATTAAAAACAAAATATTAAAATAATGTTATCCAAAATGTGCCGCCCCCTAAAGCCATCGCCCTTAGGCCCATGCCTAGTGGGCCTATAGTGTAAATCCGCTTATGCCAGTCGAGTCTCTACGTAGGCAGGAGATTAAGCAGATAATTAACCAGCACAATGACCCCTGAAAATGGTTGGGTTGCATCACAGGTAGATATCACATTAACTTGACACATAATAACAACAACCCAGTGATTTATTATTCTCGGAGGATTAATCTATCTTTGCATGACCGTCTGAGAGTTAAGATTATAAGAATGAAAACAAGGCCACTGGGCCTTCAAGGTGGGTAAATATAATGGTCATAATGGAAAAGACAAATGGAGCCCTTCACTTAAGTTTGAACCCGAAGGACCTCAACAAAACCCTTCAAATAGAACACGCTCTCATTCCATTCCCTGATGAACTTCTGGCTGGACTCAATAAATAAAAAGTTTTCTCTGTTGTTGACACGATAAATGGGTTTTGGCACACTATCCTGGGCGAGCCAAGCGCTGAACTTTGCACCTTATCGACACCTTTCAACGAACTTATAAATTCGAGCGTATGCCTTTTGGTCTGTCAACTGCACCAGAGGTCTTCACAAAAAAAGTTGCAGGAAATGTTCACGGGATTAAAAGGGGTGACTATATACTTTGATGATGCCATCATTTCATGAAAATACGCCATGAATATGTAAGAATTCTTTGACAGGGTGTGACAGAATGGAATCCAATTTAATCCAGATAAATCAGAGTGTTTACAGAAAAAGATTGAATTTATTGGGTTAAGGGTTTTGAAAACGGACTTTGAAGTAACTGATAGGCCCAACCAGTTAAATGAAATCCTTCTATGTCCACAATAAAAAAAGAGTTTCTCCATTTTCTCGAACTTACCAAATTTGTGAATAGATTTAATCCACATGCCTCAGAATTAACAGCTTCTCTTAAAGAATTGATAAAAAAAATCCCTTATTTGGGAAACCAAACATGAAAATGAATTCATCTTGATTACATTCACTATTGTCATTCTTTGATCACTGGCTGCCAAATACCCTACAGTGTGACACGTCAAGTTACGGGTTGGGAGCGTGTATGCTACAAAATGGTCGACCTATGGCTTATGCTTCAAGATCCATTACAAGGCGTGAACAAAATTATTCACAAACAAAAAGAAACAATAGCCATATTGTATGCCCGTGAAAAATTTAACTACTAAGTGTACTGGTGTTCTCTCAAGGCGGAATCCGATAACAAAAACCTGGTGTCAATTTTTCAAAGCGAAATGTGTAAAATTCCTTCAAAGACTTCCTTCGGCTTCGTTTACAGGCCTTGATGAGAGTTACACTCCATGCAAGCAACTTATTCTGGCAGATTTACTGTCTCACAGACTAGGCGATGCTCAAAAGCACTTGACCATTGTCAGTGAACACCTCAATGAAGTTAAGTTTATTCCTTCGGTTTCCTCGATCTCCAAAAAATGTCTTTACTGCCTTAAATAAGAGTAAAAAATGATCCCATGTGGGCTTAGTTCAGAAGGTAATCACCAGAAACTGGACCAAAAGTGTTTTGGATGAACTGAACCCATATTTTCCAATATTCCACTTAATTTATGAAGATACGGGGATTCTGCTAGTGCAAGATAAATTATATTACCTCGTAATCTACAAAGGAAAGTACATAAAGAAATTCATAACAATGGTTACCTGTGCATCGATAAATACAAGGTCAAAGCAAGACAGTTTTTCTATTGGCCTAACTTGGCATGGCAATGTCTCTACCAATCCCAGTCACTTAGAAAGTTACGTGGACCTATCCCATTCAAGTAGCCGGTCCAGGCTGGATTTCACCCGCTCAACTCACATCAACATCAGTTGTGTAGTAACGGCCGGGTGTACAACAAAACAATAGAACTATGACTGTATCGTCTGTTTTATAAAAAAACCCTGCTTGAGAGCTCGAGCTCTCTCCTAGTTCTGGTTTGTGCGCAGGCGCAAGAACTAAGTAGTAATGGGTCGCTCGTGAGCGAGTCATTCAAATTGAACAACTCTTGAACGAGAGCTGTGAACGAACGTTTCTCACTACGCGAGCGATAAGTTCACGCCGCCACAACACACTACATCAAGCATCTGATACATTGACAAATAGAATTGAATACAGGTGGACCGTGTCGCTCTGCCTTTACACAAATGCAGGTATATTTTATATCTTCCTCGGCCCAGTTATTACTTAAGAATTTATGCAGTTATACATTATTTCGTCAAAATATAGTTGCGAACATATAATTATTTTTTGTGTTATAAGGGGCTTGAGGAATAAAACTGTTGTTTTCACTTTATACGTGGGTAGCAATCTACCGTCACAATGCATTGTATACTTGCATCGATGGTCACATGGTGTAAGATGTCACTAGACGGCCAATGACAAAGTGATCCACGTTTGATTTTCTCACAATCAAATTTGCATGCTAGCATCGATGGTCACATGGTCTAAGGCGTCACTATACGGCCGATGACAGGGTGATCGACGTTTGATTTTCTCACTACAATCAAATGCGGGTACACATTCTACCTGGTCTAGAAAAATCTTGTCGACCAGCAAAACCACCTTTTTTCTCACTCTTGCAAATGTGGTGTGCATTCATTGGTATGCCCCCGGTCGATGGTCGCGTGGTCTAAGGCGTCACTACGGTCTATGACGGGGGAGCACGTTTAATTCCGTACTGAGACCGTGTATCTAAGCTTGGGCCAGTGAAACTCGGGAGCAATGGACGAACGCACAACTACTTGATTTTTAGTTGTTTATTTCTAGTCAATTTGAAACTATCTTCTAAATACTCTTTAAAATTAGTACCGCTGCAAACTATTCCAGAAATTGATTATTGATTCCTCTACACCTATACTTCAGGGTGTAAGTAAACTTTTAAGTGTGTGCAAATAAATATTTTCGCTTTATACGAGAGAGACAACTTTATATTTGCCAAAGGTCCCAAGTTTGAATCCGTGTAAATCAAAAGCTTTGGCTATTTCTACCGTAGTTCGAGTTTATACCAAAAGATCTCTGTAGCTTCTAGAAACAGGTTTTGATAGCGTTGGCATCTCTAAATCATCGGCAAGCGGCCTTGGGGGTTGTGGGCACACGGTAGAGAGAACAAAATATATAAAGTTATACTTTTGCGCCCAACATTAACGTACAAACTTTTACGCCGTATCTGGACTTGCCGTTTAGGGGGCGATGTTGGAATCAATTCCCTGCCGGTATACGGTTGGTGGAACACCGAGTGCGTGTGACTTACTCGGCTAGTTATGGCAGGGGTTTGAATCCCCGCTGAAGTGTATGGTTTCCCTCTTCCGCCTTACTCCTTCCTGTTCAAATCTCAGTTGCATGAACTAGGGTGTTTTTCTACACTCCCTCCACGCAAATGCTGGAAACAAGAAATTACAAGTACCAACGTGTTTGGAACAAGAACTAACAAGTTTGGAACACGGGAAAGTGATCGGGAGGAGGGCGGGAGGGAAGGGTGGAGAATGGAGTTCAAATCTCGCTCGGGTGAACTAGGGTAGTTTTCTACACTCCCTCCGTGCAAATCTGATACACATCTCGCCTGGAGTTCGAGGTTTGACACCCGTTAAAGAGGCCCTTCAACTTAATTATCAGCGTGGTCATCCCAAATAATAATCTTAGAGGCCAATTTTTGTTCATCGAGAAAATAATTTACGTTTGATTTATTTTAGCCCCCACGTCTTCCTTCTGTCTGTTTGAAACCGCTCTTGGCATGTATAGTATTTTCTTGGTCAGGGTTCAATTCTAGGGCGGGTAGACCGAAGGTGTTTTTCCGCACACTTCGTGAAAATGTGGGTACATTTCCTATTAATGCGGATAACCCACACGTTTTGAAGTAAGGGTACGTGTCACTCATATAGTTATGGCAGGGGATGTCGTGGGTTCGAATCTCGCTCGGGTGAATTAGGGTGGTTTTCTATTCTTCCTCACTCCACGTAAATGCTGGAACATTTCTACCTTACTCCTCCGGTCCATGACGGATAACTACCCCCACGAATATCGATGGACGATTCCAAACAATCATTTTAGTAGTCTTTTGTGGTTGGGGATAGAGGCCCCTAACTGAGGATTCCGAGGCCCATGATTGTGCATAGTTAGAGCTGTGTCAATGCTCTCTAGTTGTGACATCACCGGGGAAAAAACCAATTACCCCATAGGGGGAGGGGGTTGCAACACATACCTCTAAGGTACGGCCAGACTGAGCGCGCGAGCGACTAAAATATAAAATAGAACACATTGGTTGTAATGGGGGTGGCCACACTGGAGCGAGCGCGCGCGCTTGTAAGATAGAACTGGTTCTATTTTTCAAGTGCGCGCACTCGACCGGTACAGTCTAGTTTACAGGCGCTAAGCAATATTATTGTATGTTAGTTCATTGAGTGCTGGGGAAACTTCTCATTTTGACATGATATTTAACTTTTTTCTATCAGTGATAAGTTTAACACACTTGCTATTAATGGCCTAATTTAATTGGTAAGACCATAAATAATATAATGTATATATGTAAACCAATATGTTAAAATACTTCAATATTATAATCAAAGTAGGCCTTTACAAATAAGAATCACCATTAGTTTGGAGAGAGTATGAAAAAACCACAACAATAAATAAGTTTTAAAAATCACCTTCAGTTCACACAATATTTTCTGTAAGAATTTTCGAGGAGCAGAGATGTACCAAGTGTCTTTGACAGAGACATCTTCTCTAATGAACTAGGATCTGCTAATTACGCGCTCGCTCGCTTGTCAGTCTGGCCGAACCCTAAAGGTAGTGAGGGGAAATGAAAGGGGGTCTGGCGACTGCTAGCTACTCGGCGGCCCACACTCATCTCTAAGCGACCGGCCCGACAAGATGCTAACGATGTCTCGCCCCTTACGCACTCTGCACCCGGTCAGTTGTTCAGCTCCCGGACAAAGAGGATGTTCACTAGTGATGCGGACCGCATGCCAATAAAAAAACGTCAAAGCCTCGTCCTAATCCTAATGAATGAATAAAAACCCTTTAATTTCAAATAAAAAAGCTAGGAGTATACATAAAAAACCAAGAAATTAAAAGTACCAACATGTCTGGAAAGTGGGTCAGGAGGAGGGGGTCAGTAGGGGAGGGGGAAAACCAACAGTCAATCAGAGAGCGAAAACAACATTGCGTAATTCATCGCACAATAACACTTCTCACCGTCAAGTGCAAGGTCAAACTGGGCCAGGTGGGCGTCCCGGTAGTTAGGTAATACAGTTGGGACTATATGTCACATCGTAGTGTGGTGGCCTGGATTTTGCATGAAAAACAGTATAATGGGACCATTCAAACTGTTATACTAATATTGTAGATACTTATCTCAACCAATGGGCTTTCGTGTCAGGTTGGCTTAGTGGGTTGGGTAGGCAGTGGCAAATATTTTGGGGTTCATTTTGATCTTGTTTAGTGATATAGATCAATTGATCTACGTGTGTATAAATGTGATGTAGGTTTTAGAACTAGATGAAATAGTTTAGAGAAAGATTTTAATTCTATCAATATCCCTACTCAGCAGTTCCGTTCCCTGACCTATTTTCGGTGTTATAACTCTAACTAGTGTCGAACACACGACCACCCAGCGTTGTGAGGTTGTTTTCCAACTAAGACTTTCAAGATGGGTTGAGGCGTCCTCCTCCGTACTGAGTAGAGACTAAAACTGTAGGATATTCTCCCCACAAGTTGCTGTAACTTCTCCTCAAAAGGTCAAAAACTCGCTGTTATACACCAAAAGAGGAGTTACTAGTTTTGCTAACTCGTAACTGCTGACTCAGAACAATTGATAGTGTGAGTGCTTAGATTTACGTTATCTTTGTATGTTATATATTACCCAAGGCTGCAAGCTAAGACACAGTAAAATAAATTTGAATTTGAAAATGAGTTTTCTATGTGTTTTAATTATTTAACTTATTTTAATTTCACTGTTGTCAAGTAAACAAAGCATAAAATCACACTCTCACTGGTTTGAGCGTATCAGTATTTCCGATATAGCGGTTAATGGCCAAGTGAGTAGCGTTAATATTTGCTAAGTTATGGGACTTAAAATGAACTTGATATTTATGATAATAGCTCAAACAAAAAGAAAAGAATTAAATAAAAAGCTTAAATAATAGAGCGATGACCACAATTTGCCTGAGATAAATGTTCGTCACCATTTTTAAGGGGTATTATTGATGGATTAAATGTTTAGCGACCACTGGTTCCATTTTCTGTGCTGCGAATGTTTCGTCTCGCCATGCAAATCGTGACATCTAGGCAAAATTGGGGCCCCAAAATGTCGGCTAGGGAGAAACAAAACTTGATGAGACTGGCGCCTTAGTCAACGTGCACACATGTGCTGCAAACAAACTAAAAATTATCCTCCGGTACAAAAATATTTTCTTGAAAATCACCAGAACGATGTTATTATTACTATTATCACAGCGTCTGACTATCATTTAATGTTATACAGTATACACATATATGCTAGTTACTATAATGGGGTGGAGATGAGGAAGAAAGGATTCTAAGGGTAATGTACCAACATTTTCGTGAAAGAAAATTGGGAACCCATTTTGGGGAAAAAAAAACCCTCAGTGAACCAGATCGGGATTTGAACTTTGATCTCCCCGTCATCAGCTGGACAGTCTAACATGAAAGTGACGCCTTAGACCATTTGCCACTAAAGTCATTCTGAACGATATTGATTAAGTTTAGTTAATTGGTGGAGTTGTTCGAAATATATCAATATTTCAGAAAAAACAATACGTTGTCCATCAGATGGTATTCTCACTACAAGCTTATAAGCTACAAGCAGAGATTTTTTTGGTCAATGTTACCTTATTGTGTGCATCGTGTCTTGCTACCCGTTCGGAATATACAAATATTTAAGCTATTGGGGTTGGTGTGAGAAAGTTTAGAATTCAGGATAAAGATTCCCATATTTTCGTGGAGGAAAAATGTGAAACAATTTAGTAAAATAATCCTGTTTGGATTTGAGCCCTGACCTCCCCGTCACTGGCAACGAGGATAATGTTGACATTATCCACTCGCACTTGGATAATTTAAAATTCTAGGATTGAGGCTAGGTTAGTTAGACTAGGTTAGGTTAGGTTATTGGCAAAGAAAGCATCGAAATGAGGCATTTGTTATTGCAGTGCCATGATCCAATTTCAGGTCTCAGATCGAAATAACGTTCCAAAATATAATCCTTATAGAAATGTTTTGTTTTATAAATATTGTTCAACGTTATTCAAATCTTGCTGGCTAATGATGATAAGTTCAAAAAAATTAGATAAATTACTTTATATTTCTGGCTTTATTCCCGACATTTTGAGAATGTTAACATCTCCTGGCTAATCTTGACCTGATCCAGATTTCGCACTATCCGTAGCATATATAACTTAATATACATATATGTGTATAGCTAGGCCCAGTGGCGGCTCGTAGCTAAAATTAGTGGGGGTGCTGCTCCAGAAAATGTTTAGCCTTTGTTTTGAAATTGTGTAAAAGGAAAAACACCTGTATAAAAAGAAAATTTATTCAGGAACTTGATAAAATCTTATCAAAAAAACCAAACTTTTTTACTTACTTTAACTTAAATTGTTACAGTTCAAGCTTGATCTAGTCATTTAAAAATGAAATCCATTCTTCTTGTTTTAATTTGCGCAAAAAGTTCAATAATTTTCTCCTTGATCTCTGGATGACAATTGAGGAAATTTTTCTCCATTGAAAGTACTGCAAGCGCATTTAGTCTTTCTGTTAAATAAAAGAACCGAAAAAAAATGAATCAAATAAAATAGCTGGAAGCAGAATAATAATATAATTCTACACTCTTCTACACTTTATTACATTCAAGAATATGGTACATGGTTTTTAAGCAAAACACACCCTGAGTAAAAAAAATCTTCCTTCCACCATCACTCTAGAACCGGCACTGCGAGAGCAACAGTGCTCTCTCTCTACCTGGCAGCCCCGCCTTCCTTCCCACCCCCCTCTTATGAGTGCATGCTCATAACAGTCAAACACCACGTCGCTGGCACTGTGAAGCGCACAGTTCCATACAAGTATTGTTGTATCTTTTTCATAAATTGGGGGATGGTTACTGAAGTACTGACATTAAGCTTGAGGAATATATATTGTACTACAAAAATAAAGAAATAACTAAAGAAAAAAGGACTCATAATATTAAATGTTATCGATAATATCCAGTGGAAATAGGGGGTGCTGCAGTTCCACAGTGCCTATACACGAGCCACCAGTTGCTAGGCCTATATTCATCTGATGCCTTAGTTAGGTAAGAATAATTCGACTAAAGAGTCAAACATAAAATGACATTTTTTTTTCTAAAATTTGTTTTATTGTTTTGATTATATTTAATTAATTTATGGAAATAAAAATCAACAAGATAATGCATAGTGCTTGTGTCCATAATAATTACTGAGTTATAATGTTAGCAATTATTTATTTATCTTAATAGCACAAATCGCTAACAACAATTTTGTGTTTTCTTGATGTGAACGAATAGGTAGAAATTGGACTGTATTCTCAAACATGAGTTTTGATTGTATAAACACAGTAGCTAAATATTAGTCAAAGTAATATTATTGAAACTAAGTTTCGTCTAAAATAAAGGTAGTTTAATGTATTTCGTATAACTTCTTATAGGGTCATTATTTAAAAGTATTTGATATCTTGCTATAACCCTTAGATTTATGAGTTTTCGGGGATCCCCGATTTGAATTCTCACTCATCTATTAATGCGATTTGTTCTTTATAGACCCTTGGAACATTATTCACAGCTGAATCTAAGATATGACTCTTAATCTTTCTTTGGAATAAAATAAAATATATTATGTCAAAAAGGAACATCTCTCCATATGAATTATTATAAACCACAGATATAGATAATAATTGATTTTAGAAGTGTTAGGCCTACATCAAATGAAAGGTATTTTTATTCTACGTATCATATTTGTGTGTCTCAAACACAGCTGTGTACACATCGCCACATACATAGACTAGTAAAATGGCCTCTAACCACCTCCTCCACTACAACAAACCCACATGTCACGTTACCCGTATCGGTGGGCACGCGGTCTAAATGTCAAGCTCATTTACTCTGGTTTGACTGTTGCGGGTCAGCTGATCAGAGCCGGTGTAAGCGGAAAACATTAGTCCAGGATATTATTAGTCTGAATGCAAGAAGGACTCTAGTACAGCATCGGCACGCCCTCAAAGAGAACGGCATCTCTTTGACACTCAACAGCGTCTAATAATCTCAATGTTGACTAGGAAATTCGTGTCCAAGGATATTAGTGATATACCCTGATTTTAACATTGTTTTAGTAACTTTAGTAACTATCTTGTACTGTTCTTCTTACTGAAATCATACTAAACTTTATTCAACCCCTCGCACGTTAGTTATTTACCAGCACATCAACACCAGCATTTTTTAAATCCTATATTAAAAAGGAAAAAAGAAATACAATTAATTAGCATATTATTATGCCAAAAACCTTTGAATATTAAGATGGACCTATATTAAATACTGGTTTGAGTAGTGGCATATCCAGATATTTGACACCTAACATAACATATTATTATTATTATTATTATTGTCTTTATTTACATGTCGAAATTAAGGCATAAGCCTTCTCTTAAATTTAACCATGTCTAAAGTTAACATTACACTGCATTAACAATATATATGCAATATATATGCACTCAAATTAATAAACGTCCAAAAGATACACTAACAAATGAGTTCTGATTTGTTCTGAGGTGTGACTTTTGTCCACCACACCCACACCCACACACCCACACCCACACTCACACACACACCCACACACACACCCACACCCACACACACACACACACCCCACAACACACACCCACACACACACACACCCACACACACACACACACTTTCTAAAGGTGGCATTAACAAAGAAATATTACCTAAAAATGTCCTAGTCTAAATTTATCCTGCCCCACCGGCGACAGAAATCTTGGGGCTTGGTACGCTGAGAATTTTGGGGCCCCTACCACTCTCCCACCCGCTTAATATATTTGCAGGGGCAGAATTAAAGATATTTTGTTAAAAAATCGTTAAATATTAGTTGTATTATGTTTGATAGCTGATACATCTAGTAGTTGACTAATTAATAATGACAATTTTATGTATAGCATACTATAATAATCTTCTTACTTTAATTGCAGCACAGTCTTTAATTATTATTATTATTATTATTATTATTATTATTATTATTATTATTATTATTATTTTTACTATTATTATTATTATTATTATTATTATTATTATTATTACTATTTATTATTTAGCACGGCGTCTTACTACCCGTTCGAGATATACGCTTATGTACTAATTAGGTGAATGGGATAGGAATTGGGAAGGTTGAATTTAGAAGAAGTGAACCCGCATTTACGTGGAAGGAAAGTGGAAAACCATTTAGGAAAAAACCACCCCCAGTTAATCTGACCGAGATTCGAACCTCAACTTTGCCGTCCTTGGCTCAACACGAAACTAGTGCAACTACGCCACCGAGACGGGTATAAAGGCGATACTGCGTGATGTGTTGTGTTCTATAGAGAGTAAGATGGTCTTGTAGCATTGTAGCCCGCATGTGATCGTAGTAAGCTCGATACTGCGTGATGTGTTGTGTTCTATAGAGAGTAAGATGGTCTTGTAGCATTGTAGCCCGCATGTGATCATAGTAAGCTCGATACTGCGTGATGTGTTGTGTTCTATAGAGAGTAAGATGGTCTTGTAGCATTGTAGCCCGCATGTGATCGTAGTAAGCTCGATACTGCGTGATGTGTTGTGTTCTATAGAGAGTAAGATGGTCTTGTAGCATTGTAGCCCGCATGTGATCATAGTAAGCTCGATACTGCGTGATGTGTTGTGTTCTATAGAGAGTAAGATGGTCTTGTAGCATTGTAGCCCACATGTGATCATAGTAAGCTCGATACTGCGTGATGTGTTGTGTTCTATAGAGAGTAAGATGGTCTTGTAGCATTGTAGCCCGCATGTGATCATAGTAAGCTCGATACTGCGTGATGTGTTGTGTTCTATAGAGAGTAAGATGGTCTTGTAGCATTGTAGCCCACATGTGATCATAGTAAGCTCGATACTGCGTGATGTGTTGTGTTCTATAGAGAGTAAGATGGTCTTGTAGCATTGTAGCCCACATGTGATCATAGTAAGCTCGATACTGCGTGATGTGTTGTGTTCTATAGAGAGTAAGATGGTCTTGTAGCATTGTAGCCCACATGTGATCGTAGTAAGCTCGATACTGCGTGATGTGTTGTGTTCTATAGAGAGTAAGATGGTCTTGTAGCATTGTAGCCCGCATGTGATCGTAGTAAGCTCGATACTGCGTGATGTGTTGTGTTTCTATAGAGAGTAAGATGGTCTTGTAGCATTGTAGCCCGCATGTGATCGTAGTAAGCTCGATACTGCGTGATGTGTTGTGTTCTATAGAGAGTAAGATGGTCTTGTAGCATTGTAGCCCGCATGTGATCGTAGTAAGCTCGATACTGCGTGATGTGTTGTGTTCTATAGAGAGTAAGATGGTCTTGTAGCATTGTAGCCCGCATGTGATCATAGTAAGCTCGATACTGCGTGATGTGTTGTGTTCTATAGAGAGTAAGATGGTCTTGTAGCATTGTAGCCCGCATGTGATCGTAGTAAGCTCGATACTGCGTGATGTGTTGTGTTCTATAGAGAGTAAGATGGTCTTGTAGCATTGTAGCCCGCATGTGATCGTAGTAAGCTCGATACTGCGTGATGTGTTGTGTTCTATAGAGAGTAAGATGGTCTTGTAGCATTGTAGCCCGCATGTGATCGTAGTAAGCTCGATACTGCGTGATGTGTTGTGTTCTATAGAGAGTAAGATGGTCTTGTAGCATTGTAGCCCACATGTGATCATAGTAAGCTCGATACTGCGTGATGTGTTGTGTTCTATAGAGAGTAAGATGGTCTTGTAGCATTGTAGCCCGCATGTGATCATAGTAAGCTCGATACTGCGTGATGTGTTGTGTTCTATAGAGAGTAAGATGGTCTTGTAGCATTGTAGCCCACATGTGATCATAGTAAGCTCGATACTGCGTGATGTGTTGTTTCTATAGAGAGTAAGATGGTCTTGTAGCATTGTAGCCCACATGTGATCATAGTAAGCTCGATACTGCGTGATGTTTGTAGTTCTATAGAGAGTAAGATGGTCTTGTAGCATTGTAGCCCACATGTGATCGTAGTAAGCTCGATACTGCGTGATGTGTTGTGTTCTATAGAGAGTAAGATGGTCTTGTAGCATTGTAGCCCGCATGTGATCGTAGTAAGCTCGATACTGCGTGATGTGTTGTGTTCTATAGAGAGTAAGATGGTCTTGTAGCATTGTAGCCCGCATGTGATCGTAGTAAGCTCGATACTGCGTGATGTGTTGTGTTCTATAGAGAGTAAGATGGTCTTGTAGCATTGTAGCCCGCATGTGATCGTAGTAAGCTCGATACTGCGTGATGTGTTGTGTTCTATAGAGAGTAAGATGGTCTTGTAGCATTGTAGCCCGCATGTGATCATAGTAAGCTCGATACTGCGTGATGTGTTGTGTTCTATAGAGAGTAAGATGGTCTTGTAGCATTGTAGCCCGCATGTGATCGTAGTAAGCTCGATACTGCGTGATGTGTTGTGTTCTATAAGAGTAAGATGGTCTTGTAGCATTGTAGCCCGCATGTGATCGTAGTAAGCTCGATACTGCGTGATGTGTTGTGTTCTATAGAGAGTAAGATGGTCTTGTAGCATTGTAGCCCGCATGTGATCGTAGTAAGCTCGATACTGCGTGATGTGTTGTGTTCTATAGAGAGTAAGATGGTCTTGTAGCATTGTAGCCCGCATGTGATCGTAGTAAGCTCAATACTGCGTGATGTGTTGTGTTCTATAGAGAGTAAGATGGTCTTGTAGCATTGTAGCCCGCATGTGATCGTAGTAAGCTCGATACTGCGTGATGTGTTGTGTTCTATAGAGAGTAAGATGGTCTTGTAGCATTGTAGCCCGCATGTGATCGTAGTAAGCTCGATACTGCGTGATGTGTTGTGTTCTATAGAGAGTAAGATGGTCTTGTAGCATTGTAGCCCGCATGTGATCGTAGTAAGCTCGATACTGCGTGATGTGTTGTGTTCTATAGAGAGTAAGATGGTCTTGTAGCATTGTAGCCCACATGTGATCGTAGTAAGCTCGATACTGCGTGATGTGTTGTGTTCTATAGAGAGTAAGATGGTCTTGTAGCATTGTAGCCCACATGTGATCGTAGTAAGCTCGATACTGCGTGATGTTTGTGTTCTATAGAGAGTAAGATGGTCTTGTAGCATTGTAGCCCGCATGTGATCGTAGCAAGCTCTCTCACCTTCAGAAACCGTCTCTGCAAAAGTGGGGGGGACCCCTTTAGCTCGGGGGCAAGTACAACCACCTCCCTAGTCCCTCGCTGTCACCGGGCCTGGTTCCGACGCCAGCTGGGTGTTCTAACCATGATTTTTGCTTCAATGGTTTGCCACTCTCCATCCACCATGGGTTGTTTTTCCATCTCCTCTCCACTGTGAGGTGGTCTAAAGCAGACGTGTCCAACTCACGGCCAGTGGGTCGTTTGATGAACCATCATGCATTGCGACGCTATTCCTGTTTTTATTAAATTCAAGGAAACACAACATTTTGGAAGGTGATATTTGGCACAATTTGGAGGGTCCCAGCATATGAGGTTAGTGTACCAGATCTGTAGATAATCTTTCATCCACATGGATCAACCGATCAGTTTCAAAGAATTGTTGAATTTTCGCGCCAAACAAATGCAGTGTTTGGACGCACATACGAGCGCTAGCAGTTGTTTTCAAACATGAAATTGAACCAAACACTCGAGAGCTGATATCGACTTACGGGCACACACTCGTCAACAATGAAGATATGGATAACTCATCAGACTTGTGGTACAGCACAGAGCACCTGGCTACTCAACCAAAAGTTCCGCGTTTGATTCTCGGATGATATCGGTGGATTTTTCTCAAAAAGAGAACAATTTCCATGGTGATCCGGGTTTAGTGAATAAGTTTAAGTTGGATTAAGATCTTCATTGAATTAACCCCGCCACCTCACCTCAGCTCACCTCATCGGGACACTGTCAAAGAGCCTCCGCGGAAAAGATATGAATTTATTTTGAAATGTGGCCCCCCTCAGCATATACTATATTTAATGAGCCCCCTCAGTATTGTCAATGTTCAATGGGGCCCGCAATATTGTCATTGTTCAATGAGACCCTTCAGTATTGTCAATGTTCAATGGGGCCCGCAATATTGTCATTGTTCAATGAGATCCCTCAGTATTGTCAATGTTAAATGGACCCTTCAATATTGTCAATATTCAATGAGACCCTTCAGTATTGTCAATGTTTAATGAGCCCTCAGTATTGTCTATGTTTAATGGGGCCCGCAATATTGTCATTGTTAAATGAGATCCCTAAGTATTGTCAATGTTAAATGAGCCCTCAGTATTGTCTATGTTTAATGGGGCCCGCAATATTGTCATTGTTAAATGAGATCCCTAAGTATTGTCAATGTTCAATGGGCCCCTCAGTATTGTCAATGTTTAATGAGACCCCTCAGTATTGTCAATGTTCAATGGGCCCCTCAGTATTGTCAATGTTCAATGGGCCCCTCAGTATTGTCAATGTTTAATGAGACCCCTCAGTATTGTCAATGTTTAATGAGACCCCTCAGTATTGTCAATGTTCAATGGGCCCCTCAGTATTGTCAATGTTCAATGGGCCCCTCAGTATTGTCAATGTTCAATGAGACCCCTCAGTATTGTCAATGTTCAATGGGCCCCTCAGTATTGTCAATGTTCAATGGGCCCCTCAGTATTGTCAATGTTCAATGAGACCCCTCAGTATTGTCAATGTTCAATGGGCCCCTCAGTATTGTCAATGTTCAATGGGCCCCTCAGTATTGTCAATGTTTAATGAGACCCCTCAGTATTGTCAATGTTCAATGGACCCCTCATATTGTCAATGTTTAATGGGCCCCTCAGTATTGTCAATGTTCAATGGGCCCCTCAGTATTGTCAATGTTTAATGAGACCCCTCAGTATTGTCAATGTTCAATGAGACCCCTCAGTATTGTCAATGTTTAATGAGACCCCTCAGTATTGTCAATTTTAAATGGGGCCCCAATGGACAAGCGATTTTGACGCGCCTTATCCAAGGCGTTACACTCGCAATAGACCGGGCAACCGATGTTTGGGAGATAGGGGTTCGAACACCAGTCAGGTGTACTGAGTGTGGTTTTTCCCAACATGATTGAACACCCTAACTCCACACAAATGCTGTGACACTTCCTCTAATTTCCACTTATATCATCCCAAACACGTCAGATTTGTTAGTATACCTGCGTTTAGCCCGAGAGACACGTTGACATAAATACCAAAGTAGAATGGTCGTTATTTACTGACGTAACACACTTCCGGTTCCGGGTAAACTCTGAACTGAATGCAGTTGACATGAATAGTGATAAAAGTGTCCATTTTTGAGTGTCTCTGATTGTACCAAGTAGAATAAAACTGGCAAGAAGCTGAAAAAGAAGCGGGCATTGTGCTCACAAATAGACCTTCTGACGACACAATCACACGCGCACAATATTTAACACCTCGCAACTAACCGCAAACGAAGCTCCCACAATCCCTCACGTGGAGTAAACGTCCGGATCATCTAGTCTGGTTCGTCGGTGGCGGGCAGGTAGTTTGGGTTTGGAAACCTAGCCGGGTATACTGAATGTGTTTTTAAAACTCTATTAAGTTTTCCCCCCCGACATGCAAAAGTGAGTACATTTTCTCGTACACCCTTCTCATCCATACCCTTTTAGTGTACCTATTTAAATGTGGGTATTCTCCGATGGGTAGTAAGACGTGTACATATAATATGAGATGTAAGACCTATGTAGTAAGCTACTCACAGCGGTCAGGCCTTCTCCGTGATAAGCGAGCTATAACGACCTGGTCACCAGCTGTTGGCGAATATAGTGCCAACTTCTGTGGTCAGCACGAGCCCTCCAGTCGTTAATATAAGCTCTCTCTCTCTCTTAGACCGAAGCCGCTACTCTTCCCTTCAAGTAGCTCCATAGGTGACCTGGCGGTCTAGGGGTAAGGTGTCAGACTTCTGTGCTGGCGGCCGGGGTTCAATCCTCGGTCCCGGCACAGATTTATCTGATTACCAAACCCTTCCTCCACCTCTGACAAGACATCTTGTGAATGTGGGGAATGCCAGGCCTCCACCGTGGTTCGGATTCCACGTTAAACTGTAGGTCCTTCATTTCATCTCACAATCACCCTACCATTACACATTAGCGTAAGTGCGTATAACCTGAACGGGTAGTAAGACGCGGTGCTAATAATAATAATAATAATAATAAGTAGCTCCCCATTTTCCCTCCCGAGGCTGAGTTGACCTCGTTACAGAGGTTTTATATTGGGATAATTATCGTGCACTTTCTCTATCAGTACAAGACTTACAAACCAACTTAGCTAGGACACTACACTCACCCAGTCCTATCGTATATATTCAATTAATAGAAGGTCTGAAACTCCTAATAAACACGACTAAGAATCGAAACAAGTTCACCTAATATCGTAGTCTGTTACTCTAACGTAGTATTCAACAATATTTTTAACATCGTGGGCTCCTTGTTTTGGAACTTTCTTATATCCAGGCGTTTTCAGTTAAAAGAAACCTTAAAAAGAGGGCGTAAGTAGATCGAATAAGGGGAAGCTGGGGTAGCAAGATGGCCGCTATCACTAATCAAGATGGCCGCGATCGCTAGTATGGATTGGTGCCATCCCTAATCAAGATTTCAAATCCAAGAGTGTGAATCCCTCACCCCCTCCTAAACCTTGCAACCAATAAGCTTATAGCCCCACCCCCTCCTTACACTATAGTCTATAGCCAATGAGCTTATAGTCTCAGCATTTCCTAAATCTTACAACCAATGAGTGTCTATCCATATTCTACACCTCACAGCCAATGAGTGTATAGCCCCTTATAAACCTTACAGCCAATGAGTGTATAGCCCCTTATAAACCTTACAGCCAATGAGTGTATAGCCCCTTATTAACCTTACAGCCAATGAGTGTATAGCCCCTTATAAACCTTACAGCCAATGAGTGTATAGCCCCTTACAAACCCCACAGCCAATGAGTGTATAGCCCCTTATAAACCTCACAGCCAATGAGTGTATAGCCCCTTATAAATCTTACAACCAATGAGCGGCTATCCGTATTCTACACCTCACAGCCAATGAGTGTACAGCCCCTTATAAACCTTACAGCCAATGAGCGTATAGCCCCCGCCCGCGAAGATGACTCAAACCAAGACGAGGACGAAGAACAAAACAATGAACATGATTGAGACGAGACTGACGATGAATATATCAAAGCAAACAAGAAGTATACACACAGGAAACGCCCAAACCCAAAACAACCCAGCCTACAATTCAAGATGCTGAGTCAAGATAGACATAGGAAAAAATTCCCTCCTACACCTAACAGCCATTGGACATATAGCCCCCCTCCTATACCTTACAGCCAATAAGCGTCTACCTCCATGCACTGATACCCCTACCTCACCCCCACCCCCTTTCTCTTCTTTCAAGACGTCCGACTGTCACTATCTTATTCCCTTCAGACCACCACTGCTGGCCACCTACCCCTTCAAACCTTCCTCAAACACACTGAGCGGTATCCCTACCCCTCCCAGCCCTCTCACAAATTATTCGCACGTTCACAAACACTCATGAACTTTTCACGAAAGTTTCTAGCGTTCACGAACATGCGTTCTAGTCTAAAACTCACAGGAGTTTCGACACAACAACCAAACTCTTAACTGAAAATGACAGCTCAGCTAAACGCTCCAACCTGTAGATCCTGCTATTCCCATTGAAAAACACTCGTTTCAGATTATAATCCTAGCAAAAGGCTAACAGTTTACCAGTCATCGTATAGATACTGATTCCGACATCCTAAGTACCATTGTAATATAGATTATATTTAAATGTAGGAGTTATTGTTTATTTTAAGATAGAATCTCATATTTCAACTTACGTCAACATAAATAAATAGGCGTCAACATACACCAATAAGCTTCAACAAACTACACAAGACCTCACCAGACTTCACCAGACCTCAGTTAGACTTCTACAGACTTAAACATTAATGGATATATTTCAACAGACTTCAACACACTTAAACCAGACTTCCACATACTTCAACATATTATCCAAACAGACATCGAGATGCATCAACATTCTTCAGCATACTTTGACAAGCTTCAACAACACTTTATCAGGCCTAAAAAGACCTGAACTGACGTCAGACGTCAACAAACTTAAACAGACTTAACCAAATTTAATCATAGCTCATTAAGTATAGCAAACACAATATCTAAGCGTCAATTAACAATTTTTAATGCATAAGATCATTCATTGATCACAGACATACATCTTACATGATAGAGTAATGTACCATACTTATGAAACATTTGATTATCGTTCATGGATTAGAATACTCCTAATGCATGCCTTCATAAAACCAGTCTATCAAATAACCGTATCATCTCACATTCATCCATCCATCCATACATACATACATATATACATATAAAATTAAGCTTAAACATAACATTATATACACAAGTCAACATACATACATACATACATACATACATACATACATACATACGTACGTACATATCATATAGCCAAATAGACATACATAATATATACCATTATAGAACCTTCATACATACATATTCTATGCTTCCACTAAAATATAAAGAAAGAGTTTTGGAGAGACTACCACAATACGAAGAAGAACCTGGAAGAAACGTGGATGTAAACGGAAGTCTAACAAACTACCTCAAAGAAATGCGTTACGCCAATGAATATACCGGTAGTGAAGTACGAGGCCGCAAGAAAAGGCTGAAAGTACCAGCTGGGAAAAGTGTTTTTGTGGCAGACTTCATAATGTCGGCAGGCAAAAGCAGTTCATCATCTGACGATGATGAAATATATCAGGTATCCAGTCACAAGAACAGGCAATAGAAGAAGAGATCTGGGAGAAAATGAAATTCTTATACGATAGAGGCGTGGACAATTTTTCATAGGAAAGGTGCTGAGACTGATAAATCCGGTACAGAAATACCTTGAAACTTTTCTTCGACAATCTGCAAAGATAGCCAAGATTTATATATTTCCCAATGTAGCTGATGAGTTTAAGTTTCAGCACTTTCATATATTTGATTCGAGTTCGTTTCGAATTGAAAACGTGGGATTCACACACTCTTACTTATTAACATTCATTGATTAAAACCATACATAATGTCTATACAACATTTGATCATCCTTCATTGATCATGTAACCTTGTTACAACATGGATACGAAGAGGTTGTTTAACTCACCGACCCGGCCTCTGTTGACCTGTCCTGGCACGATCACAACTCGTCTTACACACCACTACAACACACAGCACTATCAAAATTAGACTGACTCTAGGAAATAGGTTCGCTCCCAACACTGTCAGTTGTTCCACGCCCAAGACAACTGCAGTGTGCGCGAACTTAATGCGCGCCACCCGAGCGTGTTCGTAAATTCTGTGAACTATGGTTGAGCGCAAGTTTGAAGGCGTGTGGATCAGTTGAGCATGTTCTAGAACCCCATACCTCTTTCCCTATCCCTCTGTTCCCGCGGCTCGAGAGCACATGCCACTTCTACAGGATATACCTGGTATGGACACACATTACGCTCTGACTTCAAGGTGAGAAACCTGATTATTGGATAGGCTTGCTAAATTATTCTAAATTCCTTTTGGCACTAAATCTTTATCTTTCAAAATTATCGTTCTGGACTTATATATTTTTATATGTATATTTTTATTGTCACTTCATTACGGCCAAATGTTATTCTTCGCCCTTAAGACATGATGGGCGACCAGCCACAAAAAACCTTTGCTTGTCACATGGTGTTTAGTGGAAGACATTGTGGGATTGTGGTCATAAACTTTAAATTTACTAAATCCGTCTCACGGATATGTTTCAAGATCTGTTCACCGCCATCTTGGGGGCAGCTATGAAATTCATAAGATATGTTTACGCTTCTTTTGAGCTTTGTTATTTAAAGTTGAAATAGCTTGTTATTGTTGGATACCTTGTATTGAATGTTACCTAAAAGTGGGGCCGCAAGTCGGCAGGTTGATATTATAATATGGGCATACCATGTATTATATAAAGTTGAAATAGCTTGTTATTGTTGGACGCCTAGTATTAAATGTTACTAAAAGGTGGGGCCGCGAGTCGGCAAGTGCCATACTTACGTTGGCATAACTGTTTGGGTCTTAATATTCAAATATGCATGTTTAGAGATCCTCCTGTCAAATTGTTGGGCAAATTAGGGTTATCAGTATCGGCAACTTTGAATCCATTACTCTTTTCCCATTTATCATTTACGCTAGGGTTTGTTTTGAAGTTCTCAATTTCTATTTACGATAGGTCAAATTAATATTATCTTGAATGTCAATTGTTGTTTTACAATCATTACATATTATTAGACACCATTTTGAGCGTCTGGAGAAGCGGGACACTTATTGCAAATGTTGTTTATATTCCTCTCTGCCGTGGGTGGTTCCCTATGCTTCGTTTGGCCTTTGGGCTATACCGTACCCCTTGCTTGGGTTTTGGGTTACTTTCTTGTTCAGCACCTAACGCGTAAATGTTTCACTCACTCATTTGAGTTGTACTTTGTTATTCTTTTGTTAAATAAAATATAACTCTTGTTACTACCTCTGCCTATTAATTATATGTAATGGAGAAAGGCGCGGGTAGCAATCAGAACTAGACATCACACAAACATAGCAAATGATCATTCTTAATTGATCAGAACAATGCATCATACGACATTTTATTTGTTCGTGATCAATCGAACCAAGTAATGCAACATAAGTATGATCAAATCCGTGTACCATACTTATGCGATATGTATACATGAACATCACTCACTGATACGGACTTGTTCACAACCATATTCAGACCTAACATAGCTTAACCTTAACATAAACTTAATCTAGCCTATCCAGAACCTTTGACCTTAACATATTCACATAATTTACTCATCCTCATATGGATAGAACGTGTAACTCCAAACTTGACATGAATTCTACTTCCTAACCTTCTGTCCATATTTGGTTTGCATATGTTCTTACACCTTATCCTGGTAGAGATGAGTTCCCACTCATCCTTACCTGCATTGACTCCTACTTCAATGAGTCTCAGGTTCTACCCCTGGTAAGATCGTACTAGGCTACCAGTTTGTCTATCAAGAGGTTGAGTAGGATACATCAACCTAACCAGTAGCGAGGCTATAACCTGGTCAAGGGTGTACCAGATGTTAAGGCTGGTTCCAATATAGGCATGTTAAAATATTATTATTTCTATGGTAAAGTCATCAATAAAGCTATAACGCAACCTCTAGCTTGGTTCCGATAAACTGTAGCTGATGAAAATGCATGAACACATGGTGTATTTTCCAAAGTAGTAATTATAGCGCCCTAAAGTGAAAATGCTATTTTATCAGAATCCATTACAGTTATATATTATTTTAGATGTTTGTATTTTTAACATGTCCTAAATGTTCTTCTTAATGGTTTAAAAAATGTAATTGTAAATTTCACAATTCTTATATTTCACTTTTGTATTACCGATAATTTCATACATGATTATGCGCCTTAAATTACTACTTAAAGTGTTACAACTGATTTATACATTGTACACCTATTAAATATTTTATTTCAATTATATAATATCTATTATATTCAAATTATAATGAAACCGTATATTTCTAGCTAATCGATTCCCGTGTCAGGTGTTAATTTTCAACTAATTTAAGATAATTTAAATTTGAATTAAATGTTTATTTTAGTTAAAATAAATTCAAATAAAAGGTGTAGTGAAATAATAATATACATTTTAGGTTTGCTATAGGAAATAGGTTAAAAAGCTAAAATATTTATATTGAAATAAAGCCGATCCATGTTTTTTGCAGCTGTCGATTTTGACAAGTTGTGTCAATTTCGACCAATTGTGTCAATGATGACAGGTTGTATTAATGTTGACAGGCTGTGTCAATGTTGACAGGTTGTATTAATGTTTACAGGTTGTGTCAATGTTGGCAGGTAATCCTATCATATAATCAATATGTTCAGAAGTTATTGGCTTTAACCTGGACTTTCTTACAAAGGAAAATTTCTGACAGCTGTACAAAACTACTATATCTACTACATATTCATACGTCAAGTCATAATATCTGCAGCAATCACTTTTGATAATTTATATCAATACCTACACAATAATACTAAAAACATATGGAGATGTTATCATTGGTGACTGCAAATAATCTGTTGGTGTTTTCCAAAAGGTGTTCTAAATGTCCATTCGTGAGAAAATCAAGTTACAGCTAGATCCGTGCTTCCTAGACACCGAGAAGATACAGATCAACCAGGAAAAAGTAAATATATTCTTCTTACAGCTGTCAAAATTGACCTATCTCTCTTGGCGTATGAATGCATTTAAATTAAATCTGGTGGCTATTAAAACCTCTCAGGTAATGTTAACAAAATTTGAACTGACTACAGAAACAAAAAAATAATGATGACAATACGATAATTGGTTAGAGATAAGATACATTAAATGTTGAGTATATGTACTCAAATTTGCGTGGAGGGAGAGGGAGAAACACCCTACTGGGGTTTGAACCTAAACCCCCCTATCCCTTCTATCTCGACAAACCACGTACACGAGCCTGACATTTAGCCCGCGTGTCCCCCGATGTGTTTTAAACGTGCAGTTCCTCGTGTGAGAAGAGTGTAAATTATGTGCTCTCAGATATGGCCAAGGTCGTCTAGGTGCTTGAATACACCTGTTTCCATTATAAACATGACATATTGTTGGCCCCGTGTCATGACAGATGTTCTGGCACTAGAACGGTCTACGCCACTGAAACTGCAGGACACTGGACTGTAAACTCTGCTCTAGATGCATCACTTCAGATGCACTGCCATTTGTGGATACGGAGACTAGATGCGGGAAGGCCCTACATTTCTTCCTAATTATTTATTTAAGTGTTTCAAATAACAAGGCTACGATATCCTAAGAACATGCTTCAAACAAACCAAGAGTGATGGTTATCAGCTGTTTCCGGTTGGCAAAAATCATCATGGCTCAACAGTCGTGAATCTAGCTTTTGGCGTGGTCTCTCCTGTTGTCAACATATTTATTCATCAGAGCATACAATAAATACTTGTTTATTGAAAAGTTAAAATTGGTAAACCTCTAGAAACCCTCTTTCAGAATTGAGCTCTGAATGGTTATGTTTGTTTACAAAAAGATACCGAAATATTTTCTTTCAAATTCAAGTATTACTTTCAAGGATACCAACATAGAATTGCTTAAACAATTAAATTGCAGGTACACTAAACCTCATTTGAAGCATTTTAGTCAAAGCTTAAAATAAATATAAAAGTTTCCCGGAGATTGTCCACATGGTTTCGACCGGAGAGGTAAGCGTTCAACCCCCGACGGGTGAATTGGGCCTGTTCTTTAAAATGTTTTTAGTCGTAGAAAAAAAACACCCTAGTCAACTTTATTTCTTGGTAAATTCCCAGGGCTTGTGGCGAGACTCGGTGACAGTTCAGACGAGCTATACTATTTGTGCGATCTACATCTCAAGACCTGAGACCTTGTTCACTATTTTCTGATGTCGGGCAGTCTCTACACATTCGCTGATTGCATCTCAACCACCCCGAGGATAATCATGGGGTACCAACTTCAGTGGCCGCGTGGTCTAAGATGCTACTCTCGCAATAGATTAGACTATCAACGACGAGGAGATCGAGGTTCGATCCAAGTCGGGTGTAGTAAGGGTGGTTTATCCAACATGGTTTTCCACACTCCCTCCAAGCAAATATGGGTACACTTCCTATAAATAACATTCATCATACCTAAAACCATTACATAGGGGGTAAAAAAAAGGTAAGAAAAAGCTGGCAAACACCTCAACCAGCCCAATAATGTCTGGCAAACACAACCAGCCCAATGATGTCTGGCAAACACCTCAACCAGCCCAATGATGTCTGGCTAACACCTCAACCAGCCTAATTATGTTTGGCAAACACCTCAACCAGCTCAATGAGGTCTGGCAAACACCTCAACCAGCTCAATGAGGTCTGGCAAACACCTCAACCAGCCTAATGATGTCTGGCAAACACCTCAACCAGCTCAATGAGGTCTGGCAAACACCTCAACCAGCCTAATTATGTTTGGAAAACACCTCAACCAGCCCAAAGATGTCTGGCAAACACCTCAACCAGCCCAATGATGTCTGGCTAACACCTCAACCAGCTCAATGAGGTCTGGCAAACACCTCAACCAGCCTAATTATGTTTGGAAAACACCTCAACCAGCCCAAATATGTCTGGCAAACACCTCAACCAGCCCAATGATGTCTGGCAAACACCTCAACCAGCCTAATTATGTTTGGCAAACACCTCAACCAGCCTAATGATGTCTGGCTAACACCTCAACCAGCCTAATGATGTCTGACAAACACCTCAACCAGCCCAATGATGTCTGTAAAACACCTCAACCAGCCCAATGATGTCTGGCAAACACCTCAACCAGCCCAATGATGAGAGTGTTAGCACCGGAAGACATGGATTGGCTCTTTATGTCTGGGGATCTTCCCGAGATCAGCATTATACTATTTATCAGTACACGACTAATAAACTAACCTAAATATATAATAGACACAACACCCATCCCCCCGACCGTCAGTTCATCATTGTGAAAGGGAAAACCCCAATTCCACTAATTTCCCTTTTTTCAGCCATACCTGTAATCAAACCCCGGGACCCTAGTTCAATAGACAGACGCTTTACCGACTGAGCTGTCAGATTCACACCTATTACGCTAATGGATATAGTAAGGATGTAGGACCTAGGATTGAAATTAAATTTACTCACCTGGAGGAAGGTTAAGTAACCGCTGAGGAAAGATCTCCCCGAGTATATCCAACAGCGATGTGAATTCAGACCTGCTATATAGAAGGTTTTTGTAAAAAAAGAAAACCTTTTAGAACGTATTTCCTACAAAAATAAGTGTTTACCAAAAGCTATTCGTTATTTAAACGCCGACAGAGTTAGTTTTACAAAAAGTTTTTAAAGAATTCTGTCATAAAATGAAGAGTAAGAGCACAAACATGCATATGCCCCCCTTCGTGATTTCGATATATCAATACCCAGGAGACCTATCTAAGCCCGTGTTTTAACTATGAACTAACAGATACAATCATCTTACCTGTGTGATATAACTCGCTGCTGGCGACACAGATGTCACGGGGAGACAAACACTGCCCACATTTTGTCAACAGGGAATAAGAATAGAACTCGCGACGCAGGCGCAACTCATGTTTTCCCCGAAACTTTTGGCAAGATGAGAGTTCTGTACTTGGCCCGTTACAATAACATCAAGTTCGACCCTTGGAGTTGTAGGCCTGCTCAAACACCCCTCCTGTGTTATAGTCAGTGCACAGTACTGGTCGACCTTTGTAGTCTCGCCCGAGGTTCGTGGGTTCAAACCCAGTCAGGGGTAAGGGTTTCCGAGCGGTCATTTCCACATTTTAAAGTAACTTTATTGGGATTTAGCGTTTAGTAATTTTTTTTAAATGTTTTTATAAATACAAAGACAATATATAAATAATTAGGTAATGTTACTATGACTCAATTTATGAATTCTTTGATAACTCTTAAAGAAATACCTGCCATAACTGAGTCATAGTAGTGTATTGAGAACATCTGGCATGACACGACATTGTCCCCACAGCTGACTGGAGATGCAGCAACCAGGTCTGGACGTATGGTAGCAAGGGGAGCAGGCAAAGTGATAGACAACAAAGTGGCTGACACGAGAGGACAAAGTGGTAGACACACGAAGAAAAGACGCGGACCAAGTGATAGACAAGCTCATATATAGGAGTACAAAGTGATAGACAACCAAGCGGTCGACATGAAAGGGCTAATTGCTCGACAAACTTTGATATCATCCAGTTAAGAGTGGGCTAAGTGACAGAACAGTTAATTCAATACACGATTGTTCTTGTTTACACTCAAATTTTTTTTCCCACAATCCGTCAGCTTAACCTCACACTACTTGACATATTTTTGTAGGGCTTGTTAAAGTAAAAATGTAGGTGAGAATAACTTTAACTAATGATTACCTTATATTATTATTATTATTATTATTATTAGCACCGCGTCTTACTACCCGTTCGGGTTATACGCACTTACGCTAATGTGTAATGGTAGGGTGTTTGTGAGATGAACTGAAGGACCTACAGTTTAACGTGGAATCCGAACCACGGTGGAGGCCTGGCACTCCACACATTCACAAGATGTCTTGTCAGAGGTGAAGGAAGGGTTTGGTAATCAGATAAATCTGTGCCAGGACCGAGGATTGAACCCCGGCCGCCAGCACAGAAGTCTGACACCTTACCTCTAGACCACCAGGTCACCGATTTTACCTTATAAAAGAATATCACAAATTGAACAGTCACAATTAATTCTCCAACGCTGGCTGCAACCTTAGATAACAGTGAGCGCTGGTCCACACTTATGAACTAGCGTGTTTTTATATTAATAGATTAGAGGGGAGGAGGGTATAATTTAGAGAAAATATGCCCACATTTTCATGAAGAAAGAGTTGAAAACCATTGAGTAAAAATTCCTTAATGGAAAACTTGAAATTTGACAACAGATTTAAAATAGTATGTAAAGTTAGTAACCGGCAATAAACGACAATAAAAATAATTTATATTATTTTTCAAATAGGTAATTTTAATATCCAGCCTGAATATTTAGTGTTAGATATTTTCAATTTTTAACACCGCGTTATACCTATTAGAGAGCTACTACCCGTTCGCGTTATACGCCTATATACTAACTACGCTAATGTGTTAAGGATGAGTAAAGTTGAATTTAGAGGAAATGCGCCCACTTTTTCGTGGAGTGAGAGTGGAAAGCCATTTATGATAACCTACCTTTAGTCCACCCGACTGGGATCGAGCCCTGATCTCCCTTTTATCAGCAGTCGAGTCTATTGCGAAAAGAGCGTGTTAGACCTTACGGCCACTGAAGCAGAGGCTACTTATCTCACTGGCCGTTAAGGGTATTCACAATGTCTCTAACTATTCAGCCAAGAATGTAGGGATAGGGGCAAGGTTTTATCTATATTCAAGAAAATTCACCAAAATTCCTCTATATGGAGGATAAACGTTAATTTAACAGAATATTCAAATCTTCTTTTTCTTGATAAGGTTCCTTGACTTGTTAAATTAAAATATTAAATTATATATTTTCTTAAGGATTATATCATATCACCTAGGCTAAACTTATAAATATAGTTACCATAATATATAATGATTAAGTAATTAGCTCCCGCTAATAGCATAATACTATAAAAATAAACTTACAAAATGCAAGCATGTAATCATGGTCATGGCTTTCTTCCCCCATTCACTGCAGTCCTACCCGCGTCGGTGGTCGTATGATCATAAGGCTTCGCTCGCGTATTACATTGAAATGCCGGTAACAAAGAGACCGGGTTCGGATCTCAGTTGGGTATACTGACCCATTAAAAAAATCACTACACCATTGCGTTAGTGGTGATACAGAACTATGGGTACATTTTGATATTTATTAAGAGTTTCTACAAGGTTTTTTTTACTAACAAGAGAGTAGGTATATTTATTTTAACTACGTCCTATATTTATTTATTTTTCCTTAGAGTTTTTCTACCCACTCGGAGTATAACCATATGAACTAATCACACTTATGAATTAATGATGAAAGTGTATTTAGACTAAGTGAACCCACACATGCATGGAGGGAAAATGGAAAACCACTGAGGAAAAACAACTATCAGTACACCTGGGCAGGATTTGAACCCCTATCTCACCGTCAACAGTCAACATAGTCCAGAAACTCATTCAATACTTTTTTTTCTATCCTAAGGCGGCAGCAAAGGTTGTTTATGGATTCCTTCTAATATGTCACTTCCTGATTACTCGACCAAAAGTTTGAGGTCAAGAATTAAGAAGTCTTCCAAATTTTGGAATATTCTTCTTAGGGGTGGCTAAAGGGCTGAGTGAACCGGGTGGATGCCCGGGACGCAAGCTCGAGGGGGCGCCAAACATTCACCAACCTAACCTAATGTAGCCTTGGCGTTATAATGAAGTTGCTAAGAATAAAAATTGTTCCCTTTTTGATACTACTAAATTTACTATAAATTGGTATAATTTTATGAAGTGTATAAAATAGGATATAGTGCAACCATTAAAAAGTTATTTTACGTCCGCTATCCGAAACAAATGGCGCTCTAAAACAGTTTTTTGCAAATATATCGTACATCGTTCATTTATCAAGGTGTTTGTCACAAAATATAGAGAGGGTAACATTGCGTACAAAACATGTCCTCATAGTTTTCTTTGTAATCCTAACCGTTTTCGAATAATCTCGCAGTGAAACGTTTAGAGCATGAGCCATTTGTGGGATTTCCATTCCGATTATCTGTATCACGCCGGTACAGGCCTAGGCTACGTTAGGTTTGGAACTGCCATGTTGACTACATCACGCCCGGTAACAGCCTAGCTAGTAGTTTGGAACTGCCATGTTTGACTACTATCACGCCGGTAAAGGCTAGCTACGTTAGCCGGCATTTCCTTAACCATTTTAATACTAATGGAAATATTGCAACTAAATCTGAACAAGAGTACGTTTGATGTGTGAGAAATGAAAGAAATGTTTCTGTAGTATGGCGACTAAATGTTGCGACACGGTTAGTGGTCCGCCATTCAGCCAGACTCTCTACTGGTCTGGAGTGGCATATTGTCGATGGTTTCAGACATTTCTTCAGGAAAATGCTGCTATTCTTGGCTACACTTGGTTATCTGACGAGGCGTGATTTCACCTGTCAGGATACGTTAATTCTGAAAAGTCCCGTATTTGGGCAAGTGAAAATCCCAATGTGATACATGAAGATCCCCTTCATTCAGAGAAGATTGGTGTGGGATTCCCGGTGACACATAATTGGTCCCATCTTCTTCGATACAACCACACAACAGTCGCATGTAGAAAAATCTCCAACACCTTTGTAAATCAATTGGACGACGACGAACTCTCC